>NCVS01000942.1:81128-132112 GCA_003055095.1 Goniozus legneri
AGTACCCATTTGACCGAGTGGACCAGTTTTCCCACTCCTGTGGGAAACGCGAGCTTCCAGCCCGACGGAATCTCTTTCCGATTAGACCGGCCGTCGATACGCGTTCGAGATGAGCGGGCATGTGGGACGATCGTTATTGCGCCCGCTGCTGTACGAAATCCGCGGCAAAAATTTCCAGTTTCGCGAGCTCGCATTAGGCGCGGGTCACGAGGCTATCCGTCTTCAGGCTTGATCGCGCCGAATTTCGGACGATCGCCGGGTTAATCGATCGTGAATAATCTATTGCCCTACCGCATAGAATACTATTCATTCTACTATCGACATTTTGTCACATGTATACTAATTCATAAGAAATTAAATTTCAGAAGTGAATCTTGTCTACTAACAAATAGATGTAACAGAGACGATAAGTCGGAATAAACATTTCAACGATAACGGCGATACCGCGCGAAATTAGCGAGGAATCGGAAAACTTAGTAGCGATTATTGTAACGCAGTAACGAGTTCACGGTACCGAGTTTCGGTCGAGGGGAGGAGAGTTCATCGTTATCGTCGTCGAGAGAGAAAGAGTTTCAAGCTCGACTGCGAACACCTACCACGATAATAAGCGGCTGACCCGATTCTAAAGTAGATGCACCGGGGTCAGTAACCTCAACCGAGCACCGAAATATCCCCGAGTTCTCTCTCTCGCTCGCTCGCTTGTAGAGGGAGAAAGAGCGCAATCAAATGAAAATGAGATCACGACTCGTTACGACATCAAAAATTATGGTTCCGTGGCGCGTGCGCCGCTAGCGAGCCGAGAGGGGGAGAGGGGGGGGGGGGCTTTCCATATAGAACGAGCGAGATGGAGATAGAGAAAGAGAGGAAATCGCGGGCGCGGGGGAGGAGAGGGTAAGCCGAGTGACGTAACTGGCTCGGGGGTCGACGACCGGAGGGTTAATGCACCGTCCGCTTGATTTCAACCCTCCGGAAAAAGCATCGACGCTCTCTCTTTCCTTTTTCTTTTCTATTTTTCACCCGTTCTATCCCCCAGCCGTTTCTATACACTCGTTCCTACATCCGACGACGAAAACGGATTTAAAGGAGAACGACCGATAATTTTTCGCGTTTCCGTCCAAATTTCACTCGCGTGAATAATGAATTCTCTCTCTCTATCTCTCTCTCTTTAGCTACCCTGGATGAATAATTTTGCGCGCGAGGAGGGTGCGATGGTAAAAATTCGTTATCCAAGTCGAGAATGGACGTTAATAGAAAATTAACGATCGCGCATTATCGCGGCTGCGTGCGTGCGTCGGAGATTAGAGATACCAGGTAATAAATTAGCAAGCGTTTAGCGGGGAATTTTATCGATCGAAATTTCGCAAAGAGCTCTCAACCTCGTTGGTTAAGTCTCGATTCCGAGGAACGGAATTACTGGGTGCTTCAGAGGGCTCCAAATTTGAAAATTTAATTTTCATTTACAACAAAATTCTTCGAGAAATTTTTGATGATTTTCTGTCTTTCAGAGGAAAATTTGCTTAGTGGGTCGAACCAGCGAAATAAGCTCTGCCATCTGAGCGATCCAGTATCTCAGATAGCCGTTCTTCCGCGTTCCCTTCCCTTTCCAGTGACTATAAGACTCGAGCTAGCGGCTAGGTCATTGCTCAGCTAGCCGTGAGATAGCAACGGGAGTCGATGGATGAGCCCTCGCGAAATAAAAACAAACTCCAAGAAAAAAAAATCCAATTACGAGCTAGAAAGCTCGGGCGCGCGGCGTAACGCGAATCCGAGAGATTTTGTTATCTCTCACGGCGTAATCGGCGCGAGCGCAAGTCTGTAAACAGGTGCGCGTGGGTGCGAACGAGAAAGTGAGACGAACAATGGAGGCGAGAGAAAAAAAAGAGGAGCGGAAAAAGGAGCGAAAAGAGCGTATCAGCTCAACGATAAGCGGGGTAGTCGCTGACCTAGTCAACGCGCTGGTCATGGTTCGCCACTCGATCGACTATTTCGATGTTTTCATCCGTTCTGGTTTTAGTTCGAACGAAATTTCTGGGGCAATAGGGCTCCCAGCACCATCCCTGCGGTTCCACGAGATAATCTGAGGGCCACCGCTAGACCTGAACTTTCTCTTTCTCTCCTGGGAACGAAAAATTCGGAGAGAGAAACATTCGTCGTCTCGTACAAACCGAGAAACCGGTCCTAGCCAGAGTCGATTATCTGTCTGGCCTCTTGGAGGTCGCGGACGCGGATGAATGCCCGGCATGTGGTCCGCCTCATTCGGAATCTCGACTAGTAGAGGACAGGTAACCGTGTCGAATTCGTACGGAAAAAAACCGAATCGATTAGCAGCCGATCAAGAGAACCTCGTGGCGTATGGTTAGTTTGGTCCGAACGAGATGCACATCGGGATAGTCCTTCGGAATACCAGAAATTCTTACTCCAAACCCTTAGTTTTATTTAACGAGGCTAGTTTTCAATCCAATTTATCTCAGAAAATAAAGTGACTTAAAGGAATTTAAACTCGAAGGTTTTATTTCCACTAAATAAACTAAATGTGCATTTGCATACTGCCAAAATATTTTGACAGTTCAATAAAATACTCGATTCATCTTGACAATCATTTACTAAATTGAAAAATGTATTCTTCACTCAAATGAATGTCATTCTCATATCGCAAATTATTATTCTGGCAGTAAAGAAATGCACATTCTGCTCAAAATATTTTCTTTCAGTGTAGAAAAGACACTTTAAAACCTCGAAGAAATTTAAACTATTCCTGGAATTAGAAGGTAACTAGGGTGTCCTCATCCAATCTCATAAAAAGATATAGAGAACAATTCTTCCAATATTTCTATTCAATCGAAATAAACTCCTCGAGGCACTCGAAGGTGCCAACTCGAGTGGCGAAATGATTCTGCGGAGTGTCGAGTCGGCGTCATCTGGCGAACCTGGGGATACCACCTCCACTCTGTCCTCCTGGTGGGGGGAGAGAGGGGGGAGATCGCGAGCTGGTGGCGCCACACGACGAATCGTCGAACCAACGCGAACGCGTTCGCCTTGCGCGCGCGGGAGGACGTTGACACCGCTCGGGACGACCTTCGGGCCGAGCTCGCGCCTCGTAATTCCGATTTCGACAAAGGAGATCGCGCGCGAAAAATTTTCTCCCTCTCTCCCTGCGATATAACTTACGAATGATTTTTTTCTCCTCCTACGACTCTGCCTACGTTGTTTCCCCAGGTAGCTCTTTCATCCTCGCTCGCGCTAATACATTCACCGTCGACCAGCTCAATTTGTTTTCCACCATCCCCAGAGTGTTTCTTTGTTGCGGTTCGAGCGAACGCAGAGGCGGTTAAAGCTTTCTCCGCTTGCGCTATCGCGGCTTAAAAGTAAACCGCGAGGATGATGCTCGGGTCTTTCTTCGGCTCGCGTGAGCATCCCCAAGAACACGCAAGAGTGAGAGCGCGATATACGTGGAACGAGTATATCGGACAGGAAGTGGAGTCACCCGTCGCGATTCTTTACCTGGGTCACTAGTTTCCGTTCCCGAGAAAACCCACCAGCGTCAAACCGCCCGTCACAAAAGAGTCCTTAGGAAGGTCTCCTATGTTGTTTACCTGATACCGACCCTTCTCACGTCTCGTGAGGCGCTGGGGGAGGCTGCTGGGTGAGAGAGAGAGAGAGAGAGAGAGAGAGAGAGATGGAGAAAAAACTGGACTAGCGCGGAGGAGGAATCACACGCGGGTGGTTTGGGCGTCTCTACCTAATTCGCTATATTTTCCGCTCCTTTTGCGTAACCGACCCGCTCTCCATTGTCGTTATCGCTCTCGGTCGACCTTCCCCATTTTTTCCTTCCCCACCCTCATGGAAATTTTCCGGGAACTGCCAAAAACTCCAAACTAGTCCAAAAAAGAGGATCCTACGAGCTTTTCCAGACTGCTATTGTACGGTACGAATTTTTCAGTCCGGAAAAAAGGTGGTTTCTTTCACGGTTGGAATTTTGACAACGAAACCAACACTCTTAGGATTTAATTGTTCGGATTTGAAAGGAGGACCAAACAATAAATTACAGGCAAATTTAGCAATAATAGTATTTAGCCACAAATAGTAATTGCTAGTACGTTTTGTGACTAATTTTGTTCAATTGTGTAATTTGATCTGAGTTAACTTTACTTACCTATTTTATGAACTTTACTAATTTCACTAATTTTGCCAATCCATTAATTTTTTGAAATTTATTTTACGTTTTGATTCTTTTTGTACATCTAAACCAAATTTCTCTCACGTAGCGCGAGGTCTTCCGTTTCGTCGCTAGAATTATCGCGGCAAGGATAACGTTTCTCGACGCGAGCCTTGAAGACGCTCGAAGGTCCGGCGCGATATTTCCGCGTGAGACGAGCGCGAGGCTGATCGTCTCGCGGTCGATATCATCAACCTTCGCACGGCGTGCTCTTATATATATATATAAACTTCCTGTGTTACCCTAGGTGAAAAATCCCTCGCTCTTGACTCGAACAAAAACTCGGACAATCGGCTGACCTTAAAAACTGGTTTTCGTCCTCACGCCGTAGGGTTCACTTCTGCATTGTCTCACGAACTCTCGGACTTAACGAGAGCGTGGGTTCTAACGACTGCGCATTGAGTTCTTTATCTCTCTCGTTTTTTTTTCTTATAAATATAATACTCACCTTGCATCCTTCACAGGAATGAACGCCATAGTGAAATCCAGATGCCTTGTCACCGCATACACGACACAAGACTGTCGTTCCGTCGAATTCTGCAATGAAAAAAGAAAATTTGTTTAGTATCCAAGCCGAGAACGAAACGAGCCTCTCGCGAGGAGAGAAGCGTCGCGTGGGTGGTGGGAGAAGAAAGGTGGGAGAGAAAGAAGAACACTTTCTCCGCGCGAGTCGAGGAGTTACAGCATCGCCGTATTACAACTTTCAGCTTTCACTCGCTGTCACGCACGACTCTCGGATCGATTCGATACCAGCAAGAGGGGAGAACTTAGTCAATGTTTATTTTCCTGCGAAAACTCGGAAATCTCATTCCACCTGGAATTTTGAAATCTTTGAAAGTAAAGCCGACCGAGTTTTACTCTCCGAGTTTGTTCTAAGGACTCGGTCTTAATGGCAGTATTGGGTCTCAATGGTCATGGACCGTACCTATGTTCAGTTCGGGTTCGGGCTTAGCCGACGACACTGTTGAATCCATAGTAGGCATACTGTTTGTTATGTGATGAGGCAAGTGTATCATTTGGTAGGGACTTGCCAGCTCAGAAACACAAGAGGAGGGTCGCGATAAACTGGACGATCGTGAGCCCTGGAAGGACACGCTTGACAGTGGGGACTCCGGAGACAGAATCATCGTGTTCTGCAGGCTGCTGTCCGGCGACAGGATCATTTTCGGTAAATAAATTTATCCAATGCGAACGCTTGAATCACTAATAAACCACACCAAGTTGAGTGACATTTGTCCAGCTCGGCTCATCGAAACCTCGCTCGACGAATAATAAAAAATAATCCTCTCTGTATAATCCTTTCGTTAAAAACTTCACGTGTGCACTCTCACTAACTCTTTTTCCTGGGTTTCTTATTCAATTCTCTCACAGGCACGTTCGCACAGCTCGTACAATCCGGTGAAATATAAATATAAATATGAATACACTGGAGAATAACTACGAGCACTTTCCAAGGCTTGAACGGAGAGAGCACGTGCTGCCCGCGTCGCGTTCGAAATACGACTGAAAACTGTCCCGGGGGTCTTTCGTATGGTCTCTCGATATACCGCGCGGCTGAGCGAGAGAAAGAGAGAGAGAGCGTGTCTGTGTGCGCGCAAGGGAGAGAGAGAGCAAATAACGAGACGAGGCGTTCCTGCCGGAACGAAGGGCAGGTGCGATCTGTGCGCGGCCAAGGGTACGGTCGAGTGTTATACCGGTCTCTCTCTCTCTCGTCGTAGTGTAACGAAGCTCGATACGCTCCTCCGGCCCTCTGCGGAAGTAGCGCCGCGAGGCGAGGCGAGTCCCCCCGCGAAAGAGCGAGAGAGACGCGAGGAGGAGAGGGGATAGACCAACACACACATCCGAGAGAGTGAAAGTGCCTCTCTCTCGTCTCGATCTCGAATTTATCCCCGAGTGATGATCCAGTCTCGACTTTTCACTATCTCCACGCTATCGACTCGTTCAACTTTTATCAACTCCTTTTCGACTTCTATCAACTTCGTTTCGTATCGGAACTTGGACTGAGAGTAGCGAGACAACAGAATCCCGAGGTGCGTTCTCGGAGTCGTTTTCGATGAGTAAGTATGCGAAAAAGCTCGGGGGAGAGAGAGAGAGAGAGAGGAGGGGGAGGAGTTGGCAAAAGGCAGAGAGAGGTGGAGGGGAGGGGCGAGGGCAGGGGAGTCCCGAGTTCATCGTATTTTCAATGCTGGAGGTCACTGACAAGCGAGAAGAGCGAAGGCTGGGAAGCCGCGGGGCCCGGCTAACCGAGGGGGGCCCCGCTCCGGGCCAATGAGAGCTCGACTCGGACGTGCCGTGCGGGCCTACGATTGGCCGTCGAGCGCACGCTAATTCCCCCACCACAAGCCAACACACCGACGTCCGTCCCCGGACGTTCTACGGGCGCACAACTACCGTCGCAGAGTCGCGGCGAGGTCTCCTTCCTACGACAAGAGAGGAAGTTCATCGGCCGAAACCTTGACTGAATTACCCCGCAGCGGCGGCCAAGGCCATGCGCCCTCTCACTCGAGCCAACAGTCTCTCTCTCTCTCTTTCTCTCTCTCGCTCATGAGCGCGGATGATTCTTCTTTTTCTCATCTTCACCCGTTCTCTCTCTCTCTCTCTCTCTCTCTCTCTCTCTCTGTCTTCTCATCCTCGAGCCGCTCGCGTTCTTTTCATTTTTATACTTCTTTTTCGTCTCGTTCTCTCCCTTTGGCCGTTTCTCGTCTTTTTCGTTTCTCTCCTTCTCTCTCCCCGGCGAGGTTTCTTGCTCTCGTGATCCGAGCTAAAAGTAAAATCGTGGCTGGGCGATACGATTTCACGATATCGCGGAGGCCCAATTTTTCTCGTTTTTCGCGCTAAAACGAGACCTCGAGGTCGGGGTTTTTTGTGGTAGAATTAACAAATTTGGGGAGGCGGGATGAAGTCTACAATTAGAATTGAAATCTATATTTTATATTTTACTTTATCATAAGCTCCTAAAAAAATTAAAATTGATAAAAAAATCGATTAGGACATTATTTTAAAGAGAAAGATTCAGACTTTAGAATAATTACTTGTTTTATTAGATTACCCTTAATTGTTTTGAGGAGTGTAGAACGTTTTTTGAAGAACAAAAGTGAATTTCTGAGTTCGAAAAGTAGTTTTCTAACAGAGGCGGAGATGAGTGAGTCAGACACTGTGCACACAATTCGAGCGCACAAATAGCAGAAAAAAATGCGAAAAGAGCTATGTACAGAAATTTGCGCAAGGTCGACGTCTCGGGGCTCGCGTGACAGAGGGATGTTTACATTTCGAGGAGCTCGCGTATTGTTCGCGTAGGCCGTATCGATTCCTCGATTAAAATCGAGCATCTACGCGGATCGAGTTCACCGATTCGGGTTTCGGGAGCGCTGAAATTCCTCGATCGTAACAGGAGCGCCCGTGCGAAGGACGAAAGCGCAAGTCAAGAGATCCGCGGCTCGTGCAAAACAACCGAAAACGAAAAGTGGGAGAGAGAAAGAGAGAGAGAGAGAGAGAGAGAACGTGACAAGGAACCAAACCGATCGCGCCACGTCGAATTCCGAGCGGTGTCTCGGTTTACCGTGCCATGCGCAAAATATTCTCGAATTCATCGTTTTTCGATCTCCCACCCCGACGCCCGGAGTGCGCGTCGAGAATTTTCGCGCTCGCGAACTTCGTGGGTATTGAATTCGCTTTTTTTTTCGCTCGGCGATATTCAACGTTCGTTTTACCTACGCTTGAGAAGAGAGAATTGAAAATTTGTTTGAAAAGTATTTTTTGTACAAGAAAAGTAATAAAATATTAATAATTATTAATGAAAATTCAAAATTCTTGTCTTTCTTCCAAAGATCTGTACTTATGCAACCCATCCCGTGAGAAATTTCGTTTTCGGTGAAAAGAGAGTGAAACCCTTTGCGACCTTTTATGAAAAATCTTCCCTTTTCTGTCGATCGGAGCAGCGAGGCACAAAGAGTCGAGGTACCGCGAGGAGGCCGGAAGAGGCAGATATTATTTTTTCTCCCGATCGAGGTGAATCGGGGACCGATCTAGAGCCGGCTGCATAAAACGCGATATATTTTTTTTCGGATACGCGGAGCTCGCAGGTACGAAAAATCGTACGAAACGACGAAAAAGGGGAGCAAATATCTGATATTTGAAGAGGAAACCCTTTTTCACGATCGAACCCTTTTCGGGGATTCCCCCGGAAAACTTTATCGGCGTCCTCGAGAGGTCTGTTTTTTTCCGTCTCTCACGTCTTTCGGGCAACGTTGGCTGGCGCACAGCCGCGCGTGAACTTTCTCTCGGAATCTGTACCCTCCTGTTTCACGTCCGTCTCGCTGTTCGTTGCGAGGGACGGGCACAGCCTCTGTGCCCCAACGACACGGAGCCATCATCGTGCCGATAATTTATTTTCATCATTTCCACTGCGAGCCTATTACGACCGGTCTTTTTCCACTCCTCACGGAATCCGCCCGATGGTTTTTCTCGACCAGCTCGTGCCCGACCTTACGAGTTTTCTCTCTCGCAATACTCGAGCGAGCGCGCGCCAAATGTTTGCGTCGTTGTCCTGGTGATTTACAGCCTTATTGACGAAACTTTGGGATCATTTAGAAAACAGTGGGACGTATCGAGGTTTATATTTTGGGGTTTTCCAGGAGATGCGAGCAGAGGGTTTATTGTTCGTCGTGAACGGTATAATGGGGATGTGTGAGGTTGCGGTGTGAGCACCGAGAGAGTAGGCGAGTATAGCGAGCACGCGAGAGAGAGAGCCGTAATGGCTGGCCGACGTCGTCGGAGGTCAGATTGGTGTTTCCTTGAAATCGGCTAGCGACCTGCAACCGCGCGTACGCGCATTTATATGCATCGCGCGACTCCCTCCTGTATCGTCTCGCTCCCACTCGAGCGTTTTACCAGTCCATCGCTCGTCCGAGCTTCTATTTTTAATCAGACCCGAAGGCGCGCGTGTCCCTCGACCGGAGGATCGTGTTTTATATTCTTATCTTTATTATCGTTCCCTGATTTAATCAATTTCGAGGCGGAAAATTAGGAGAGGCATTTTGCGAGTAGCTTCGTTGAAACTTCAGGGTCGTGAAGTACTTTAGTATAAAAGTACGAACAGTATTAAAGTACTTTGAAGTACTGATAAATACTCTGCTTAGAGTACTTTATACGATTTGTGACATCGTATTATACGACATCATGTTAGTACTTTAAAAGTACTAATAAAAGTACTGATAAGTACTTCATCTAGAGTATTTTGTACGATTTGTGACATCAAGATTATTTACCGAAATTTTAAGCTTTATCGTTCTAGAGATCGAAAGGATTCCATCTTCCAAAACTGAGCTCGCAGCGGAGGAATTACGAGGAAAAGTGTCTACGTGTTATTCCCCGGATCGATATTTCCGTCGATGTATTCAAATGCGGCTCCATTGTTATCGAAGGCTCTCCCTTGAGTTGCATTAATATTTCATTAGTAAACGCTTTGGCTCGTCGCTCGAGCCGACAATCGAGAGAGTCGCTTATCCGTCCACGAAGGTCGTCTTGGTTATATTCGGTGAGGTGAGACCGAGTTAGATCGTGAGCTCGATACGAGGCCCGTCCCCAGCTCGATTCCACGAACGATTCGTACGAAAATCGGTGACTCAGCGTCGATTATTTCTTTTTTTTCAGTTTGGAAAAATGGAGAGGTGGAGGGGAGAAAAGTAGGCACGGTTTTTCCAGTCGCGAGCCACGAACGCGCCACAGACGACGGGAGCGATTATTCGTATCGAGCCCTCCGTAAAATTAACGCCGGCAACGGTCAACGGCCTTGAGGAGTGCGAAGGAGGAAGAGAGAGATAAAAAAAAAACGGACGCGTGCGAGAGGAAGAAAGCAACCGAGACGCCATTAGTTACGTCGTCCCGTAACGATCGCTAACGCGCTCTCGTAAGATCGCTTCCCGAATTTCGTAACTCGCACCAGACCGTCCGACGTTACGAAATACTATTTCGTAATCCTTTCGTTTCGAGATTTTGCCGATAGACAGCAAGGATTTCTAATCAAGGTCGCTCCTTGGTAGCGACGAGAGGAAGAATAAGTCAAGAGTCGAAGAGATCTGTACTATTTATAGCAAATAAAATACGATAACCAGAACAGATTGTCAATTTTTTTAATTTTATTAGTAGTGGAAAATTTTCTTTTTATCAAAGTATTAATTCCTATTTTATCACAAGAAATTTCTCGATTTTCCCAATTATTTTTCTCCCGATCTAGATCACTGAATCACGATCGATTTCGCAGAGTGCACAGCGAAGGGCGAGATATTTTTAGCCGATTTCCGATCGAGCGGGTTGGGAGAAGAATGCGCGAGGTGAAGGTAGGAGGTGGAGCGAGGGAACTCATTGTCCGAGCGTCCTTGACAGTGAGCGACCGGTCGACGATACCGGGAGGCCTTCGTCGGCTCGATTTTCGAGATCCGTCGTCGGTAAGCGTAATTCGAGCTCGCGCTCTGACAAAGCTCGCGAGCTTCCCCCGCTCGTAATCGTTCCTCGAATCTTACGCGAAGTACGAAAATCACAGAAATATTCCTCGGAGTACGTTAACCTCGGAACAAACTGGTCAACATTTCGTTAAGTAAGCTAATGCTCACCTACTCTTGTCAAAAAACTGTTCTCAATTTTCCACAATATTTTTTTTACAACGCAAAAGAATTTATCGTCGAATAAATCCGTTCGTCAATTCTTGAGTCGTTTCAAAAAATTTCAATATTTTTGCATTGTATTCCCGAGTGCCTCATCGAGCGATTTTACGATCGCGGTGGAAAATCGTAAATATAGTTTTTGAGTGGTGGAAGGACCGTTCTGGCGCCTAGCAAATAGCTGCAAGCACAATGATACTTCCGTAGTCCGAACGGAGGGCATCTCTATGCGCGCTGAGCTCTCCATGGGCATAACGGTGCGCGCGGCGCGTCACGCACATGCGTGCGTAATGTCACTGAACCTCCACGGCTCTCCTCGCGGCGAATCATCGCGAAAAACCGTTTTCGCGCTCGCTTCCTTCTGCGCCCGTTAAAGATGTAGGGCTATTCACCCCGATGCATCATCCCGAAGTACCTTAGCACGTCCCGAAACGTACCATTACCGAGGTACCGTCGATAATTCGCCGATAACTTCTCGTCCCGATGGAATACGAGCCCTATTGAGTCATTAATTAAACCTGAGAGGACCGACATTTTTTTTTTCGAAAGGTACATATTGTCGAGTTGAAAAATGGACTCTGACTGTAAAACCTGTTGAGTCACCACATTATTTATTTCTCATGATATTTATTTACAGCACTAAAAGAATTATTTAATATAAAGAAGTATTGTTTAAAATAAAACGTATTTTGTTATAATGTTTATACCAAATAAATATTTGGTCAATTTTATTTTCAGTGTACTAAAAATAGTTTCTGTTTTTAATTGTTGATATACAAGTTACTACGAGAGCAGCCCTCCGAGGGTTAAACAAAGTCCACTCCTCCTGTACACGTCAATGGCGATGTTTACCCCAATTAAATTCCAGCTCGCCTTATTCCGCTCGGCCGCGAGCCGAGAGGAGTTAATTAAATGCACGGACGGCTCGCTGACACAGATATTCCGAGTTTATATGGCCGGTCTCTCTTTCTCTCGTTCCTCGAGAGACACGATCAGGGACGCGCGACTCGCATGGATAAAGCAGAAGAGGAGGAATAAAAATCGAATCGGGTGTGTAAATCTCGCCAAGTGCCATTCGCGTTTCGTTCACCGACAGCTGCGCGTCTCGCCTTCCCTTTGTCCCTCTCCGAGCGTGTTTGCGCAGAATTTTTTGCCATCGGGAAGCGTCACTCGAATTTTCACGTAGATGTTTGCTCACTCGAGATCTCAACGGAGACTCGCGATTAGAGGAATCGCGTGCTCGAAGAAAGAAAAACGGAAAAAGTAATTTCTCCTCGCCTCTCACCGGACGGCTCGCGTGGGCCGCCTCGACTTCTGGCGACCCCGCGCGAGCAAAAATGAGAGAAAAAACGGGAGTAAAGTAGGCACACGGGGCGTCGCGCGTCGCCGAGTAGCAAACCCGGCCAAACGACGCTCTCGTCCGACATACCGCGGCGGGTTCGTCGAATCGAGATCGAATTCTCTTTTCGCGCGCTTTCTTCGCTTCCCGGCGATTTTTCCTCGAGATTTTTCGCACCATGCGAGCTTCCCATTCGCGAACGGTATTTATCGCGCGGAATGCTACGAGCGGTCGTATTTTACGCGATGTTAACACGCCCGGTCGATTCTCGCGCGGCCGCGTCCTATCGGTGCGAACTTTTGAAAAAAAGTACAAGGAGAGAGAGAGAGAGAGAGAGAGATGCGAAAAATTCTACGAGAGATCCGTCTCGGTCGACGCAGCGTGGAGTACAGTTGCGAGTAGCGCAGCGCTGCCGTGTCGGTGAACCGAGACGAGCGTCTCGGGACGCAAAACAGGGACGAGAGCGTTGCACCGAGTTCCCGAGCCTCCTTCCCTATCCTAGACCGCGAAATTACAACTCCCGGCGTGCTCTCGCGAACTGTATCTCCGGGAGATACTTTGTTACGATTCGCGATGGAACTCGAGCCCAAGTTTTCGTTCTCTATCTTTCTATAAGCTTTGATTGATCGTCATGTTCTTTTATTTCCTGATTTTTATGTTTTAATTCAACTACACGTACCTCGACAGAGACAATGAAAATAAAAATGTACTTTTTTGAATGTTCTTGAAAGTTACATATTAAATAAATTCAACAAATTGAAGAATAAAACATTATCAATTCCTATTTATGTTAGAAAAACTGACCTATAATCGGATCTTAATTTCAATCAATTGACAATTTCAAAGTCGACAAATAAAATATCATTTGAATCTTGAATCTTATCTTGATTGGAATTAAGACTGGTTGTGAGTCAGTCCGCGTTAGCAGTACTTCGGTCTATTAGGTCTTATTTTTAATTCGATACTAGAACTACTATTAGGAGTCAATTTAACCTCTTTTCAATGCTCCTCATCAATTTTAATCTTAAATATCAATTTGAATGATTTTAATAAAAATTGCCAGTGTTGGAATTAAAAAAGGTGATCCCGATGTTCATTAGAAACTGCGAAAGTACAATTTCTTCAATCTTTTCTGTAGATGCTCAAATTCCAATTACAATTTATCCTCGTTACATTTCGTTTTCGGGCTGTTATTAGAGAAGTGAGATAATATAATTACAGTAATTAGTTCGCAATTATATCGTCGGGTGTCATCGTCCTCCTCTGAAGTTCGTTACGTACGTATTCGTAATCGCGATTCGCTTGCCGGCAAACGCGAGTCGTTCACGTCAGCGGAAATAACGATAATGCCGTTTCCCGTAAGCGCGGGAGCGCGAGGAAAGCGAACTGAGATTGCGAATCGTCGAAAAAACGTACGAGACTCAAAAATTCGTACAACTCGACTAAAAACTATAAAATTTATATTTCCGTAATTTTGTAATCAAATCTACACAAAATATTAATTTTTAAACGATCTCTCGTTTGAATTTTAGCTGCAAATCAGAATATTTTAGACTTCGATACAAAATTCGAACTTTAAATTAGAATATTTAAAACTTTGATTGCACGGAATTCGCTGGGAAATTCGAACTCTGAATAATTGAGAATATTCTAGACCCGGAGGATATAGATTAATCCGTCCCTGAGTAGTCAGATCGGGTTCTGGTGGACCGGTAGGAGGAACGCCGTGCGTTCCACTAGCCGCGGCCCCGAGATGCCCTGCTCCGTATTGCTACTTCGAAGCGTTGACTCTGCCCCCCTCCCCCGTCATCCTCGTTCTCCTCGCGGCCGCGAAAACTCCACCTCGCTCGGGAATATATATATATATATATATATATATAATACACACTCTCGTGGCGCTCTCGGCCGCGGCAAACCACTTTTTTCCTCTCGCGATCGAACGCGAAAAACGAGAAGAAACGAGTCGGCGAGTATTTGCTGAGAAAGGCCTGAGAAAGGCCGTTCGGTGTTTCTGGGACTCGCTTTGTGCTTCGATATTCTTCTATACCATTTTTTTTTTCAAATTCGTCGCAATCGAGCCGATTGCAGAGTACAAAAGAAGCGCACGAAAAGCGAAGTTTGTCGCGATTTCGCGATGTCGACGATCGGCCTTCCGGCGTCGGGTTGCGTGAAATTGGCTCATTGTGCTCTCTCTCTTTCTCTCATCGCGTGCGAGCGAATTCGCGAGCGCGGTGTCGATGATCGGGAAGCCTCGCGCGACCTTGGCCCGACTCTCGGCTCGACCCGAGCGCTCCGTCGCGGAAATACTCGAAGAAAAATGATAAAAATTGATAAAGAATAACAGATAAATTTTATAAAAAAGGTTCTCACTACGAAATAGTGTAGGAACGTATAATTTTATGTATCAAAAAGTAGTACTGTTATCTAACAAAATATTTTTAACGGATAACTGAATGATAAAACGAAAAAAAATTTTTTGAGTTGCCTACGGCTATTTTCTCTTTGAATATTTTATTGTTAAAATAAAATAATTGTTTTCAATGCTTTAATAATTCACGTAGCACAGGGTCAAAAATAGAAAGTACAGTAATTGTAATTACGTTGGGTAAAAATTCAAATTTCACTGTACAATTTGGCGGAAACTGACGAATTTCTCCGAGGAACTTTCCCGAGTGCTTTTCTTCGGTCTTCCGAACTCTCTACTAGAAATTTGGCTAACTGCAACCCTTTAGTGATCTCCGACTGAAAGGTACGCCGAGGCTGCTCGGTTGGACGTCATTGTCATTCGTCTGCGTTAACGGTGCGGTGCGAAAGCGATTGTCGTGAAAAATTGCAGGTACCCGCAGACTGAGCTATAGTCCTTAATGCGATTACTACCGGGCCCCCGCAGCTTCGGCTCCCAAAACAAACTCGCTCGATCGATCTCGATCGCGAAAAGAAAACTCGCGCCGGAAACGCTGACGCGTAAAACGAAATCGAAACTTCGTAACGTCGATTACGAAGCGGATATTTTCTGTTTCTTTTTTTTTTCTTTTTTTTTTCTTTTTTTTTCTTCGAGCGTGGCCTGGATTTGTGGCTGGGAAGAAGTTTCATTAACGGCGGGTGGTTCGAACTCCCGGTGAGCCGGGACGATCGCAAAACCAAAACAATTACTCAGAACTGCTACCGGAAGGCGTTGTTTTCCTCCGGCGAAGATGGGCGTGGTGGGTCATCTTCTTCTGAAGAAGTAGAAGAGGAATCTTTCGCCAAGGCAAATTCGACGATACAGCCGAGTGTCGAAAAATCTCGGCACGGCTAACGATCGCGACCGTGAAAATGACACGGCTGTTACGGGACGAGTAGGCGTGGGCGTAGCGCTCGCGTGAATACTCCTCGCTCGGCCACGCGGGAAGGGTTACGGAGTCAATCGGTCACGGGCCACCACGAGGAGCGCCGGCTCTCGACATGGCCACCTCTTCTTTTTTTTCTCAATTCATGCAGAGTTCATTTTTCTTCGCTCTTTTTCACGGGCTTCGCCATTCATGAAAACTTTTTTGTCGATAATTTCTCACGCTATCGTTTGTTAGGACAGCACGAGACCTCGAAATCTGTGCTGTCCGTGTCAGCCAATCGTCCTTCTAGGCGTGGGCAAGCTTCCGAGTCTTTTTTTAACGTCCTTTCGCGACGCGTCGGCCTTAAGGGAGATCGCGAACCCGACGGTGTCAACGTGACTCACTCGCTAATTGGCTCGCGGAAGGTCTACGGGAAGTGAATTAATTTCGGCTCGCGTTACGAATTCGGGGACTCCGGGAGACCTCGGGTCTAAACTAGGGATTGGACCTTGTGTAGTTTTTTTGAAGTATACTTCTGATTTTGGTAATATTTTAGTCGCTTAAATTCAAAATAATTCTTAATTTTCTATCCAGGTAGAATGCACATTCCAACAAGTTGAGCAGAAATTTTGAAGTATCTCAACCTTCACCTAGACCTAAATTTGACGGCCTTGAATGGACCTTAAACAAAATTAGGTAGCATGACGTAAGAACACCACTGAACCAAATTCTATTCAACTGTTTCCAAACGAATTTCTAGCTCCTGGAGCTACTTTGACACCTGCCCTGAATGCCTTAAAGTTGAAAGCAAATCCTGGTCAAAGTCCTAACGTCTTCTTTAAAACGATCATCTGGTCAATTCGATTGAATCATTTTCAGTCAAATTAATAATACGAAAATAACGGGTGTCTCCTTAATTACTATGAGGATTGTATATATTGTTTTTGTTTATACTATTTATTTGTTTACTTCCCTTCGCTCTCGTCCCGCAAAGACAACTAAAAATTCTACCTGCAAGCTCAGTGATCGATCACCGAAAAAAGGTCGACTAATCCTGTTGGAAGCTAGGAGTACCCAATTCGCAAATCACGGGGTACGAAATAGGCGAATAACGGTGGGCGACGTTTACGATCGGAGCTGTACGCGCGTTTCGTGGACGGCTAGGCTAGGTCGATCGGTTTGCCGGCTACGAAATCGGTCCACGCGAGAGCTGGCCGATCGGTGGGACGCGTGCCGATGCTTTGAGGAGGAACACAAGGGGGAGTTCTTCCGCGAATGTTACGGGACTACATAGCGACGTGGGAGTGCGCCACGTAGCTCGGTATGCGCGGCTGTGTGTACGTTCCCGCAGCGTGCAGCTCGCGCGCGAGCGCACGCACATGCACACGCCGCGATTCGCGGAGTGCGCCGACCTCTACCAGCTCGCAAAACGGTCACTGACCTCGCGTACGCTAACTCCCCTCCCCTCCCCCTCTTCTCGGTATTAGCCTCAGCCCCGCTAGAGACACCTGCGCTCGCTATACCAGAAGACCAATTCCGTCGAAGGATATTTCGCCCGATCGATCGAATTCTAATCTGTCAGGGATTAATAGAAGACAGGCGGGTTCGTATGAATTTTTCGCTTGTTTTTTAATTTCACGCTTTTTTTGGCTACAAGGTCTCTGGTGTATTTTTTAATCAAGATATTGTTAGATTTTTTTGTGCATACACTATTGTACTATTTTTCTAAACTACATTTGCATCTAGTAGGCTGAGTCTCCGCAAATTGCTTTAATTATACAATATTGTCAACTTGTTCAAATTTGTATATTTATATGTGTAATTAATCAAGTTCTAATAATAAAAACAGAGATTATGAATAATTTTCAGAGAAAGGGTACAAAAAATGAGAGTCGAGGAAGAGACGTGAAACGATCGGATGAAAGTAGCCGTCGTATCGACGATTCGATGCTACCGGTTCCAGCCCGAGCGACGTTTATTGACGTAGATGGACGAAAGTGAGAGAGACGTCGTACGGCTTAATTAACGGCCGATCGGTTTCGCGAGTCTATACCTCGATCGAGAGTCGCCGGCGCGTTACGAAACGCGAGAGAGAGGAGATAATTCATCGACGATTCCGAAGGAGGCCGACCTGCCCCAATCGAGAAGCCGATCGCGAACGATGGCCGAATTATTCGCCGATGGTGAAAACTCTTCGATTAAAAAACTCGGCTCGTTTAAAATACGCCGATTATTTGAGGCAGGAGCGAAATTTTTGACTCGAGCGATCATTTTCGTTAGTATTATAAGAAAATGTCGATATCGATAGAGACTCTAATTGAGAATTGTGTATATTTGGATAAATCATTTATACTGGGCAATAAAAACTTCAACTCAAACCAATATTTTGTTCAATAATTTAAATATTGATTTGAACGTACGCAAATAAATATTAAATACTAAAGCGGACAGTTACCATTTTCAAATGGCTACTTCTCGACTAAAAATGATCAAATTTAAATTCAATAAAAAGTGAAGTATAAAATAGCCCCTTTCAATTTCAAAATCGAGTTAAAATTTCCAAACTTGGATTCGAGACGTCGTAGGCCGGATAAGAATCTCGGCGCGCGTTCGCGAGCGGGAGACCAGTTGAGAAATTCCACTTTCGATCGAAAAATCGAGAAGGCGCGATCTGGATTCGCGAGATTAATCGCGAACACCAGTTCAGTAGTGTCAGCCTACGCGGGGATTGATAAGCATGACGTATCCATTCTCGTGCTCTGTTAACTTGCACGGTTCCCATCGGGCGAGCTGGCCGAAGCGCGAGAGGCTCCCGTTTCGAGGCTCGTGAGGGCTCAATTTTCGTCGTGTAATAGAACGAGGTTGACTGACCTCTGACCGTCGTATCGAGGAATCGTGACCGCGCTCGCGTGTCCGCACGGCCGTTGAACGCGCTTTGTTGCAACGCGACTGGAATCGATAAGGTTGACGCGAAACGCTTTTCTTCCTCGCCTCCTTCCCGAGCTTTGTTCCGTATTTTTCCGGAGATCCGTATCGGACGTCTAATTCGAGCTCGACCGGTAAATATTATCGGGAATAACAGAAGACCTGTACGTTCTAAATTTACACTTTTAACGAAGATCATTCGGTACCATCTAACCACTAAAAAATTTAAGTGCATCTCGAATTCAGGGAGCACCGAGTAGCTTAATTTAAAAAAAAAACAGTACCACGATTCAGGTATTTGCTACTCGTTTTATATTCTATATTTACGTATATTCTGTATTTATATAACTCCTCACTCAGTGTGTGATTTCGGGCCGCGAATAGTCTTGGGTAAAAGAGGTCGAAGACCCAAAAATTGAAGGAAGGGAGAGAGAGAGAAAAAGGGAGTAAAAAGGAGTGAAAATAAAGAGGGAATATAAAAAAAAAATATGAAGAAAAGGAAGAAGTGGGGAACGCATCCTCGGGGCCGTCCTAACGGTAGGGCGGGTCACTGCACGCGGCTAAGCGAGCGAGCGCGACTCTCTGCAGTTTTGCAGCGCGAACGAGCGAGAGAGCGGCGGAACGAGAATTTAGCAGTAGGAAAAAGGAGGGAGAGAGCGCAGGGGGGAAGAGCGTGAGATAGAAGGAGAGCCCGAGACCGGGCAAAGACTTCGACCGCATACGTCGCACCGGTGCAATGCCCTACCTAGGTGTAACGCTCCCGACTGCCCTTACACATCCTTACACTTCGAGACGCGTCCTCGCGAGGAGCTTCTAATTTGCCTTCCAATTTTCGCATAGAATTCTGCAAAAGATCTCTCTAAAATATGGCTAACGACCTTCACCTCGCGAAGAGGAAAAATGACAGTAATATGAAATTCTAGAACGATAAGAATAAAGAAGTAAAGACAAAGTCAAGCAACAAGTAGATTCACGAGAAGTCTTGTTGTGTATTTTTAGGGTTCTAGGTGTTAGAGTGGTAAGCCGATAGGGCGTTAGGATAAAGTAAAGTAAACTCGAGCAACGTGTAGTTCTGCCTGAAGTTTCGTGGCGTATTTTGAAGGCACCCTATTTGATATTTCGGATTATTCATAATTCGAGTTTCGTCTATAGAATCGCTTACGGGTCCTCTGAGAAACTTGAGAAGTATTTTTTTACACAACACGCAAGAAATTTTCTGCCAGTTTCCTTATTTTTTTCACCGCGTGCAGATCTCTCCCTCGATACGGGAGTATCGGGGAATTTCGTGGCATAATTTTCGCGATCCTTTGAGCCGCTGGGCACCCTATATTTATCCCGATATTAAACGCACCACGAGCAAGTCCTTTGAAAGGCGACACGGCCGACGAGATTCCTGAGGACGATTCTCACTGGCGGCTATTCCCTCTCCACGGCGATCGAGTCCTTGAACTCGCTCGCGCCAAGGGTGCGGAAGAGCGCGAGCACGACGGATTTGCCGGAGGGAGGAGGGATGAAGCGAGAGAGAGAGCGAGAGAGAGAGAGAGAGAGAGTGCACTCACACCTGGACGAGAGAGGAACAAAACCCGAAACCTAGTTTCTTTTCTCTCTTTTCATCTCGCGCTCCTTTTTTTCACTCCTCTCGTTCCATTATAGGCGCGAAAGCGGTCAATTGCATCGTGGCTGCACTCCGCTCATTGGCCCTTGGCAACAATCGGTTTAACCGGCAGCTCGGCTTCTAACGCCCGACGACGGGCCTCGCCACGAGGTCAACGTTCTTGATCTGCAATTCCGCGCGGCGCGAGGCCGTTAAAGTCAACGTACGCGCAAGGGATCGAGCCGATCTATCCCTCTCTCTCTCTCTTTTGCTCGTTCACTCGCTCGCTCTGGCATTGCAGCTCCGTCACTAGGCCGAGTGCATGCCCGCGTGTACTGGCGCTTCTGACCTTAATTGGCGCCTCGGCGTCGACGTCCGATCGCGAAAATTCCCTATTGGGAGCACGGCCGTTTGAATTCGTCACGAGCTTTCTAGCCTCGGATTGTTCCTTCGGGCGAACTGCTCGGTAGATGAACGCTAACTGGATGAAGGAATTCAGACTAGTTTTGAAAAATTTTCGAAGTTTTATTTTTGTTGAATCATTTCTAGAAGATTCTATGTCCAAAAATTTTCGTATTAAAACCTAGTTTTAATAATTCGATATACAATATTTAACATTGCTGGTTATTCATAATCCAAATTCTATAAGAATTGATGAAACGAGAATCCAGCTGATAGGTTTACCCCACAATTATACATTTCATCGAGCCGTATTTTTTTATCCCCGAGATTGAAAGCCAACTCGACGAAGATGGACGAAACGGCGAAAGCGGTCCAATCGAGTTGCCTCCTCCTTTACGCTCTCCTTCTCTCTCGGTCTTCGATTTCCTCTCGATCCCCGACCTATCCAAGAGACCCTGAAACCCGCGACCCGATCTAACGAATCGACGAATGCGACGATAACGCGGCCCCCCTCCTCCTCTCCTATCGAACAATCCTGACCTCGGGCGGTCCCGATATCGGATCTCGCGTGCCTCCTCCGTTTCTCCCCGCTAACCCGGAGGAGGTCGACGACCTTCCCCGATAAACAAGCCTCAAAAGTGCTTTTTTTTACTCCTTCCGCTGCGAAAATGAGAATCCGAGTTACCCGACAATTAAAACGAAAGCTAGACTCTCTCGCGCTCGAGTGCGTCGAACTCTTCTTCTCCCCGTCTTCTCCTCGGTCACGATCGAACAATCGAGAGATCGAATTCTCGCGTTCCGCGCGATGCGTAACAGTACTTTTACGTTCCTATGCTCGTCTCGCGTAGAGCGAGGTTACGTGCATGCGTAAGAGGCCCATGAATGACATAACGATAGCGAGCGCGGTGTCGTCGACCCTCCTGCACCGGAGCGTCTACGTGTCTTGCGCTTATCCGCCACCTCCGCGAAACCTTTTCTTATTCCCCCCCCCCCTCTCTTCCTCTTTGTCTTCGCGCACGTAGACACGGCTCGCGTGTAGACACGGTCATCGTGAGCGGCTCTTCCTTATTACTCTCTTCAGTGCGCCTTTTTAGGTCCTGCGCGCTTATCGTACGTCAGGGTGTCGTTATCCGTCCAATCTTACAAGACTCGTCCTCTCTCTCTCTCTCTCTTTGTTTGTTCTGCGCTCTGAATCGGCGCACTGTCTTTTAATTTTTTATTTAATTCTTTGCTTTGCCTGCTATGGCACACAAATGAAAACTAATAAAACTTTTCTTTTATATTCCTTGCTGATTTTTTCTGTAATTCGCTCCAGAGTTTGCTAAAGCAAATGATAGAATCTCTCGTTATCTCGCTCTATTTTCGCCCCTCGATCGCCAAATATATACGCGTATGCATGTTGCATCGGATCCTACCGTCTTATCTGACCCAGATCGTGAAGAGTTCGTTGCCATCGCGCGTGTGTTATGCGTCAGAGTATTTTACAAAATACTATACCGGGATATTACGCAATCCCAACTTTTTTCCTCCTCTCTTTCTCTCTCTCTCTCTCTCTCTCTCTCTCTCTCTTACACATCTCGATAAACGAGCGATGAGTCGACTCACGGGGCTCCCCCTTCTTCTCGAATTTTCGACCGGACACGTCGCCGGTTCCTCGACGATTCGTCCCGCGAGGAAAGGAAAAGAGAAAACAAAAACACGTAAGCGCGTTTTCGAGCCGAGGGTTCGTCGACACTCGGAGGTTGAAAAAAAAAGGAGGAGGAGAAATACGCGAGTCTCGTTTGGGATTCCAATCGTACGCGATCCCGAGAATCGGCGCGCGGGCGATAAATCCGCGCGACACACGCGATGCACGCACGTGCGAATTCCCCTCGACCAATCACCGGCCCATAAACCTCTCTCGCTCGACGCTCGCGGGGAGAGAAATAAGAGAGCAGAGGACTCGTGGATGTTCGGGTGAATCATTTTCGATCTAATCGACGGTTTAACTCACGATGACGCGACCGTTCGAGGAAAATTTTCGAGCGAGCGTGTTATAAATTGAGAAGGCAAAGGGAACGTAATTTTTTGGTACTCGAACCGGTCATCGAACGAGTTTAAATTATTTTCGATAAATATTCTCGTTTTCGTACGAGAAAAAAATCTGACAAAGTTTCACGATAAAAATTGCAAATCCAGTGTTCTCCCTTTGTCCCTCGGCTCGGGCAAGAACGATAATAACCGATTGAGAAAGGGAGTGAAGAGAGAGGGATGCGAAAAAGAAATGACGAGAGAGAGAGAGAGAGAGAGAGAGAGAGAGAGAGAGAGAGGAGGCAGCAGGCGGGCTCCGTTCGTCGCGAGATTAGCGAACCTGGAAGAGGGCCGATGCCAGTGAACTCGGTTGGCCGGTCACTAACCAGGTAACCCACACTAACAACAACGTCAACGAGCGAGCGAGCGGCTATGCAGTGAGTTGCACGAGAACCGAGCGAGAAAGAACGAGCGAGGAGCGGAGGGGAGAGGGGGCTCGAGGCTGCAAACGGTTACACTACGGGCTTTTTCACCGTTCGTCATGGGGGCCCCCCTGCCTCCCCCCGATCTCGCTCTCTAACGCACACAGCCCTGGTTAGGTTATTCCTCAGGATTCTCGCGAGTCTCTCGCTCTTCTTATCTCCCGCGCGCGCCCAATCCTCGCGTAACCCCGATGGAAGTTTCCATCTCGAAGTACGAATAAAGGAATTGGGTTTCCAGGTTGAGGGCCAAGTCCGATTTTCCACTTTTTAGACTCGCAAGATGAGCCCGAGGGGGATGATTTACGAATTTCGAGTCAATCGAGTCGGGAAGCTCGGAGATTTATATTGAATAGAAAATTCAACCAGGCACTTGAAGAGTGGAGTAAATGAAGTGATTCTGATTTTATTTTTTCATTGATTCAATTGCTTAATTGTTCTTTTACTATCATATCATTATTAAACATAATCATCAATAAAGATGTCTCTAATTGCCTTTTTCGATGTAATTCTTATTAATTTTTTTCTTGTAAAATGTCTTATTGTTATCAAATGAATCTATTTTCACCGGGAAACAATTTTTTTCAACGCTAACAATTCATACGGTAGAGGGTTAAAATTCTTTTGTCGATCCGAAGATTCGCCACTCAGCGGGACTTTGTCGCGAGAATTAGCGAGGGATGAGAAATGGAACGTCGAGACGCTAATCGATGACGCGGGCTTCCAGAAATTTCCGATCGATTAGCGCTCGAGTATCGGTAACGAGGCCTCTTTCCTTCCTTTTTTTTTCACGATCTTCGCCGAAAACAAGAGAAGCTCGCGCGCGGGTTCATCGACCGCGGCGAGTAAATAAAAATAAATCACACGGTGGTTATAGCGAGACGAGCCACGAGGAAATTTCGAGACGAAGCGGAACGGTGACGCGATGCGTGTGCACTCGCGGGCTGGTGGGAGAGCAGCGACGTCACGCGGTTTCGTCATCGCGAAATTACCGATGCCGTCGGCGGAATCGTGTCGTTGGGTCAGAAACTTCCTCTCTCGCTCTCTCGGATACCGCAATCACGCGTTACATGATCGATTCGCTCTAGTGCGCCAACTTTTCGACTCCGATCGTATTTTCGAGGCTCTAATCGACTGCAAATTCAAAGACTCTAATTAATCTTGAGTCAAAATAGAAAACGAAAAAAAAAACTTAAAATTTAAAACAAATAAAAAGATTGAATTGATTTGCAATATGTTGTGTGTACAAGAGAGAATAAGAAGGCTAAGTGGGTGGAGATGAGAAGAGGAAGGAGAAGGAAACGCGCGAGCCGAGAGCTGCAGTTTGTTGCCCGGTGACCGAGTTCATCGCTCTTCGCGCGATGCCTCGAAATCGAGAATCTTCGACTCGCGCTCGCTTTTTCATCGAAAGCCGCTCGCGCACGAGCGCCAGAAGGAAATCGAAAAAGACCGCGGAGCTCTTTGATGTTCGGAATTGAATAACATTATCCTTATCTTCTCTCTCTCTCTCTCTCTCTCTCTCTCATAAGTGACAAACGAAAATATTCTTCTAAAAAAACAGCAATTTCTATTCTAAACAAATTTCTCATATGCAAAATCGGAAATACTATCTCGTACAGCGAAAGGAATCTCCGGGAGAACAATGCTCGGGTACTCTGCCGGTCAGTGGTCTCCCCGGTTGCGTATTCCAAGCGAATCCTCCGATTAAAAAAATTTGATCTGTTTCTCGTCCGAATTTATGATTTTCTCAGTCGTACCGTTCGGTGTTTTTACTCCAATTTTGCATCAAAAATATATAAATCTGGTCGTTTTTATAAAATTCGTGACTAGACTGCGAGTAACGCCGATTTTTCGAGAGATAAAATTTTTGACTGATCCAAGCGAACTTCGTCATTTTTATTAATGAGCTGAGAGTGATTTAGATAAAAATACTGAACGGAGACACTCTGAATTTTTTCTAGAAAAAGAATCCCTTCGTTTATCGGGATCGATGTAAATTTAGAAGCCCGCGATTTGTCTCGCGAAGATCGGGAGACTCGCGTCGATATTCGGTAGCGACGCGATAAAGGAGCGCGTAAAATTAGCCGGTCGCATTCTCGAGATCGGGGTCGATGCACCGGTAGAGGCCGGGAGTGAAGAGAGTGAAGGGAACGGGGAGAGGTGCCGAGAAAGAGAAAAAGTTCCTCGCGGATGCGGGTCATCGTGGACCCTCTCGCGAGATGCCGGGGGAGCCTCCGTGGGAGCGGCGACCGACCGAGAAAGTAAATTTCGGCGGTGCGTACGAGCCCTCTCGATGAAGTAAGAGTGAAGCGATAAATGCACCGAGCTATTTTCGGCACCGAACAATAAACGATAAAAAATTTCTCTGAAATAACCCAAACACATAAACTCTGAATAAAAAAATCTTAAAGAACTGTAAAAGAAATTTTTAATTTGATAAAAATTCTTACAGTCACTTGATTCTTAAAAAATAAAAAACCCTCTAAGAACATTTGAAAAATTAGGCAGTGGACAAAATTTCTAAAACGGAGGATCCGAGCTCACGACGCTCCAGATGCGGGACGTTCCAAATTCACGAATTCCGTTGGAAGCTCGCGAAACTGGAAGGTGGAGGTGGAAAATGAGGCGCTCGGTGAGTTCGCGAGGATGGAGAGGGGGGAGGGACGAGAGGGTGGGGGAGGTTAGTGAACGCAACTGGACGTCGGTCAGTCACCTCCAACCATACTGCTCCACATCCACGAAAGATAAAGCCTCGCGATGGGTATAGCGGCGAGTCGCGGACTCGCGCTCGGGTGGGGAGAGAATCGGTGTCGGTGACCGGGTGGCGTCGAGGGAGCCCGGGCTTTATGCACCGCGTGCGCACGCTTATGTAATTATGCAAAATTTCACTGCGGCCCAATACCGATCGTTAAAAACCCCTCGCCGAGAGGAAAGCCTCTCGCTCGCAACTCTTGAATGTCAAACACGATTTCACTCCGCGCAATAGCGACCCGGATTATTCTCTCCCCCCCCCCCCCCAGTTACGATAATCGTTTTCCGGGAAAATAAACTTACGCGAGCGATTGCGAAAATTCTCCTCTCTCCGATTTGGCGAAAACCGAGTGTCTCTCTCTCTCTCTCTCTCTCTCTCTCTCCGAGGTGTGAGAGTACAAGGGGAAGACAATAAACAATGACGCGATGGAGAAAGTACACGCGCGAGCGAGAGTATCTCGAAAAGTCAATCGGCATTGCGTGACGACAAACTAGCGGGCTTGTTACGCGAGAGGACGCGCGTTTTTCCGCTCGATTCGCTTTTCCGCGGGAAAAACCTTACGAACGGGGACGCGTGCCACATTTCCCGGCCCCCGCGTGTGTCGACGTTTCCGTTCGCGGCTGACTTCTAGTTTATTAAAATACTGAAGTGCATGAAATTATTCTAAGAGAAAATTATATGAAGGATTAGGTAGTCGACCTTAAAATGTTTATCAAATACAGTTGACCTTATCACGAGAATAATTTCTAGTGACTCGCTAGAGAAAATGATACCGGGATGAATAAATAGAAAAGTTTGAAAAGAACGTCTCGGGCCCCGAAAAAGTGGGTCTTCCGGGCTCTGGTACGTTTCCCGATTATCTAGCAGGCCGAACCGAACGTCGACGAGACGTTATAGGCCGGCAGGCTCGTTACGTAACCGGGACGGGTGGAAGTAGGCAAACACGAATTTGGTTATTCGGTCAGCGATGGCTGAGTGGGCAGACAGTCGGCTGGTATTATTATAATTACTCCGTCGGGCCACGTGCAACTAAGTGAAAAAGCGATAATTCAAAATTAAACTTGCAACCATTAAAGACCGCAAGCCTAATGAATATTTCATTCGATTCGGTTCTTTCTATTTCGAAATTGGAGTGGACTATTTAAATGGACACCATAAACCAGACGAATTTCAATCGAGCTTCATGACAGATTTTGTTTTCTTTAAAAAATTATTATTATTCGAAAGATTGTTGCAATAAATTTCGATATTTAATATTGCAGATTATTCATTTGAAGGCTTATCCAGCTATTAAGAGATATACTCTACTCTTTTAGGACAAAATTAGGTAAGTAGTAAAATTGCAGGGTATCATTCGTCGGGATCAACCCGCGATTTATGAATTTGTCGAAATGAAGTTTCTAGACTCGGTCGCTTTTTATTCACCTCATGACGGCGTTCGGTGTCCGCTTGCAGTTGCACCGGTGTTCGCGCGTGCACGATTGTGCACGAAGGTTCAGTGAACCCAACCTGACCCTCCGCTATCGATGCTAATGCGCTCCGGCCACGCCAACGCGTCGCGAGTTCGGGATTAGCGGGAGTCCCGTGCAAACATTCCACGGATTCGTCATCGGCCTCGATATATTCTTACTTCTTTCTCTCCCATTCGTCTCGATTTTCATGTAAATCGAGACCCTAACGATCTTCCTATTCTCTCTTTATCCAAACTACAATTTCCCCCACCTCACCCCTCGAAGATCTCTGTTGTTCTCTCTTTTATCCGGACTACAATTTTCCCCTCTAATCGAAAAAGCGAGCGTCTCTCCTTTATGGGCTATTCGAAATCGAATAAAAAAGGAAAGAGAAGAGAACGGGAGGCATTACGATCTCGGAGCGTCGTTGCAGGACGAGTTATGCAGTCGGTTCTCAAGCTACTGTTCGCTAAAGAGCCCGGAAGAAACGAGAAGGCAGGTTATCCTTTCGTTAGAACGGGAATAGCTCGATCGTAAATCTCGCCGCCCGGAGGATCGCAGCGGGACCGCGAAGAAAATTACCCCTTACCCTTTTTTTTGCTAAAAAAAATCGAATTTAGATCCCAAAATCGAACTTTCGTTGTTCGCCGTGTGGGATTTTAATTCGCGGAAAATCGTTGGGAGGATTTACTGGCTTTAAATTGAAAACGTTCGTGGGTAAACCAGAAAGACGGGTATACGCGCATCGCGAGGCCAGGCGAATCGGGTTAAGAAATAGGCGAGCGGTGCATAGCAGCGATCGGTGCGGCGTCGCTGCGGTTGCAGGTAACGATGCATCGACCTCGCTATCCCTCTCGCTCGCGCTCCCGCGGTGCATGTGCATCGGGCTAGTGCAGCGTCGGGATCTACAGTTAGACGGACCGAATTTGCGACAATATGAAACGAGGAAGTCTCGCGAGCCCATTTAGAGACTCGCCGTGTACACTCGAGACGAGAGGAGGAGATTTTTTGAGACCTAATTTTCTGGTTAATTGATTCGGAGGAGACGAGATTGCAATGGGGTTTACGGTAGTAGGGGATGTTTTTATTATTAATACACTGAAGATAAATATTTGAAGCTACTTAATATTTATTTGAGAAAATCAAAATAAATATTTTGTTCTACACGACATTTTTTTGAATGTATGCCAATAAATATTAAGTAAATTCAACAGATTTTTATTTTCAATGTACTAATGATAATAAAATGTATCACTTAATTATTCGATCGTGTATGTAAAGTAACAATGGAAGAGTACTGAAAAAAGTGTAGAGAAAAATTTATCAAAACTTTACAGTTTCAGTATCAGTTTTCTCTATGATTCATTTCAGTTTTTCTCTAAAGTTTTCAGTTATCCACGAGTCTCATCGAAATTTCGGAGCCTCTGATCGTTTACGTTCGTTCTCACGGCTCGAGAAGACACGCGCTCGAAAATTGGCACGCTCGCGCAGACTACGCCTACGTTTTCTCACCTGCCGAGTTTCGTCGATTAGATAGACCGCGTACAAGGAGAACCAGTTATACGATAATCGATATCAATTTCTCGCGAGCCGAGGATAGCCGGAGGTGAATTAGCTCAGAAATCGAACGTCATTAGCGTCGTGATCGATGAAGAATAATCTGCTTTTTTTCCTTTCCGCGTTACCGTAATCGAATTATCGAGCCCGGGGTCAACGCTTCTTCCATTCTTCGGCTGTTTTTCTTTATTTTTCGTGCGGGTCAAGGGCCTCCGTTTTGTCGCGTGTGGCCGTAGAACGCAATGCCCACTTGTCTCTCCTACAAAATACTTCTACCGTTCCGCGGCTTGGTCAAGGCCACGCTGGTTCTCGTAGAGCGAAAAAAAAATTTGCGTCTCGATAAAATCACGAGTACACCTCGAGGACGTTCGCGAAATTTCGCAACGCTCATCGAGACGGATGTAGCGAGAGATTCTAATGCGCCCCGCTCGGATGTTCGTCCTTCGCCCGGTCCCACTCGATTACGCAATCCTTCCGCGTCTGGACAATCCGAGACGGTTCACACGCGCGTCGACGACCCCCACGTGGAACCACGACTCGACCTTGCTGGGCTCGTTCGCGTTCCTAGGTTCGAAGGACGTCTGTGTGTTCTCGAGAAAAAAAATGTTGTTTCTATCTGGTAAACTCGTCAAGAGGGCAATCCTGACACCTCAAATCTCAACTTGTTGGCAGTAAAGATTCACGTATAACTTATACCGTCCAATTTTTACAGTATCTACATTATAATATCTCTTTTAATCAACAGATTAAAGGACAGTTTGGGAAGGAAACTCGATCTCCACTGGTACCGTCTAGATCTCGATGAGTTGGGACAAATCGAGCTGACGATACTCCCTGCTATCTTTTTCGCGCTCTCGATGACGATTCGGCTCGATGCAGCGGAAGGATAATGGCAAAAAAGTGCGTCCTCGGCTCGGAAGGTGTCACTGACTCCCGGTACGTAGGTGATCGACCTCTATAGCCCCACTCTCTTCCCTCTCGTTCCCTCCTACTCTCCTCTCTCTCTCTCTCTCTCTCTCTCTCCTGTCTCTCTTTCTCTCGCTCGTTCGTACTCGCTCGCGTACCACGTCCCTTTCCGCTCTGGCAACAAACCGAGTACTCGTTGGCACTCTTGCCCCCCTTTACCTCCATCGTCCCGACGCGTCTGCGAGAGAGCCTTGTGTCAGTGACGTAACGTCGGTTATTCAACTCGCCTTTTGCCCAGTGACGAAATGCCGATGCCCACGCTCGACTCGCTCAGAGTTCCTTTTGTACTCGTCACGCCGTGAATTACGTTCTAATATTTTGTAATGTTTATACGAATTCTTCCTGCCGCGATGCTCTTATCGCCCGCCTAACGAGCATAGGAAATTAATCACGTTTTATCTAATCGAAGTGATTTCATAAAATGTTTCTTAATAAATAGCTTGGGGTATTGAATGATTTTTGTACGAAATATGAGATTTCATTGTTGGATTGATTAGGATGAAGAATATGAGTGTATAGAATTTTATTTCTCAATGATTAGGGCGTTGAATAAATTTAACAGAAAAAGAGAAGAAACCATTTGACGAAGAAAAGGGGTAACCATATTTTAATTATGTTGAATTATTTTAATATAAAATGATTTTACTATTTGATTCGAACGCCAAGCACATGTTATTGTTTTGTAGTCTCGAGTGGAGTGTACTAGGTATAGGAGTGGATCCTAACACGTATCTAACGTATTCTAAATACAGCGGTGGGGAGCGCTAGACCCGGAACCGGCCTAAAACTGTAACCGAAAGTGTTTCTTGTTTACAATCACTGCTTTCGGGCGTCTTCGGCCTCGTCACAGTGCCTCCGTTAGAAAGGCGTTAGACGACTCTCGCTCCGCAGGCCACCGGCGATTATAGCTCGCCTATCGAAAATTCGCACCGCGGACGTTTGACCCTGTGATACGTAAATCCAGCAACCCAATTACGTCAACCGCGAGCGAACCAGTTTCGATTGCACATTAAAAATGCGCAACGGGCCGCTTATAAGTGTGCCGATACTTTCGTCACCTCGTCGATCTCAATTTTTTTCCACAGCAAATCGAACTGTTACGAGTGGAATAAAATCGAGGAAACGAAAAACGGGTTAAGAGTGCGGACGATTCGCGCTAAAGTTTCGTCGGGCTCGCGAGGCGGGGTCAACGGTCGACGAGCGAGCGGTTTTCAATCGCTCCCGTCTACGCAAAATGGTATCCTGGTGTGTACACGTGTGTCCTGCGATTCCGTTACGCGCGCCAAGGATTCTCGCTTCAAGGATGAATCTACGCGAAGCCACTTTGCGCCTGTTTACCGAACGCTCGCCGAATTTATGCCGCTCGGCGTTACCGCCTGACGAATCAGGAAAACATTTAGAACTCGTGAATAGAGAGGAAAAAAACGACCAACGATTGTGAACTGGAAAATTAATTTTTTTACACGAAAAAAAATTTTATATAATTAAAAAATTAATTATTTTTAATATTTAGGATTGTTTATCGAATTGTTAATCTTTTACAATTTACCGAATTAAAATTCTGGTTCATGTCTCAACTAAAAAATAAAAAAATATGAAATTATTACCCCAAAACAGGAGAGAACGAAAACAAACGTTCGTCGCGCAAAAATTCAAATCACGCTAAACCAATCGATTTCAGAGTTTCCGCAAATGAGACGTGTGTCCCAAGTAACTTGTTGATCCTCCCATTGGAATACGAAATGGTGCCGAGCTCGGGCAAGTACCGCTCACTGCTCGGACACGTGCTAGGTGTATACTATACAGTGGCACGACGTACATTATTGCGTGTATATCGCAATGTGTCGACTATCTCGTGTCAACGTACTTCATTCAGGCGAGCTGCGTATATGTCGCACGAAAAGTTCGAAACTAATTCACTCTCCTCGGTTTTCTTTACGGAAATTGCATCGAAAAACTGAGGCTCTATCTTTATTTCTGTCTCTCTCTTTCCTGGTCCATTACGTGAAGAGATCGGTCGATATATTTTTGAGTCACGATGTCATTAGCACCCCGCTCGTCTTGGAGGGAGGGACGCAAATACCGCGCGCGAGCGTATATATAGAATAGACAAAGAGGGGAAACGACGGCGAGGATCTCGACGGAGTCGTAGCAGCGCTCGGGCAGCGCAAATAGGTCGGGGGCAACGACCGGCCGCGAGCTCGCGGGCTCGTTGCTCTCGGATTTTATTAAGGGCGCGCTTATATTCGTCCAACTGTCACAGATTACAAAATCACGTAGCCGATATCGCTACTCGGTAATAGCTTTCGATTTCCATTTTTTATACCCCGCATCTCGCGAGCTGCGCCATTTAAAAATGGAACGAGCGAGAGAGAGATAAAAAAAAGAGAATAGATTGTATATATTTTTATCGACGCGGACGATTAAATTTCTCGCGTTGGAAAAGATCTGCACGTGTCTGTGTGCGCGTAACGAGGGCGGAATCCTGACGGACGCCCCCGCGTCCCGGATTCGACTTCTCGAGGCAGTCCTCGGATCGATTAATCGAAAAATAATCTCATCGGCCGATTTCGCAAGCTCGTTTCGGTCCAGCGCGGAAAGCAAGGCCGTCGAGTCGATAGGCATAGCTCGACCCGATTGCGATTCTCGCGAAGGTGCACCGAGGTGATATATCGTTACGTGGAACGTCAATCGTTGACACACTCGAGAGTCAATTTCGCAATTTGTAGGCACCAGTTCGATCGTAAATTCAAATGTTTGGTTATTTCTTTTTTAAACAATTATTTGTGATTATTCGTTTTTTTGTGATTGTTTGTGATAACTATTTGCTTCTTTTGTTCAACTAATTTAAATTCATTTTCTTATTCATTTTTTGATTATTTAGCCTGCTTTCTCGAGTAGAAACAAAATTTCAAACCCCAAGGGCGATTTCGGAATTCGTAAGACAAATAGAAATAAAACGAAGGTTTTCTCGGTTTATCTCGACGCGTGTGAAAGTAAGAGCTCGGTGAGACCGCGATGACGACTGCGAGTGGATAAGACGACGGAGCAGGTCGGCCTTGATGCTCGGGGTTACCGTCCGACATCCACGACGCTGCCCGTTGCTCAACCCCTCCGCCGCGTGCTCGTTCTCGCGGATAAAGACGCGCGTGCCAAATATCTCGACTCTCATTCGCCGATAAACCATTTTTCCCTAAGAAAAAAATCGAAAATTTATGCTAGCGCTGTTTACTCATCTAAATTTTCCTCATTCCTCTTTTTTTTTCTTGGACGAAATGACGTCGAGCTTCTTCCGTTTCTACTCGAAGAGTAACTGTCGTCGATGCGTCACCGTTTGCGCCGCTCGGATTGAGAGAAAAAAAAAAAAATAAAAGTAGGAAAGAACGTCGAACGAGCGAGACGGAGACCCGACGGTGAGGCATCGTGACGCAACGCGCCGATGACGGAGTAACTAACGAGCGGAATGCGTGGCTCGCGCGACGCGAGGGCAATGCGAGAAAAACAATGCCACCGACGGGGTAGCGGCGAGGCGAGGAGGCCAGTCGATGAACCGAGGGGGCTAATGAATCGGGAACGAATTCCGTTTGCGGGAGAGTGAAACGTTTCTCTCGTTGCTATCAATACTCTCTTTTAATTCACAATTCAATGTTTCATACTGAACTATACGAATAAATTCATAAATCACAAATAGTAATTAAGGAACTAAAAATTTTTGAACTAATGACAAGTGTCCCTTTAATTGTTTCGAGGAGTATGTTAATTTGTATAAATCATAAAAATTTTTTAAATTGATAAGGCAGAAATTTGGACCGGAACGAAATTTTTTTATTTAAAAAAGGAATTTTTATGAATTCAAGCAGTCTTCGATCTGTAAGAACTGTCGCAGCGAGTGCAAGAGGTCAGATTCGCTTTCGCCGAGAGCATCGGCCGCGAGGCACAGGTAGTCGCGGTCGAGAGTAAAAGCTGTCAAAGAAACGAGCGAGCGCGAGAGAGAGGATAGAGCGAGATGGCCTCACCGCGAGAAGAAAGACGACGATAGAGAGAAAGGTGAAAGCACTCTCGCCTCCTTCCACTCGACGATACCAGCTCGCTAGCTCCGATCTCCGTTTTTACAACTCCCCTGGTGCACGAGACCGACATAAACCGATAATCTTTCTCTCTCTTCCTCTCTCTCTCTCTCTCTCTCTCTCTCTCTCGAGTCGTCTCCGTCTCTCGTTCGTTCTCATTTCTTTTATCGTTCGACTGCCGCTGGAATTAACTCCGCCGATCGGGTTGTTTTCACCGGAAATTCTCTCTTCGTAAAATCGAAAGCATTTTTATATCTAAGCTAAAAAAGGAAACGTACCAGATGTCGGAGCGAATTGAATCCTAACCGAACGAGTAACGCTGTATTCGATCTTTTACACTCGTTCGTTTTGAACCGGAAGTAATCGTTTTCTTATCAATTTTTCAATTTCCTTAAATTACTGAAAATTCTTCAGAATTTCAGAAAATTTTCTTCTGAAATCATGAAAGATACGATAGTTTTCATTGAAATTCGTTTTAACGAATATGCTCCATTGACGAGGGAAAGGGGAGATCGAGATGAAATGAAAAATCGATTGGAAAGCTCCTTGGGCGGGATTTAGCGCGGAATAGTAACGAAGGGATTTATATGTAGCGAGCGCGATTGAGACCTCGATAGCGGGCGTAGACCTCACTCAACGACGGCCGCGCATAGACGTAGAATAACGGCCCTCGAGGCCTCGAGTGCCTTTGTGGAAGAGCGCGCGCGGACTGACGAGCGAATCGAGTCAGTGCATAGGCTATCTATTATCGAGCAAATTCTCTCTCCGGTTTTTCCTTTTTTTCCCAAGCTCCAGGGACGGAATAAAACTGCTCCGTTTTGCGGAGCAAAAATTTCCACCGGAAAATGATCGATCACTTTCGATCGATGCAAGAAACAACTCTTAGTTTTTGATTTACTTCAAATTTTTGAGTTGAATTTTCCTGTTGCATTTTATTTTCAAATTATAAATCTAGTCTATCATCTTTCTAATGTAAATCTGCTATAAAAAGAAAATTGTAAGTAGTTTTAGTATTATATCAACTAGGATGAATGAATTTTAGGATTCGTACAGAATTCTACTTTTTCCAGGAAGAGATTCCCCGTGGAAAATATTACGGTTGGGATTTAAAATCGAGCAACGACGTACGCGCCCTCGGCCAGCCAATCCACGAAGCTACTGCTGGCTCGGATGAGTTCGCGGCTGGCAGATGGCGTGTCGTTCGGAGTCTCCTCCGCGTACAATGTCAATGTCAAGCCGAGCACGTGAGCTCCTCTCGCGCTTTCCCGCGAACGACGAGAGAAAAATCGATAGACGCGATTCCCCTACGGTAAAGCGAGAACGTACCAGCGAGACTGTAAAAATCGTTCGAGTCGATCCTCCCTACCTGCCTTTTCAATCGAGAACGAGTAGAGTGAAAATTTTCGGACCCCTCTGAAGAAAAAGCCCGGAAAACTCTCGGAAAACCCTCAGAAAACTCTAGGCAGTCCAATCGTTACCGTTACTTAAGAGTCCCCGCTAAGGCGGGGAATCCCGATGACGCGAATATTTTCCGATTGACTGTCGGTGCAATTTCGTCGCTTGTTCATCTCATCGTACGTCGTCGGAATATTTCCGTCGTACGTAGCGAGAATATTTTCAGCGGCGATTCTCTGCCCACTCGAGCCCCCCGTCCTTGAACTCCGGGATCGCGCGCTATATAAATCTCTCGTATCGGCCGTTTCAAATTCGGACTGACCAATCACCGGCTCGTTTGACGAGCTGCCCAACGAGATATCGATAAATCCGCGAGACACGCGCGAGCAATCGATCCTCGCGAGTGGATGCTGCGTCGGCCTTGAACTATCGATAACCGCACCCCGTCTCTCGGTACGCCTCTGCGAACTTTCTACGCGAGCATATAAAAAAACCGTTGAATGGCGAAGCACACGTAACGCTCATAGTTTCGCGTCCGAATCGTTAGATAAGCGAGTGATGCAACCAGCTGCAATATGCACCGGACGGTTCTCGGTTGTTCGCGCGAGGGGAGAGATTCGCAGGGGTGAGCTAGCGAAAGATGAGAAGAGAGGACCTTTTGGGGCGAGAAGACGAACCTTTGCCGGGCTGACGGATCGGTTGATGGGCCGATGTTCGGCAGGACTCTCGGCCGTTCAGGGGCGGCTCGTCCTGGCGCGGGGCCCCGTCCCCGCTCGACATGACAAAAACCTCTCCAACCTCGACGTGTTAGCGCACTCGGTGATACTGGACTCGACGAGAGCGCGAGCGAGCTTCCTCCCTCGGACACCCCCGTCCCCCCCACCTGCCGAGAGGAGCACCCCTGCGGGGGATGAAACGTCGCGACGCATGCGTCGCGTGCCCACGCGCCTCGTTTACGACACCGACAGCCGTTTTTCCCGCTTTTTATTTCCCACTCGTCGCATTACCGACAGCTTTCGGTTTTAGAGTCGTCGATGACTTCGGATTGTTCAGACGACTGAGTTTTATTGTGAAATTGCACGAGTTGGAAAATAAGATTTTTGACAATTGCTATTGTTTTTCGTTATTGTAAGATCTTTTTAAATCACTATAAGATTAGCGAGCAAGATTATTATTGTTTATTTTTTAAATAATTATTATTGATATTATTATGCATATTCCCCACCGTGAATGTTTTGCTTGATATTCATAATGAATTTCATAAGATTTGGACAACTATACAATTTATAATCTGTTGTAACTAAATCTTATTTTTCACTCGGTAATTGTTTATATTTATGGAATCGCTTACCGGACCTGGATCGAAGTATTCAGTTAGGGAAACTTACCTACAACAGAAACAATTGAAATTAGAATTAAAAATCATCAACATACATTATTATTATCAGTCGTGAGAGTAGCTACGTCACGTTGACGGTTGCCCCCAGCTGTTTTTTTCACGATTTCATTGAGAGGGACCGGACCGGTCCCGTGCCGGGACCCTCGGAGCTACCTGCTCTGCCCTTGACCCTCGCCCGCACTTCGTTCCCGTTCCACTCTCGTTCCCTCCGCGATTGCGAAAATTCGCGAGCCGGGTGTCCCGGCGCTCCCGGAAAAGCCGGAAAATCAATCTCGCCCGGAACTTGGGCAATAATCGCGCCTCGCGAACCTACCGACTCGCGAAACGCGAATTCCCTGCCGTACCGACGCGGCTCACCGTTCGCGAGCGAGTTTTGCATTTCGCGTTTCGCGCACACGTCGGGAAGACGGTGGCGCCTCCGAGCGGCTGATCGCGCAAGTCGATGGAGATTCGCGAATTGCAATTTATCCCGGGAGGAAAATTAAAAATTAATTGAGAAAATTAAGGAGTTCCAATAGTCGATTTGAAACTCTAAAATCTTACAATCTCAAAAAATCATTTCGAATTTCATCATTTTGAAATCTCAATAATTTTTTGTAAATAATTATTTGTTATTTTTAAATGACAAATAATGTGAAAAAACTGTAAAATGCTGATTACTATTCTGTAAAATAAAATCATTCACAAATCAGTTCTAATATCAAAAGTGTGTATTCAAACCTATGAATAAAATTTTCCCCCAACCTGAGCCTAATAAAAAATGACACTCCTAAAAGAGAATTGCGAGTAAATAGAAATTAAATGGAATTTAGATAGAAATGTGATTTCCCTCGTGTAGTCGAGATAGAAATTTTGAATAAAGTTTCATGAATCTCCGATATTTCTCCCTCGATTACCCACGAATCTCCCGAGGAAATGTATTTTCGCGCACTCGAGTGGCCAAAAATCGGATTTTTCCACGGACGGGGTCGCTCGAGTTTCGCAATTTAACTTGATACCCCCGCAGGAGCGGAATTATAGTTGGAAGAAAATTCCATCGTCTCCGGTTCAACTTTGACAATTTATCACGAGTCGAGTGCTTAAGGGGAGAGCCAGAAAAGACGGAGAGTAAAGAGAGAGAGAGAGAGAGAGAGAGAGAGAGAGAGTGTGAAGAGAGCGGAGTCATGCACCTTGGAAACTCACCTACCTACGGATCGCATGCACGCGGGGTCGTTGACCGGGCGCGAAGGAAAAGTGGGACGAAGCGAACGCAACCCAGCGGGTAATGCGCAAGGCCTTGAGAGATCACTGACGCATGCGTTCATTTGTGCTCGCTCTAACCGCAAATGCGCTCGCACACACGCGACTCGCGCACACCTACACTCGCGTTATAACAGAGCCCTCTATCATTCTCAGCTGCGATTCGAGACAAGAAATTCGCTGTTCTCGAAATAAAACTACTCCTATTCTAATTAAGAATTCATTCTACTGCGAAACTTGAAATAAAAAGATTTTAAATAGATTCAACGAATTCTCGTTGCAAAGTAAATAAATTCGTAATGAAGATACGCGACGCAAATCGAAACGAATTTCTGCAACAGCTCGTATAATCGCGATTCAGTTTGCCGTATGACTCGTGGCTCGTTGTGAAAAGAGAACAAATCGAAAGAAAGCGCAAGGAATCTCCCGATTTCGTAAGCCTCGTACGGTATTTATGTAAGCTCGCGCGTGCGGCTTTACATAAGCACTCGAGAAACGGTTTCCGCTAAGAGGCTCGAAATCGTTACCTAGATACCTCGAAAATCTCGCCGATAATAAAGATCGGAAATCGAGGATCGGTCCCGAGGGCAGAAAGTGAAAGCACTCAAAAAAGTACAGAAATTCAAAAATGCAAAAAATATTCACAGAATTGTATTTTGATTCGAGTGTAATTTCAGTATCATTTCAGCCACGTCTGGGAAAACTGTGTGAAAAATTGTGGATCGGCTTCCGCGTTATTAGCGGGCCTCTAATTGCACAGAGATCGAAATTCGTATTAGGAAAGCGGCCGAGTGACACGTAGACTATCGGTGATCGATCGCTCTCTCGCTAGAAAGTTTCGAAAGTTTCGCTCGGCGCAATGCAATCGGGTGCATTCTCGGGGCTAACCGACGATGGATCGCGAACGAAACGGCACGAGGCTTAAATTGCGCAATATATGTTATACTCTCAGTTTCGCCGACCTAACCACCGCCTAAGTGTATCGAGGCCCGATTACGCACTCGATCTCTCTCTCTCTCTCTCTCTCACTCTTTCTGCCTGTCTTTCGCATTTTCCGTCTCGCTCGGTCTCGCTCTTTCGGTCTCGATTGAAAAATTTTTGATCCCGAGTGGGCGAGACCGGTCGATATGCACCGAATCGATATCTAATGCACCGCCGCGTAGGATCGCGTAACGATTGCGCAAGTAGAACTCGGAAGGATCGAAAACGATGTAACGAGTCGATAAAACGGCTCTCTCGCCGGGAGAAAGTTTCTGCACGCCCCTCGGCTATCGCCGAGTTCACCGAACTCCTGGCGATTCCCATTTTTTTGCCACGTTATTAGCGAAATATTTGCGTGTAATCCAATTACGAAATTACATAACCGATTATTCAATATTCGAGGTTTATTGGGAACTGATATCGATATTAGCGGAATGTAAAATAAAGCGAACAGTATTTTTTACTACGCGGATAAAAAAAGTTGTTGGAATTTGCGGGAAAATGATGTCGAGCGGAGTTTACCAGGCGGGAAAGTTAAATTTTCCTTGACGTAAAAAAATTCATATTTTTATGTAAAAACTCGAGTTGATAAAGTTCAACGAACTCTCTTTCTCTCTGGCGGGGGCTGAATGAAAAACTAACCGGTTAACGAAGCTCCGTTGCAGCCGCGTTGCGTTAGAGAACGTCGCGCAATTAAGAGGCAACGGGCTAAGACGGGGCTTGCCAAACGCGAATTCATTGAAATGCCGATTACGCAGGGAATATTTCATCCTGTGCGTTTATCTCTCTCGCTCCTCGAACGTTCGCTGAGAGAAGAATATCGAACGAAGTATGGATTTTGTATGGTCGCTAAAAACCAAGCAGTCGACCTTAAAAAAAAACTTGTAACTTTTCGACAACTCGATAAAATTAGTCCAACGATCGATTACAACTTGATTTGACAGCATAAAAATGCACATTTAATTCAACTGAATTGTTTCAGCGCTCGGATTCATTTTACCCTCCCCCCGACGAACCGATGACGTAGAACGAACAACGTCGTCGGTAGCTTCGATTCCGGATAAACCGCTCGGCATTCTCGCTATGCGGCACGAAAAATCCGGGCAACTCGGAAATTCGCTATCTCGACTTTATTCGAGGATATCCGTGGAATCGCATCCACTCGAGAGAGATTCATCCGCCAATAAAATAAACAAAACGAGAACACGAGCGCTCGATAACGACGGATTCGCAGGACTGGTGGAGAAAAAAAAGAGTCGGATCGATACGAAAACGAGGTAAGAGAGGAAAAACGCGAACGGGGTCGTCGTTTCGTATCGACAGGAATTTTCCTCCGAGGGGAATCGGCGGAGAGTGAGAGTTGGAAACAAAGAAAATTCTCTTATCGCAATTTCCATAAAACAGCGACCGAACGTGGGCAGTTTACCGATTTCTTAATTGGCGCGTCTAGCTGAGAGCGAGCCGATCGAAACTCTCGCGTTGGTCGATACGGCCGAGCGTCCTTCGAAAGCGCAGCTCGAGCTCGAACGGTTCATCGACACCGAACGAGGATAATCGTATTGCGCGCGCGTTTGCCGTTCCCTCCCCTCGCTCGGCATATCGAAAATAGTGGTCACCTAAATAACGTTGTTAATCTCTCTCTCTCTCTCTCTCTAACCGCTTTTTTCCGACACGAAATTCAGTAAAGATATACAGTCGTCTCGTGCGTCAATATTTGACTCCTCGTGGCTAATTGAACGCTCAACGTAGATAAATTCATTTTAATTAAATCGATAGGGAGGAAACTCGAGGTTTGTTTGAGCGACAAACAAACCAATGTCTACCGGCGTGTTATGTAGATGAGATAAGACTTGCAATCGAGTGTTTCGTTTTTGAGGAGTCCGACTTCTGGCCGGACAGTTGTTCACGAGAGTGAAAAATGGGGAAACTCTGAAAAGTGTGACGATCGCGATTACGTCACGTGAGTTTACTCTCGCGCCTACGGCAAGCGCAAAAAACATATACGCGCTCCCGCTCTCGTAATCTCGCGAGTAAATCGAAGGCACGCAGACGAGCGCGCGCGAGCTCGTACACAACGTAACGACGTATAATTAGCAGGCTATACTAGCGCTTCAAGGCCGATCGTTCGATTTTTCTTCTCTCCCGCTTTATCTGCTATCGCTTTTTATCCAACGCGGGTTATATATCCTCGACGAGTTCGTTGGCCCCGATATCGCCAACGATAATCGCGCTCGTTTCTCTATACCTCAGTATCGCTCACCGATTCCTATCTCGCGGCTCGCCTCTTTATCGTCTAGGTCGCGAAAATTTATTTTGCTTTCCGATTCGCCTAACGAAACTTCTCGGAGATTCCCGAAAGATCGTTTTGCATATTAAAATAAAATAGTTTGGATTATTTTATAATGTTTGATTAGGAAATAAAATTGAATGGAAACTAAAATACCACATATGGGGCCATAAGCAAATGATGATTGTATTAAATATATAAATCAATATTATTTTTATAATTGTTAAATTCCATACTATTTTCTGATATCCAATGCACATATAAGTCAAAGTACTAAATTTTCAATTTTCGTACACCGTTGTTATCAACAATACATAAAATTCGAGAGCATTTTTTACAGCACAGCACGATATCGAAAAACAATAGTTTTAAAAAAATTTATAGGAATGTTCGTAAAGAAGTTCGAGAAAGTGACGTAAAAAAATGACAAACAGCGTGGAACTTTCTCCAGCCCTTAATTGCGTGTACCGTTAAAAAAGACGAAAGGGGTCCTTAAAACGTGACGGCGCACGAGCGCACAAAAGGGCGCGTGCGCTTCGGGGCAACAGGGCAAGCTGAAAAAAAGGAAAGGGTGCACGCCGAGAGTTAACGGGTTCAAAAAGACTCCTTTTATTTTTTTTCAGTAAACGACGTACACCTTTTGGCTCGATGGGTCGCAAAGTCAATTTCTTTTGCACGGACAATCCTTTCCGTGCCCGAGATAGAAACAAGCTCCGGTCGTAAACGCGTAAAAACTCCTAGCCGGAGGTTCAAAAATGTCCGTTCTTTTTTTTATTTCCGCAACTCTTTCTCCGTTTCCTCGGTGTTCCTTTTTTACTGCGCCCTCGTCGTGACGCCGGCCGCTCGTGGAAGAGAGAGCATTCTAAAAATCTCTCTCTCTTTCTTTATTCTCGGTATTCTCTCTACGCGATGCTTCGAGTGTACGGTTCACGAATTACGTAAGGGTAGGAATCGGTCAGCGGACGGGGTGAGACAGAAAAAAAAACGGTAAAACGCGCCAGTTTTTATGCCCTACAGACCCAGCCGCCGTATTTTCACATTTGGAAGTCACTTGGTCGATTTTTTTGCCGATCTAGGGGATGCAGAAAAAATAGTGGAAAGAAATGAAAAAACGAGAGCTAGACGCCACGGAGAGCAACCTAGGTCCACTTTTACGTGTACAAATTTTTTTTCCTATCGCCGAACACCGATTTTTACCGAAACGAGCCCGCCGAGAAAGATTTAGGAGCTTCCGAAAAGAAAAAAAAATGCGGGCACCCAGTGAAATATCGCGTTGATTTTTTTATTTGTATTTTTTGCCGCCGAAAGGGCAAGGAGTTAATGTCAAACTCTTTCACTCGTTCTTTACTTCTGGCTTATCTTTTTATTTACGAGCGGGACGTCAAAAATTCGAGCCAGAGAATTCCTAGGCTCTCGACTAAAAGCTCCCATGACCGAGACGAAACTAGCGGGCAAAAAATGTACGAAGCTGGATCGTTACGGCGGGAAGCGAAGAGGAGCGAAACACGATCGATCCGGCAATTATCGATAACAGGATACGCCCTCGCGTTTCGTACGCTCCAACTCTCGTTTTGAAAACTTGCATTGAATGAGCGAGAGAATAGAGAGAGTGGAAGATAGAAAAAGAAAAATAGAGGAAGGAAACGTAAATCAGTAAAAAAATGAAAATCAGAGGAAGGAGAGGAAATGAGAGGAAAACTGTACGAGTAAGAAAGAATAAGAATAAGAGGAAGAACGAGCGAGAGGGTGGATGTATGTGTGAGTACGCGCCACGTCAATTATCTCGCTCGTAAAGATAACGCGACGTTTCGCAGTTCGCGTTTCGGCGAGTGGCGGGGGATGAAACGGCTGGTCTAATCAGGGCGAGGAAAACGCGAGCGGGAAATTGCGTATATAGAGAGATGTGCCGGTCTCTGGAGAGGAGGGGGCTGTATAAATCGCTCGGATCGCGAGAGCTCGTCGAGGTCGCGAGTTCGTTGACCGACGAGGGTGGCACTCACCCTAACTAGGCCAACGCGGATCTCTTGCCGAGCCGAACTCCCCCCTCCGCTCACTCGAATCCAGCTCGGACGTAGTTCGCGATCCCTGCTATTTTCGCGTCGCCACTCGACACGAATTTGCGCATTACGGCCTATAAAAACTCCTCCTCCCATCCCTCGCTTCATTCCGAATGAATGATTAAACGATTCGTAAACGAGCGTATGAAAAAAAAGGACGTTTAAAATCTCAATTTCCTTTCTCGACGATCCGGCTCTTGAATTCTCAACGATTTACGATGGGTCTCGAGGAAACGTGGAAACAATTCTCGAGATTGTCAAGAAATATTTCACGTCTTTCATCGAGATGATACACAGATTTTTTCAAAATTTATCTCTCGAATTGAATGAACTCTGAATTTTAAGGCTGTTCACTTTAATCGTTTATCTCTCACCGAAAAATTTTCAGAGCTCTGGTAACATCCCCAAAAGTTGACTTCCTTAATTATTCGGGAGCGGGACTTCCTCCGTCGTCACCGGAGACCGATATCCACCGGAATGGCGTTCGCTCGATACGGAACGCTCTCTAAATTTAGGATGCGCGAGCTCAAAATAAACAGGCGTGCACGAGATGCTCTACGTGTAACACATCTACGGCTAGTTGCGAGTCAATTTTTCTACCGAACGATGAGCTGCAATTCCAAAGGGTTAATTTATCTGGAAACGGTCGGTTCGCGAGTTAACCAGCATCCGCAATCGAGCACGATAATTACCGAGCTTTCGAGGGTGCACGCAGATGTGTAACGTTCCCTCTGAAGAGGCGGGAGGGGGGTGGACCGAACAGGTTGCCGGTGATTCTATATTTAGCGGCTGCGGACAATAGCGAGGGGGTCGATCGGGGGTGGCCGATACCGGGACGACCCGGTAGGTCAAAGTTCGTTGCCCCCGTGACTGTTCCACCCCCACCCCCAGCCCCTTCCCAGGTACCACCGAATCGCTCCACTTTCCCAGCCCCCTTCCCCTCCCTGTAAACTTTCCAGGAACGACTCGACAGACGTTCCAATTAGGAAGTTCTCGAATCTCGCGGCCTACATCGCCCGTTTCGTAATCCCCGAAGTGTGTAACTACACGTTACGCGTGTAGCGAGTGAGAGGAGGAGGGAGAAAAAAAAGTGAAAATCGATAGGAGGAGCCAGGAGAAAGGAGGCGAGTCTTTCCCTTTCTTTGGCATCTGGACCCGGCCACTTCTGGTTACCTACGAGTCACTCTTGCTTTTCGAGCGCGTGCCGTCGATTGTGTCATACGTATCCTGTTAACATTGATGAGAATCGGCGTCGACGGCAATAAAACTATAACGCGCACGCCGGATTGCGCAAATTCTAAACGACTCGCGTGCGCTCGTATGGGAGCTCGATCGAATAGGAGAAAGAGAGAGGGGAGATCGCGATTGGCCAATCGGTCGTATAGCTGCAATAGCTTTTTTTTTGGGGGGGGGGGGCAACAATCGAGTCACCCAATTCGGACGAGGTCGTTGATCCTTTCCCTCCGAGAGTTTCTGGACCGATCAACGAATGCACTTGGAGGAATTATTTTCATTTGATGACTTCATTGGTAAAAATTGAGTTCAAGACAATGATGCACAATAAAATTACTAAAGCAATATAAAACTCAATAATAATAATTCAAGAAAGACTAGCATTCAGTTTCATTTAATACTAATATTCTTACTATTTTGTGTAATAAGTAGTACAGATTGAATTGGGAAAACAATTCGAAAAAACTAGTAAATATACTACTCATTTAATACTAATATTCTTCCTATTTTGTACTAGCACAGATTGAATTAGAAAACCATTGAAATATGTACCGCGATTCGCTACTCGAAATAGTCGAACCTGTCGAATTTCCCCGAGTGTATAAAAGATGTATTGCAATTTTTATACTCCTTTTTTTTCGTTCAGCCCGTTCGGTGAACTCTCGTTGCGCAGAAGAACGTGCCGCGCGAGGTTGCGCGCGCTCGATAAGGGTCCGAGAGAGCTAGCGAGCGATAAGAGCCACGACACGGTTCGAGGTTGTTCACCTTGGCTCGAGCGCCCGAGCGATATATAGGCGCGGGAGAGGGAAAAAGAAGAACGCGAACGAACGAGAGAGCTCGCAGAATGCGAGCTCGACGAAGATGGAAAAAGTGCGTATCTCGGTGGGAGAGAATGCAAGAATAGAGGCAGAACGAGAAAAAGAAAGCGATCGGCGGGGAAAATTCTCAGAGACAAAAGAGTTTCGTAATAATCGCAATTTTCCCGATTAACGAATTCGTCGATTCGATAAGCCCGTCCTTATCGTCCCAATTTCTCGCTAGGTGAGAGAGAGAGAGAGAGGCTCTAGGCTATCTAGAGCTCTCGAAATTTAGCACGAGTGGCTACACGCGGGGAAAAAATTTGCGATACGTCCGAGTCATTTGTTCCTCGTCGGATAACCGGAGAGGGAAACGTTACCAAGATGGATAACTCGCGAGATAGGAGGCTCGAGTGCGACGAGGGGTGATAAAACGAGGCGCGAAAAGGGGCCCCCGTATCGAGCTTTACGCTTCGATCATTCTACCCCCTCTTCTCGGTTTCTCTGCTTCGTTTCACGATTTTATGGGGGGCACGTGGGATGAGATTAGAACTACCCCTGGGGAACGAAAGAGAGAGAGAGAGAGAGGGAATTCCGAAGAGCCACGATTGGGCAATTTCAGCGTTTCTCTCGTTACGGAGGGGTTGAGGGAGTTCGAATGGGTGTATATGTGCGTGCACGTCATAGGGAGAGAGGCATCAATCGAGGTCACTGGGGACCGGGAGGAGACCACCGGCTGCTCTCGTCTAACCGAGCGCACTTTTGAGGTTAGCCATAGCACCACTCGAGCTAGCGAGAGCAATTAGAAAACGACCGATGGAGTAGTTTCGCGATTCATCATTCTCGCATCGATAGAAAACCTCCCACACCACTCTCGCTCCGGCAAACTCGTTAATTAATATTTCACTTCTCGTGTAGCTGTTTGGACAATTTTTCAAAATTCAAGATAAGCTGCGAGACCTTATCTTGTACGTGAAATAAAAAATTGCAGAGAAAGAACAAACATGGAGTACGAGTTGAAATTCGAGAGACGTCTGTTGACATTTGGTAGAAATAGCTTAATTAATTGCTTAATTTATCGGTGTCACTGCTCGACAATCACGACTGTCGGCACGCTGCTATTTTCCGACCGATCGATTTCGTACTTCTCTTTCTCTCTCTCTATTTAAAATAAAAAAGAATTGAAAATTTTCCTTCCCACAAAGTTTCATGATTTTTCTTCAAGAATTTTTTACGAATTTCTGCGTTCCAACGAGAAGTCTTGAAATATAGATAAGTGCAACTGGAGCGTGCGTGTTGAGGCAGGTCAGTGAGTACAAGGGGCTAGAATCGCGAATCATACGGCCCTGCTTCTCGGTCTTTCTCGCATCACGGCGGGTGAAAGCGTACCGATAAGGAGCGAGAGTGATCGCGCGGTCCAGCGAGCCAAGACTCGATGTTTTACTTTCTCCACGTGCGCTCGCTCGACTGAGAACGAGAGAGAGAGAGAGAGAGAGAGAGAGAGAGAGAAAGAGAGGAAGAGAGGGGGCCGGTGGGAAGAGAGAGGGACCGAATACGTAGGCAACGCGTAACACGTAATTCACTATCGCTGCCGTTACGTAACGGAGTTCTGCCTACGCCATCGCTGAGGATACCCAGCATCGCAACTTTTCCTGCGAGTATTTGCTCTGCCCTTTCGAATTATCCAATTGAAAAAATTCACCCGCAGACACAATTGCGCGAATCTGGAGAATTGTACGTATCTACAAAGCACATTTGCCCGCGAACATAAAATCCCTACAGACTCGCTCTAAAATAAACAGCGAGCTATTTCGGTCCCCATTGATAAACTCAATTAACGACCGATAAAAGTAAAAGTGGAGGAGTTAAAAATCGCTCTAGAGCAGGGCTAAAAGCGATCCGAGAGTCGGTAAGCCGAGGATAGAGCTAGCCGCTCGCGCTCGGGGGCATTGGTAGGTCGGGCGATTGTGTTGGTGACCTTCGGACGTCGACGGGAGCGAGCGAGCCGGAGCTCTAGAGGAAGGAGCGAGCGAGACGGGGCGACCGTTGACGAGGAGGAGGGGGCTGGGAGGGGAGGGGAGAGAGAGAGAGAGGGGAAGCGCGGTGTGCGGGCGTTTTATAGGAGCTCGGGGACGGGGAGACCCAGATGGAGTTTGTTGAACCGGGCCGTCGGTGATTGGCCGTACGTCGACGGAGAGTTCAGCGCTCACACACGCGAGCGAGCTCGCGCACACGACGAGCCACGACGTCGAGGGTGGTGGACGCTCGGGCGTCGGGGGTGGGAGACTCGGGCGAGAACGAGAGCGCGGAGTGGTGGGGGCCAGGAGACGACGGAGGAGGCGGCAGGGTGGACGTGGTGGGGCTCCTCGGTTAATTTCATCTTGCCCCAGTTACGGGACAGGCGGGGTGAACGAACTAGCCTCGCGCCAAGGCCCCATCGACCTACTTTCCTGTCCTGTCGAGGCGGCGTATGCGCGCGCGAGTGAGAAAGAGACATGGAGAACGTAAGAGACGCGCGAAGAAGAAAGAGAGAGGGATGTGTTTAACCTCAAGTACGAGCGAACGGAACGATCGCGAATTAGAGGGACACGGGGGGCTTGTTGTTGCGAATTTTTGTTTTCTTTCGGGCAGCCCGTTTTCCTCGTGAGGGCCGAACTTTGGAAGGAGGTGAGCTCCCTCGGTAAACATTGGGCCGAATTGGTGCGAATGTATTAGTCGCTATTTTATACTTTCTCTTTCTCTGTTTCTCTTGTCAACGCGATAAATAAAGATCATTTCACCGCATGAAAAGTCGTTGCTTATCACTTTTTTCTCTATTTTTGAAATGTAGTAGCAGAATTAAAGTTATTCTAGAAATTACTTTGTATACAAATTTCAGAATTACAAGCCGAAGTAAAATCGAGAGTGCTAGAAGTAAGAACGTTTCAAGACTCCGCGAAAATCCAGAAAATGTGGAGCGGATGGAAAAGCTAGTTAATCATTTCTCGATACAGCACATCGATTTGGAAACGCGGTTTCCGAGCGAACTTCTTCCCCGGTAATTTCATTAGAGAACTCTGTGGGCGCGACCCGCGATAAAAGAGGAGGAAAGTAATAAAAAGAAATGATGTTGAAAAATGAAAGGCGGCGCTCGGATTGCGAGTGGCCAGCGGAGCTCGCGGATAATTAATGAACGGAATAAGAGAGAGAGAGAGAGAGAAACAAAAACCGAGAGAGCTCGAGAGGTCATTGCACCGGGTCGGCGCTAAAATAAGAAACAAAATCGAGTACATTCAATTTTCCGTAGTACGAGTACGCATTTTCCGTAAATACAGCTGCGATCGATCGATATCGTTATCGAGCCGCGATGAAAAAGATTCGTAACGTGTTTTGCAAAATAACCGGGAGGGGTGGGAGCGAGAGGGCGATACCGAGCGTATGCATAATGAAAGAGTGAAACCGTGCGAGAGGGGGACCCTCTAGTGAGACTCGCGTAATAATCTAGGCTAGAGCAGCGCGTGTACTCTCGAGCGAAAAAAAAGTCGAGCGGAGAACTTTGAGAGGGGAAAGGGAGATATTCGGTGCGCGCGTGTTATCGAACGAGAGTGGGATAGAGCGAGAGAGGGGGGGGGGAGAAAGAGAGAGAGAAATTGCGAGTTCGTCGAGTGGAAGGCCGTCGGCACCGACGCTCTATCCCCCACCAGCTCGCGAGGTGAACGAACTGCCAGCGTCCCGGGCCCCGCGCGACCTACATTTTCGAATACTCGTGCTGGAAAGTGAAACCTCCTCGCCGTCTCTTTCTCGCACCGCTCTCGCTTATTCCTTCCTATCGTTATGGTGATAGGTTAGGGCCGTTTTCACCGTTAGAGGCCCACCTGGGGGACCGGCCTGCCAAATCTAACGTAAACAAGACCTTTAAACCGCCACGCGCTGGCTTTTACGTAACAAAGTACGTCCGAGTTGAAAGTAAAAGCAGAGGAAAGAGAATTTTTTTTGCAGCTTGTTTGTATTTCAAAGTGTAAAAATTTTGACATCTGTCAGCTGATGACGGGGGACGATTGTTCATAGGAGCCACGTGATCTGACGTTTTTTGGCGAAAGCTTACCGGCCAGTACGCGCCCGAGAAGATTCTCGCTGTCCTGTTGCACAGCTCTGTAGCAGGTCTGGTCCTTCTTGGTCTCGGCTTGCTCGCCGCCGGGTGACAGAATGTCACTGGACGGCTGCTGCTCGCCGCCCGGTGCCGAGCCGCCTCGCGGTTTGAACTTCTGCACGGTCATGTCTCGGCTAAACTCTCTCTGTTATAGCGACACTTGAACAGTTCTCTTGCAGTTCTCGATCAACCAACAAACTCACTAATTCCACCTATCACAGGCCGAACCGCACGACATCACTTCTGACAAGTCCAGCACGGTCCTCTTGGTTCCTCAGGATCCGAGAATTGACATTTTCGCCGATCAGCTGACTGTCATCCGCTTTGGATCCGAGTGTTTTGGTTACTGGCGCTCTTCATTTACGTTGAAAGCTCGACGTGAGAGGAAAATTCTGTCGATATCACTGTCTCTGTTTTTTTTTTTGACGTGTGTTGCTTCGCAGCGCGACCGCGTGGCTCGTGTATCGCGCGTCCGATGAGGAGCTTCGCGAGTCGGTTGGGTCGTGTGTTGTGTATGGCGTGCGGCGCGCGCTGAGCGAATGAGTTTCTCGCGGCTCGCGCCGCGACCCGCGACTCGAGAGCGCCTGCGCGCAGTGACGGCGCCGTGACGCTCACGGCCAGCGGTGTCCTAAGCGAAACCCATGCCCCGATCTCGCCAATTTCGTATGTCTCGTTACGAAATTGCCGGGGCCTCTCTCGATATCGCAATTATTCCGGGGAAAAGAAGAAAATTCTCGAAACGAGAAGCACGGCTTGGGATGCTCGACGGTGTTAGCGTAGTAGTATTAGTGAATTAGGGGGAAAATGAATTGCATTGAAGAATCTACAGATGTAATGTACACTTCTCAAAATTAAGGGAGCAATTATCTTTTTCATATGGCTGTATCTTGGCTGATAATGATAAAATTCAATCGATAAAGTGATCATTTTAAAACTTGAATTTTCCTCTTCAAAATGATCACCTGTTCGATTTGATTTAATTATTTTTCATTCAAAATGAAAGCAATTAATATCTCATAATTGTATTAATTATATGACTGATTAATCAATTACTTCAACGTTATTCAGCAAGTTTCAAGTTGTCTTCAATCGCAATTGTTCATTTATCGAGGTCCACCTACGGCACTGGCTGGAATCAGAAGGACGATATCGATATTGGAACCTCATCTCCCGTAATTCAATTCTTCGCGGATCGAATCACATTTAGCGCCCGTGTGTCCGCAAGTTCGTTTGGTTTTCTACGGGCAATCGGCACGGTTGACCCGGCATTAGGATCAAGGATTTTCATCGGTAATCGAGAAGTCGGTGCGCGAGGAGGGCGAAGGCGGTTTTTATTACACTTTATACTCGCGTACGTGTTTATTATAGGGAGCACAGGAAGGGGGAGAGAAAGCACGGAGCATTATCGGAGCTAAACGGATTTGCTCAGCGCGCGCGGTTACACGCTCACGAGCCTTAGGAAGGACCTTGCGAGTCGCTCGAGATTTTATCGCGACAGTACGAACGGAGCAAGCGAACCCGAACAAATGACATTATTATCGGAAAACGTGTTCATAACTCCGAGATAAGATCCTGTTAGCCGATCGAACGGAATTTTATAGGCACAATGCGAGGCGACAAATTGACATTTGCGTTCGATCGATTTGCCAATTTTTTATTCTTTTCCTCTCTATTCATCGAGAGCGATCGTTTTAAATCGCCTAATTGGCTGGTAATTATCGTAAAGTAGACTGTCGAGC
>NCVS01000943.1:3751-15729 GCA_003055095.1 Goniozus legneri
AAAAAAAAAAAAATGTTGCCAAAAAATTCCAGCCAAATATCGAAAAACACGAAATACGTCGAGCCATGGGGGGAAAAAAGTTGGGAAAAGAAAAAAATTCGCGAGCGTTCTTGCAATATTCGTCGGCGCGATTATTCGACCGCGCGAGCTTACAAGTCCAATTTTTTATCGGCTCGTTGCATAGTCAAACACGACGATGATGAGGCGAGCGGATAGAGGGAGATGAGCGTATACGCGTATACTGTAGATATACATCGGCCGAGCACTCGGTGTACCAATTGCAATTTCGTTTTCCCGTTCCCCGTTAGCGTACGAATCTACTAAATTAACGATGGCGATACACGCACTAGCGAGACTGGCGAGCAGAAATTTTTTCGCAGCTTTTTCCTGCCGTTGCCGTTATTCCCGAAAAAAAAAACGCCTAGCAGTATAGCGAACGCGACAGGTGAGGGAAATTAAGGGCGTCGTGCCATCTCGCGCAAATTACGAGAATCGAAATTCCGAATTTCGCTAATTCTTCGCGTTCGATATTTGAACACGCACTAGCGAATTCGAATTGGCGATTCGAGGCTACTTTCCTCGTAGCGCGATCGCGTTACACCGACGAGGGAATAAACAGCTGTGCGCTAAATTCGAACGAGTATATCTCTCATCCCTTTCGTACTCCTCTCTTTAACCGAGTCCCTATCGCGCCGCGACGCTATCGCGCGGCCAGAAAATTAACAGACGCGTGCCCCCGTGTGGTACGCTCACATTTATCACCAACTTCTAGCATAATTTCGTCGTGTATAGGTGCGCGCAGATGTCGAAAACAGCTGGCGGCACGCTCCTTAGCTTCGTGTGTATGCGCGCCAATGAGAAAGAGAGAGGGAGTGAAAGAGAGCGCGAGAGAGGGATAGATAGATAGCGAACGCGTGCTACGACCGCCATACGTGACGTCAGCGAAACGATTCCTGGATACGATATAAGTTTAGATGCATAGATTGGCGCCCATTTTTCCACTCGGGCTCTGGGAATAACAGCCAGGTTCCCCTTTCTCTCGCTCACCACCACCCTCCGCGTGCCCTACTCTTTTCGCGTTAAACCGAGGTCATCGCACCCGGCTGAAAACGTCACGATGTACTTATAGGACCTCCTGCTTTCCAGAGGAGAGTCGTCCGTTTCGTCATGAACGATAAAAAAAAGTGCGCGGCTTAACGGAGAAAAAGAGATAGAAAATAATGGACCGAAGTCAGGTACCGAGCTGGTTTTTCGTTGTCATGGGGAAAAGAGCGAACTTTGCGAAAAGGGCGACCGCGTGGGTTTCCACCAATTCACTGGCGCCGGGAAATAACATTATTGGTATCTTTTTTATTCCCCTCGCAATGTTTATCAAATGAATATTTATAACGGAGCCGAAATTGAAACGTTCCAGATGGAAATTGAGTTTTCGGCACGGATAAAATTTCGACTAAATCGCATTTCGACTGTAGGTTTTTAAAGTGAGTTTCGTTTGAAGGGACTCCGGGAAAGGAATGCGTCTAGCTCGAGTGGTGTTCTTAATAGCGTTCTTAATGAACGCTAGCTACTAGCGCGTACTTCGCGACCCCCTCCCCCGTAGGGGATGCGTAAACGATAAAAGGGGATAAAGCATCGAGCAAAGAGAAAAAAAGCGAAAAAAATTGGCGGAGCGTACCCCTTAAATTTACACGCATCGCGAATTCGTTTTTTGTTGTGAACGCTCTTTGCCGTTATAGCTCGTTAGATTTCCTTTGTTGGGTGTTGGAAAAAAAAGAACGAAAATAAAAGAAGGAATTATTTCGGAGGAACAATTCCTCTTTATGACGCGAATATGTATTGACGACGAAAATGAAACCGATATACATATACATATGCATATACTCACGAATCCGGGGACATAAAATGCTCTACAATAAAAGACCTTTTTCCTCGTCTTACCTGCAACAAAAAGACAATACAAGCTATTAGCGTAATGAAATCTGGAAAATAATTAGCGTTCGCGATGACAAGCCTAGAATCGCGTGTAAGTACTACCGAGAAATCCCATCCCATTTGGCAATTCACGCGGAAGTGTGTACTCGCGCGAATCGCTAAATTTCGCTCGTGCACAATGGATAACAATCGTGTGCGCACGACGTGCCCTGCGCGGATGATCGAACCGGTAAAATCTATAAACCGCTTTGTCGCGATCGGGTAATTCGAGACGTTGCGCGCGGGAGATCGACTGTTATTTCCGCGTGATAAAGCCGCATCGGCTGTACTAGCAGTGCATGCATTTTCCGATATACATATACCCGAATGATATATAATGTACGAGCGATATACGTATGCACGCGTATCTACTCTGATAATAAAACTTTCTTGAACGAAATTAATATTTCCAATCAAATGAAATATCGACGATTCGGTCAAATAATTGTTCGGATGAAAAATCCGGAAGAACATTTTTTCTACTCCGACATTACGTCGATTCTATTAAATTTTCTTCTCAGTGCGTATAACGCGCGTACGCGACGGGGAAGGGGGGGGGGGGCGTGCGTCATCTCGCGCGAACCTCTCCCGTCACGATCCAGTTTACACGGCGTGTGTATTTTTTCTCCACCGGCACACACCCTTCCCGAGGCCGTGACTTTGCGAACACGAGTGGAATATTTAAGAGGAGGTTCGGCGAAAAAAATTGGCAGATGTTGTCTACACACGGGTCGTTTTATCGACGCTTATTAAGTCGGCGTATCGCTAAACTCGCTCTACCTCGCACCACCTCTCACCCCTTTTTTCAGCCATACGCGACTGACTATATAAATAGGGTCACTCTTCGAGCGTAGAAAAACTGAGAGACAGAAAGAAAGAAAAAAAAAGCGTAATTAGATACGACCGAAACTCGACGGTCGACTGTATAAGCGAGAGAAACAAATGCAGAGCTCACAGGTAGTATTTTGCCGACCGGACAGATCGGAAAATAACGACCGAAAATATTAACCTTACTTGTTTTCCTGAATGCGGTATCGAAATTCGAATTTTATCGTCAAGGAGATGTGATCCGAGGATCGAAGCGAAATGAACGTAATTGCATTGGCTACGCGACGTTTGACATTTTCCGTGTATTAAATTCTCTGGGTTTCGCGAGGGAGAGAGAAAGAGAGAAGAACGCCCACGCCCTAACACGCGACGGCATTGCCAGTAGCCGGTCGCCCGGGGAGCGAACGTTTTCAATATGGCGGCTGTCGCGAAAAACCTGCTATCTCTTCCTCTCCCTCTCACTTACTTCCTAACGAACTATTGTCCCGTCCTGACCGCGTTTCTTCGCAAAACGGAATCTCCTTTCTTCCCTTAGCTTTCTCTCTCCCTCTCCCTCGTCCTTCCACCGTCCGTCGTCTTCGCACTTGCCTTTTTTCTCTTGTTTTTAATTTACCAGACCGAACGAGACGCTCAAACGCGTCGAATATGCGCCACGCGTACGAAATAAATTACGAGCGCGCGCGAACGAGTCTGAGTATTTTCGTACGCGTCCGTCGAGACAGAGTCGCCTCTCACCAGACTTACCAAAGGAGAACCGAAGACGAAGGACCGAGAGGAGAAAAAGAAATCTCGGCTAGTGAGAAAGAGAGAGTTGAAGAAAAGATAGTTGACGATTACCCAGCTGTCAACGACTTGCGTTAACGAAACGTATATGCTGGGTGTTGATACTGTAAGCGCACTTGTGCGGTGGACTCTGTACTATTGCGTGAATAATAAAAAGTAAAAAAAAAAAAAAAATGAAATTATAGTTCACAACTATATTTGTATCTTCGTATAACCACGTTAATCCACGTAGAAAACAGAATGCAGTTGCACAGAAAACTGAGATTGGGGCGCGAAACGCAAAGGAGAAGCCACGTAGCCGAGCGTTCATATTCAGCTGTTGCGTAAAAATTTTCCTCTTTTCGCGCCGGTTATGGCAAACGTGAGCGTCGATTCAAGTGTCAGAATGCTTATTAGCCGTGGTTCATTAGCGCTCGTGCGGCTAGGCTATTGTTTGACACGCGCGCGTATCCATTTCGAGATAAATGCCAAGGCGAGAGAGGGAGACATATAGGAACGGTCGCGCGAAATATCGTCGCACGATCGTTGCACACCGTCGATAATTAATATGCGAAACTCGAGTTACGTTAGATGCGTCGCGTTAATATGCCAAACGTATTGAGAAACGCGCGCCGCTCGGCCATCCGATATTCATCCTCTTTCTGCTCGGACGGAAATCCACGTTGATGCGGCGCATCGGTAGAGAGCAATATTAAACTTCTGTCGTATTAACCGAATCAACCGCGATGAATCTCTAGCATCTATATATACCTAGTGGTTAAATTTTACCGATCGATACCGCGCGGGCTTGCATACACAACAAACATTGTATGAATGCAAACAGAGCGCGATTCGACAAAGGATTCGTTTGCCCACCTGGCAGGGGCTGTTTCAAAGTCTCCATGGGTTAACTAATTAATTATCGCCGGATACTCATTTTTTTATTCCCCTTTTTCATCGCGAAATAAAATACCAAATTTTCTCATTTTTTAATCGAGCTCACAGTGAAAAGTTGCTCGGCCGTATAATGAGCTAACGGAGTGGATCAAATTTTTTCCGCGAGTCTCCTCCAAAAAAGAAGCCTTTTATCAAAAAGAACCAACGCGAAATGTAAAAATTTTATTCCGGTCCGAATACCACTCATTCATTTCTATTTCTACGCGTCTCTGGTGTAATTGCACAGAGGTTTTTCATCAGAAATCACGGTTGGTCATTTCAATATGCGCGCCCTTTTAATTTTCCCTTTTCGATTTGGCTCGTTTTCTCTCGTACCTTTTTTCCTCATTCAACTGGAAATAGCGCAAGAAAAACGGATGAAACGAGTCGACGGGGCAGGAAGAGGAAGTAAAATAGAAGAATTGTGGTTAGCGTAGTAGCGAGAAAAGAGGTTAGTTTATCCTCGAAATCGAGGAGGAAACGTTCGAGAGGCCTGCAAAGGGGAAAAAATGATCCGTGAGGTTGAAAGAGGAAATAGCATGGATTCCAAAAATTATGCACGTTGAATCAACGGGAGACTCGTGTAAATCCAGCGTGTCCCACCTCTCGTTTGGATGACCGCAAACACACCAGTCCATTTAATATGTTAATCGACTGGAGGACCGCGCGTATTGGACTTCGATTGCAAACGAGCAAGGGAGAGAGATAACGCGCGTACGTACAGAAACCAAATGCGAAGGGAAGGAGAGAGGAACGGATAAAATTCGAAAACCGGTTACCCCCTCCCCAACACGCAACTACACGACTACTATATATAGAAAGGGAGCCGGCAAACGATAAAGCCGTATTAGCGATAGCGACGAATTTAATATTTTTTCATCCGTCTCTCTTTCTCTCTATCCTCCTCGAGCGTGAGATTCGCCTAATGCGAAATTAAGTCTTGCTTCTTGCGATAAAAAACGAGAGAGAGGGAGAGAAAGAGAGGAGAAAAGGGGCGGGGAGGGAGATTTTCGTAGACGGAAAATTACCACAATACTCCGGCACCCCGCGGGCACCGGCCGTAAATTTCTTTTCCAGCCGATCGAGCGATTTCGCGTAACGCAGCGCAGTTTGTATGACGCCGTCGCACTTCGATTCCTGGCGAAGGGCCCGGGAACGAGGACGGCTAGTCCGGGTTACCGAACGCGGAGACGAGAGACGGCGCTAAGCGCTCGATTAAAACTGTCCGACTAGACGCGTCGCGTTTCCGATCGATAATCGATACCTAAACGATTTCCACTTATTCATATATCGACTCGGCGGCTGCGAGTTTCGTCGAATTTATTATCTCTTCCTTTTCATCTGTGGCGGGCATTCAAAACTCTGTTATCCGATGCAGTTCGAGATACGTATATGTAGACTTTCGGCACGCAACTGCCGAATTTGAAAAGGCAAATTAGCGAGCCGCTACGTCCGGAGTGGAGAGGGGGTTGTACAGCGAAAGGGCCGAAATGACCGACCGATCGATGGATGCGGTCGTCCCTCGGACGATAATACACGGTTGAATCACGGTGCTCGTTTAAAAGCGCGCATACCTCGTATAGTCGCGTGAAAAATGAACGAGTTGGCCGTGTATACGGCGAGTGTGTGTGCACGAGAGTGCTCTCGCTTCGAAGGTATCGCATTATGCCCCGTCGAGAGTATCGAGTGTTATTACACCCGAAAGGGCGGAACGAGTAGCTGAAATATGGGAAAGCGATTCTGCCGATTTTCGGAACTCTTTTTCCCCCCCTCTCTCTCTCTCTCTCTCTACCCCTCTTCGTCTATTTATCTATCGCACCTGGGGTAACGATGGTATTTTGTTTTCACAGCGGGATACGCCCTTATTTTTCCAACCGCGAGAATTGCAATTTCATTTTTTTTCATTCATTTTTGTTATTTTCATTCGAAACTTGCGAGGAAGAAATATGGAATTTCAACGAACGAAATCAATTAACGTTGCCCGATCGAGTATTTCACTTTATTCCCTGTCCTCGACCGAGATTGAGTTATGAACCTTTCCTCTTGACTTTCCTACGCTCATAGGGAAGAAAAGCAAATAAATTAATAACGCTTCAAGATCGCGTCGATCGATTTTCTTCATCGTTTAGAGAATATTATTACCGTGTACTTTGATACGTCCACGGTAATTGACCAAACTAGAACTATGGATTATTAGATAAATGCTTTTTTACTATTACAGCCATGTGCGCGCATAACAAGGTAAGTACATCGACGGGAAATCGCCATAAAACGGTGAATTACTCTTTCTGCTTATGCCCTACGCTCGGCTTCGCGTTAATATCATTCATGGCGGAACCCAGAGAGAGAGAGAGAGAGAAAAAAATATTTCGCGTAAAAGAAGATAAGCCCGATCGATCGTTGTTGTACGGCAGCATCGATGATGATACATCGTGATCCCGGAGCTGTTATTTGCCACATGCCACGTACTATATATATACACATGGCTGTACGGCCCCACGAAGCGAAGCATAGACGGGGTGCGCCCGGAGGTACGCATTATGCTACGGGCAACGTGCTATTATTACATCGACGAGGAAAAGACGTATGCGCCAGGATCCCGAGGAGGGTCGGGAATGACACATACACGATGTGTTTTCCGAACGCGAGCAGAACGTCCTATTGTGAGGAGCGCCGATTTCCGCACTCGGGGTACGTATTATACCTACGCCTCGACTAATTGCCAAGGTACCCCTCCCTCGCCGTTGCGCTCGTGGGAACGCAACATGTCGCGGTTGCGTAAAACGGATCCGAGAACGTACCGAGTGGATAAGGGTCTGAGACAAAAGGATGAGAGGGCGAAGAAGAAAAAAAAAAGAGAGAGGGAGAATTTAAATAACGCGCGAAATTGCGAGGATGATTACGAGCCTCCGAATAAGAACCGGAGTGGAACGCGAGTTGGCAGCGGTACTATTCAACCTGATATATAGTATACCTAGATATGTATACATAACCGCGAGAGCATTCGTCTCTTCATTATCATAAGCCGTATAATAATGAATAAGCACCGGCGATAAAGAATACCCCGAGAGTCTTTTCGAGCGGGTCCCGGTTTTCCCGATAAGTAAAGAGGACCTCGCGAATACGCTACCAATATAGCGCATGCGTCAGTACGGGGTGTCCGAAAATCAAACAATAGGTAAATCTGGAAATTTTAGAGAAAATTAACTTTTCTATTTCGTACTTCCAATTATCTCTAGTTTACCGTTGAATGAATCGAACAACTCGGGACGATGTATCGCGCGAAAACCTAGAAACGACATTTCGTTCTGAATTTCATGGTCTTTCGTCAACTGATGGGTTCGTTTCGCGTAATTCCTGAGACACTCTGTACGTATAGTATACGTGTGTACCTCGACTGAATACATATATCGTATATATCTATAGACCGAACCGCGCGAGCTCGCCAGCTCGAGCCATTTGTTTTCGCGATTACTTCGGGATTACTCGCGATTACTTTTCCCTCGTTTACTCGCTGAGTAATCGAGATAATCGTCGTTACGAGGCGAGAAACGACGGGCGACGCGAAGCAAACAATAATTAAACTAACGAGAGTGCCTCTGCCGCGCCTCCATTCGAGATATCCTCGTGACGAGATATTATTATTCTCCCCTCTAGCTTTAATGAAAATTTGCCTATTACGGTTGTTTTTTCCATTCGCGAGAGCTCTTTACTACGTATTGTGTCTTTACGTGTGAGCGAGAAAGATAGAGAGAGAGAGAGAGAGAGAGAGAGAGAGAGAGAGAGAGAGAGTGTGTGTGCGTGTCTATATTTTAATGGAGCGTAATGTAATGAAGCGTATTACGTGCGCATCGGAATGACGTCGACGCGAAACTCGAACGTGCGAAGCGCAAGCACACGCTATGCAGAGTAAATACGGTCCGTTGACGGACAGCCAAAACGGCCGACGTAGCGCGTTCGATGACTTACGTTGTTAGTGAGGCCGCGGGACAAATTTTAATCAACGGCGCATAACTCACGCGAATACGTAATGCCAACGCGCCGATCGATGCTGTTCGTGCGTGCCCGGCCCTCGATTGGCACGCTCGGTCGCTCCTATTGTGGGAGCCGTTCTCGCCCGTAATATACGCGAACGCGTATATTCGCTGGCCGCGATTTATCGATACTATACGGTATTAAAGTTCCAACCGGGCACAGGGTATAGGGTACAGAGAGAGAGGGAGAGAGAGAGAGAGAGAGAGAGAGAGAGCAGCGGAGGATCCAGTACGATTTGAATGATAATCGGGAGCTCTCTGATTGATTTATGAATGCGGACCGCGCGCGCGCTTACTAGACGAGATTAATCTTCATTACACGACATTATCCCGTCTGGCCACGCCGTGAACCCGAGCGCATGAAACGAGCGAGAGTAGAGGATAGGGGCTGAATGGGAGAGAGAAAGAGAGGAGGGGAGGAACGGTGGGATCGACCTCGGGCGAGTATCGCTGGACACGGTGAAATTGGATTAGGGCCTTTTTTTATCATTTCGTTTTACCTTTTTTGTGTTGATCCTTGTTTAGAGGGAAATCAACCCTGAGGATTGTTGTCGATTGAAAAATTGGCTTAAATTGTAAAAAATAAGGACGGAAGGAATAAAACAATCGCGAGATGAAATTCGCGGAGGAAGAAACGAGAAAAATGAATATATTTTCGTAAAGAGGAGAATTTTTCTTGGATATCTCGTTTAGGAGGCCAGCGGGGAAAGTCGGGAAGCCAATTTCTCGTCTTCCTACAGCGTTTTTCACGCTGACGGGCGAAACGACACGTCACATTCAATTTACAGGGGCTTTTGTAAACGGCTGGAAAGTTCTACAGGACTTCGCGAGAGCGCTCTCCACCCGTAGCAACAAGTTTGCGGGCTCGTGTTCCGCGGCGACGTATTCGGGAATACCGCGTTCGGCGAATGAGTTCTTTCGTAGTCAAATATATCGCTGTTTGCCAAACACACTTGTACTTATTGTTGGACGCGCAGGAGAGAAATTAGGTAAACGTGTTTCCGATAACCATTGACTTATCGTCGTTTTCAGCTTTATCGCTGTCTATATATTATTTCGAAAGTTTTTTTTCGGCTCGTTGAAGCAAAAATAATTAAAACTCTCGACAAAAGTATTAGATAAATTTCTTCTTATACAAGGAGGGTAGTATTCGCTCGAGAAGGCGAAACGAGTTCGATATAATAGCGAATATATACGTAGGCGCTTTCTCGTTTCCAACGTTCGGAGAGTTTCACGGAGAAATAGGCGTTATCGCAGCCGTATGACGCGGCTGGCGGAGCCAATTTTTCGGCTCGCGAGCGCTCGCCTTCCTTTTTTCGTCGGAGTCGAGGCGGCCTCGCGAACGGCAATGGGAAGTGCCCGCGGAGACGAGGACGCGTCACATTCAATCCGCCAGCAGGCCTTTTGTGATACGAAATCGTGGAAAGTTCTTCGGGACTTGGCGAACTCTCGCGGAAACAAGTTCGCGACGATCCGCAGAGATCTGTTTCGTGAATAGAGATCGTATCGATCTCTTTCACTCGCCGCACCGTCATCGGTTCCCTTTTCATCGTTCGCAGGGTAACCAACCCCAGGCCGGTTAGACTCGGCACCCCGACTATATATATTCCGGAAGCCACCCTTCGTCTCGCTCCTGAGAGCTAACTTGATTCTATGAGAAAGAGGAGCGAGTACGGATAGGTGCAGCGCGCGCGCGCGCGCGCGCTCGAGGGGGGCGCGAGAGGAGGAAGGGGAGCGAGAGCTGCGGGATTTAAATTTTAAAGCTTCGCGGCGTCCTTTTTATGAAGCGAGTTGGGGAGCTTTTTATTCCGTCGGGTGTCGTAACGAGGGAAGACGAGCGCGGAACGAAGGCTACGCGCCCGCGCTTAATGAAAGTCGCGTTATACGCGGTATGTCGCCGCCGAGCTTAATCTCAACTCTATAAAAAATGGACGCGCTCCGGTACTCGCGCGCGACGTTATTTCCTTCTTCTCTTTCACCTTATTTTATTATTTTTCCCCTTTCTTTTTCACCGACTCGGCCTTTTCGGTTCGCGACTCGTTGATTCCGAATCGTCCGTAACGGGGCAGCTCAATTAACAAATAACATTAAAATTTTCAATCGATATCGGAGTAATTTATTTGGAGTATTTAAAGAAAGATTTCACTCGGTTCTCTTTAAAACGATCTTTTGACAGTACAGCTCGAAGGATTTATTTATAAGGCTAATCTCTCGGCCGATCGGGACAGCATCCTCGATCTCGTTCGATCCTCTCCCGAGAGTTTTCCTCCTCTCGATTTCGCGCACGCGAGAGCTCGGGCACGAAATTTATTGCGGATCTCACCTCCTTCGCAGTGGCGTGTGCCAAATCGACCCAGATCCATCGCGCCCTTCGACCTCGCGAGGCGAGGCCGGCGTGAGTCTTCGCGCGCATAATGCGACGTTGTCGGCTCGTATCTGCGTCAAACGCGAGCGGCCCGAACGCTCGGGAGACGGACGGACGAGCCGCCATGAGATACACAACAAATTATCGGCTCGACGAGCGGAATCGATACTTTCGGAGGTCTCGAGAGCGTCACGATCGCCCTGGAATTTGTCTATAACGGATACATATCGTAGATTATCACAGGTCGAACCTATTTCGAGGTTTGCGAGGTTACCGGGTCTCTAGTTTCATCGGAAACTCTATTAATTCTCTTTCGAATACTCGAAAAGATCAAGCGCCCCTTCTCGGGTCAAGTTTCTTCTCGTTCTCTCACTCGATGGAATTACGAGTAATTTATAGCGGTGAACACTTGAGCGAATTTTTGATTAACCGAAGCCCTGCGTCGTGGTAACCGAGGAGCAATATAAGACGGCTGAATTTGAGGCGACGCGGTATATGTATACATGGACTCCCTCCCTCGATGTCCGATACATATACATTCGGAAAGTCGAAGGAGTTGGCGCGAATAGGGGCGTCCGGGGGAATGTCTATACTTTGATGTTTTGAGATTCTTTGAGGCTTCCACGGGTTGTGGCCCGAGAAAGTAAACTTTGTCGGGCTCCTTGGAGCAGCCTTTGGTGGCTAACCGGCCTTTAACTTTCAACTTTTCTGATTAAGATATCAACGGCGACGTCCTAAACTATTAGAAAATGGAGGAAGAGAAAATAAACGAGCGATCGATATTTTTTTGCTTTGTAATTTTTTTTTTTTTTTTTTTTATAAATAAATGGGACGAAAAAAGGGTGGAAATCATAAGTACCGTAGGAAAGTTATAAAATAGCCGAGTTTTCATCGTCTTGATGGTGTTTTCGTTGAAAAGCGGAGAAGGTCGAGAAGAGCCTCGTCATCGTTGGTTTCTTCTCCTTCGTCTCTCTTTTTTCCCTCGCTCTCCTTTTTTCCTGACCGCGAGCACTTTCATCGGGCAATTACGAGGACGGCACAACTCAGAGAAAAGTACAGGACACCGAGGCAGGGGGGGGGGG
>NCVS01000943.1:15746-60921 GCA_003055095.1 Goniozus legneri
GGGGGGGGGGGGGGGAGGAGGAGGATGAAAGAACGAGAAGGAGGAAAGGAAGGAAGAGAGAATAGAGGGAGGTACAACAAAGGTGACGTTGCACCTAGCCGAGGCATCCGTCGGACGAGGGCTGAAACAGCTGTGGCTGAAGGAGCTGCAGGCCGGATTCCGCGAGGGGGTAGTAAGAAAGAAGGATGTAAAAATAAAGAAAAACAAATGCGCGAATCGAAAGAACAAAGACGTAAGCGGAGTCGAAAAACGACGCGAAAAGTGAGAAAAGACTATGCGGTTGGCATAAGAGCGAGATGGTATAAAATCGCTGCCGGAGGAGGACGAACAGATAGAAATAAGGGATGCGACTGGGGGGGTGGGAAGAACACTGGAGGAAAGCAAGAAGAAAGTGAGAGAGCGAGTGAGTGAGAGAAAGAGAGAGAGAGAGAGACCCCGTCGACGAGTTCTAACCCGTCGACGTCACCTAGAGGAGAAAGGGGATGAAGGCGTAGGTAGGGCTCGTAAGGGAGGCTCGCGAGGAAGACAGAAAGAAAGAGACATGCGGTGGTTGAAAGAAGAGAGCAAAAAGCGAGAGAAGAAGCGAGCGCGAGAGAGCGAGAAAGACGAGCGCACAGGGCTGCATGGAAAGGGGCGATAAAGGCATGGAAAAGGAGCTCTGGCAACGCCGCTCGGTCGATAGAAGAGTAGGACCTGCCACGTGCGGCAACGTCGCGAGGCGTCTGCTTTAATACAGTGGCTCTCATATCATATTTCAATATCCTCATTTTTGATGGGTTCGACACCGTTTATTTTTTCATTCGAGATGAGCGAAAAAAAATACGAATATTTAGTTGTTTAATTTTTCTTTCATCCGGAACATTAAAAGCTTTACAGAAAATTCTAATAGTGTTAGATTTTTCATCGAGCCTCTGTGTATTTTTGAAATATTAAATTTCAGCGAATGGTACTTCAGCGCGATATGAATTATTTCGTATATTTAATATATACAATTTTACATGCATTTTTAAATTTTTCACAAAAAAATTTATTTTCCGAGTTTCCATACTCTGATTGAGTACTGACAGTTCCGCATAGTGCAAAGCGTAGTTTCGATTTGAATTTTCGACTGCAGCGCATGACAACCTACTATAAATTTCGTAATTGAATTTTGCCAATATCTTTTTCCCATCGTCGTGACATACCCAAGTACGAAGTTTAATGAACTAAAACTGTCTTTGCGTTACGCTAGCGGAATGCGTCTCGCATCGAAGCGTCGAGCAAAGTATCATCGGCAAAGTTAATTATACGTTTGTTGTCAGTCGAGTTTTTTTCTTTTCTCTCTCTCTCTCTCTCTTTTTTCGTATTTTTCTTCTTTTCGGTAAACGAGTGCATAAGAAGCTCTTTAAGTTTCATGGAAAGACGCGACGAGTCACGTATGAATTATTCTGGTCGTAATATGGGCTTGTAAACGGTTTTTCGAACTTTCGGAACATTAATGCGACAAGACGGCTGAACATTTAAAAGTATAATAATAACTACCATGCGCACCACAACGCTTGGAAAATACATCCCTATAACCCAACTTATATACCCACCCATTAGAGGGCAAAAATTTCGAATACGCATATACGGATATACGTATTCTGCGCGCACAGCACTTGGAATAGTTTCGTGCGAAGAGTCTCGGCAAGTTCCATCGTGGCCTGGTGTCGGTAACTCGTGGCAAGTCAGATCGACTCACTCTCTCTCTCTCTCTCTCTCCCTCTCCCTCTCTCTATCCCATTCCCTCTTTCTCTCCGAGCTGAGAGCAGCCGGCGGCAAAACTTTCCGCCAAACTCAGAGGCGTTAATTCGCGATATAAATCCCGATACGGCGAAATCGAGAATCGATTTTTCCCCCGGCGAGAATTTACGATGCCGAATAATTTGCATCGCAATTAAAATTTCACCGACGGTGGAAAATGACAGGTATTATGGAAACTTCTGAAGAGTCCGTTAAGTTTATTCATTTTTATCCTCTTTTTTGAATGAACAGACTTTCGAGATATGCCATTCATCGCGAAGAAGTGGAAATATTCCACAACGACATCTGACGATGAATCATGAAAAGCGTCGGTAAGATAGAGAACAGCGATATCGCTCATAATATTCTTGTTATAAGATTTATATACACGGTCTGTGTACAATTTTAAAATGTTTTGAGCTTTTTTTTCTCACGACAATGCTGAATATTTCAAAGACTCCAGCTCAAAACGTTAATGGAACTTCGGCAAAGTAAATTGTACGAACGTGGTTCCTTTCGCGAAGGTATGAACGTTATAAAAGAGTACTAGTTTCTTTTCGATCGAAATTTACGACAAAGTGCAATAATTTATAAAGTTATTACAGTAGAGCGTGGTCGTTCAACTATACATTTATCTCGAACCGAATCGAACGTGGTTGTTATACCAGGTGTATATGTAAAGGGAATTAAATTGCCTATGCATAAAACGACCTCGTTCGACCGCAATCTGGACATTTTTGCCAACGTAACACGAAGACATCGCGCGCTCGTAAAAAGACTCGCAACGCGGGGCAATAATTTATCGCGACGAGGGTGTAATTAGGTGGCCCTATAAAAAAAAATAGAAAAAGAACGAGCTCGGCAGGCTCGTGACAAGCGGGTGTTAACGTTCCTAAAATACCTCGTTGTATTTGTCGATAAGATAGTCTCTGTTTGGAGAGCGGGTTAATACGTCTATATTTGTTTGCGTATAGCGCAAAAAACAGTCGGAAAACATCGTCGAAGCTTCGTCATTTCGAGAAGAAAAATTCATAACGTATCCGATCGATACTACCCCAGTCTGTACGATTGACCCGATAGAAATATTGGAAAGCGTCGCTTGTGGCAAATGGATGTAATTACATACATCGATACTCGACGGTTTTCGCGACACAATAAGTAGCTATTAAACATATACGTGTAACTCGACGCGCGGTATGGCTTTCGGCTGAGGAAAACAACCGGTCATACGTTTCCCTTCCTTTTTCGTTTTACCCGAGCAAGTGCCAGGGAGCGATAAATAATTTATGAACGGCGAAATCGGCGCACGGCCTCGGGACGATAAAGCCACGAGGCGTGGCTCGTGAGCCTCCACCTTGCCGAAGGGAGGAATAGGAGTGAAAAAGGAGGAAATAAATAATAACAATAAAAAAAAAAAGAGCAGCGGGGAAAGAGACGGAAAGGAAAGCGAGGGAAAACTCACGGCTGTTTGCACGTACAGGAAACGCAATTCCAAATAAGCCCGAGCGCAGGTGCGGCGACGTTAAAACGCGCGTGCACGAGCTGGGATAAAAGTCTACAGGCCGCGCGGAGCGCACGACGTCCTATAAATGCGCATCGTCCGCCGCGAATCAAATTGCGAAATCGGCCTCGCGTCGCAGGCACGTTCGCGATAAATTGAAACCAAGATTAACACCACGAAATATTTTCTTCCCTTCTTCCATCCCTTGCCCCTCCCGTATTCTACAGTGTACGCCAGATTTACCGCACAACCCTGATATAGTAAATAACTCGTAGTATCTTAAGAGAGAATTTTTCATCATTTTTTTCACTAGTGAAAATGAAAAAAAAAAAAAAAACTAATTTTATTCAAAATTGGACGATCTACCTACCGCTCGAAGAACGTACGGTAAAATTGGAACACCCTGTACATCGCGTTTTTCCATTTCATTTTTATCAAGAATGAAGAAATATCGTCATAATTTTTATCGTCGCCGATATTGCGAAAAATTCGTTGCACGACGGTTGAGCACTCGGCGACAATGTTCCCCAATTTACTTTTTTTATCTCTCTCGACGCGCTCTCGTCAGTCCATTTTTCGCGAGTGGTTTCCGCGGGGAGACTGGCTACGACGCACCCCGCCCCAAAAAGTACCGAGAATTCGAGGGTGTTTATTTTTTATCGTCACAGGCACGTCGGGACGAGCAACTGGAGATATCCCGGCATAAAACCGCGCCACCTTTTTGCTTTCGAAAACGTGTCGGTAGTTCTCGCGGAAAGTTCTCTTCTTCCACCCCGGCTGGCTCGTTTTTTCTCGAGCGGGGTGTGCCCCTTCCCGACGTCCCCCCGTGCCAACGGTTTCATCGCTTCTTACTGCGCTCGTTCGTCAGGATCTTCTTTTGACGAAAAGGAATCTTCTCGTTCGAGGGAAACTCACGAACTCCCCGAGAAATTGCCGGCGCTTATAACGAAATTAATATCGGCATCTCTCCTCTCCATCTCCTCTCTTTCTTATATACGCGAACGATCGCGTTCTGACTCATCCGCTGGCACGCTACGCGGAAAATTGTAAAAGTACGCGCAATACTCTCGATCCGATTCCAACTTTAATTTTCGAAACATTTCTTTGCCACCGCTACTTTCCATCCACCATTCTACTCCTTAGTCTCTCTCCCGTTTTTCCGTTGTACGTATTCCGAAATACTCCTGATTCAAACGCTCGGAAATGCACCGCTTATTAAAAAACAAATTTTCATAAGCGATTCTCGATAATTTGAACATCCGAAAATTATAATATTACCGAGCGAAACATTGTACATCGGTTAAATTGATGCGCGAGCTCGAGCGAAATATTTCCAGTCGGTAATTTGTGTAAAATCCGACGGAAAACCTTCAACTGTATAAACTGATTACGGATGATAGAGAATTCGATAACGGGGTTAATGTATACGATTTGGTAATAACGAAATAGAAAAGAGAGATTCGAGCGAATCGGCGAGTGGGGGGTGGCTGTTTGAGCGGCTAAATGAAAATCCGCGCGGGAGGTTGGCGATCGAACGAAGAGAGTGAGAGCACGTTTCTAGGACGCTGTATAGGTATAAGTAATATCCTGCTCGCGTGTGGAGGATACGTGCCGCGTCCGGTAAACCGGAACCGATCGTGGCGATCCTAACGGCGATTGAAAATAACGCGTTCGACGCCAACGTGAGAATAACCGACGCGCGATAAAGCCGAATGACGTCGAGAGGACGGGCCGTATCGAAGCAGCGGACGTACTACGGACGCGAGGACACGAGGACCCGGCTCGAATGATCTATCGCGCCATCGTCGGCTTGTTTAGCTATTCATAGCGGTACGTGAAAACGATCCGACGATCCGCTATCGGAGGAGAGCCACGAGATTCGCGCGTACGTGAGCCACCGAGTTTGCTTCGTAATTGGATCTTTCGCGTATTGCCTCCCCGGCCCTCTCCCCCGTCTACGACATAGACCGTTCCGGGGGAGCAAAAACGTTTCGGAGTACAGGATCTAATAACCAAGATGGCGCCCACGCGAGAGGGATTTACGATCTCGCAGTGGGTGAAACGGGAACTAAACGGCGCGAGTCGAATCCTGCGTGAGTTTTACAGGTCAGCGATATTAAGCATCGTTCCTCTCCCTCGTTCGAGTCGGGGAGTATAATAAGCAGTAGAAGAGATAAAGATAGAGAAATGGTAAGGTAATCGACGTATAAAACGATATCCGTCCGGATCGTCTCGCTATCGGGGCTCGTTTCGATCTCTCGAGATAAATGCGAGCGACGAGACGAGAACGAGTCCTCCAACTATAAAGAAAAGACGGACCGTCTCGAACGCTGCGAGGAAAATACCGGGCGAATCTCGATCGGCGAGTGCATCTCACCTGAATTTATCGCGGTCATCCGGCCAAGTCCCTATGGCGCGACGGGAAAATTCCCCCGTTATGGCCTCTTCCTATTAATTGCAGAAGAACGTCGAACGTAAGGCGAGCCGATAAATTCCCTATAATCCCGGGCATGATTTTTTCGTTCCGCGAACTTCCCGTGTATTTCTCACCAGGGAGGTGGCCGGTTTTCGCGACAAGTCCAACTTTTCCCTCCCCCCGCCATCGTAGATAGAAGAAACGCTAAGACGCGTAATCCTTTTCCCCGCTCTCGAACGTCGCTATTCTTTCTTACCGCACTCGTTATCCCGTCCACCCTTCTCGCCGCGAACTACAGCCGATTTCTCTTTCCCCGGTGTCGTTCCTCGCCTCTTATCCAGATAAAACGCAGTTTGCTTTAAGGGAACGATAACGACCACACACGCGAGCTCCGTGTCTCACCTCAGCATCACGGAAACACACGTACACACACACGCGGCGCACACCGGAGCAGCGCGAGAGAGCGTGATCGATAACGCGTCCCCGGCGTTATATGCTTTCGTGAACGTTGCAATTTCGCGAGCCGCGACGATAGCGCCGTGCAAGCCCTTTTAAAGCACGAAGCGTCCCTGAAAAATTAGACGGGAAACGCGATCGCGACAATCCCGCCGAGATTCTCCGGCTAGGATATAAAAATACTCTAGCGAGGCGAAAGAATAGTCAAAAAATAGTAACAGTTATTTTAGGGTAAACGAAAATTCCTTTTCACCGTTTTCCGCGAGATACATGAGAATTTTCGCTTCTTCCAATCAAAGACCTTTAACGAGAAATAAATATGAAAGCTTCCTTCCGCGTCATGTCCACGGAAAAGGTGCCTTTCTGTTTTTCTTTATATTTATGTTAGCGATCTCAATATTTATGTATGGCATGAAATATAGGGTAGAGTTGAAGTAAAAAATTCATCTTTACCCAAAAAGTTTCATATGTTTGAAAATTCCGAGCGAGACCTTGCGATCCGTTAATGTCTGTGAGAAAATAGTATATCTCACTGGTATAATATAAATACACACGCGAGACGACAAGACTCGAGAATCACGAATCGGTTTGGATTTTGTATCAACCTGTTTAAATTTTTCGTTCCCTTTTTCGTCTTTTCCTCCGGATTCTGTTAGCGATGATGTATATGCGAGGAATGAAATACCGAGCGACGAAGGCATGAGAGGTTTATTTCTGGCTAATCGAAAAAACGAGTGAAATGTTTAATTGAACATAGAAGCGACGTCGAGCTGGGAATGATTTGAAAATACAACTACGGTTAACACTTTCGTCTCGTCAGTGAATTTTTAAGGAGAAATTGACGATGTCGATTTGCGCGATCCGCTCGCGGATTAATTCGCGTTTAAATTGCTAGACTCATTTCCAATGAAACGCGTTTGATCGTGTCGCGGGAACGCAGCGAGAATTACGCGCTAATCCGTAGGAAATGTTTTCCGATTGATATTCGTCGACAGTTTGCGTTATGGGATCATCAATAGCTCGTCGAGGGGAGAGGCAATATCGGGGGTAGAAAAGAGCGATGATCGTATTGTGAAATATTTCGTTTTTCCGACGGTTAATGTATTCGAAACAAAGTTGGCAGCATGACGATGAACATTTAAAACCGATATACGTGGCGTGTACGGGAAAAGGCCGTGAAGCGAACGAGGGATAGAGGGAAGGGGGTTGGGAAAAAAAATTTTAATTTTTCACAGGACGTAGAGAGCGCGGTATGAATAATAAAAATCTATTTCGAGATAGCGTCACCGCGCAATACCCGTACAGCGCGGGCACCATGCGATATTAACATATTCAGCGCGAATAAGTAACGGCGTTGCGAGGGAAATAACGAAAATCGGAATACGCGCTCGTAAAATGGCGAACCCGTGATACGCGCTCTATCTGCTATATAGCCTATAGCGCGCATACGGAACAGGAGAGAATATTTCCTACGGTATGATCGAAGCTCGTTGACCGTGGAAAGTAATAAAAACGATGCGCCGTTGTAAATTACACGTCAAAAACAAATATATCCGTCGAGCTGTTTCGTCCTTTCGATCGGGGCTCGATCGCAGGGTTCAAACACTTCCGCTCTATCCTCGCTCCTCTTCGTTGCACGCGCGAGCTTTTACGAGGACGGATGTAAAAAGCATCGCCGCGGAGCTTTTAAGCGATGGGCGGTTGCCAGCTCAGCTGCCGGAAATGGTTTGCTGTGGATGGTCAGCGGGATCTGTCTCTATTCCTCTTTTCATTCCTGAATCTATCTACCTTCTGTCTCTCTCGCTCTCTCTCCCTCTTCTTTCGTTTTCCAACCCCGCCCTCTCTCACCCTCGCGACCAGTTCTCGTTTTCGCGGCATGTTTTTACGAGCGATTGTACGTCGGTTTTTTTTATTTCGTCGCCGATGAAAAAGAGAAGGAGGAGAGTCGCGTACAGATACACAGAAAAAAAGGATCACTTGAATCAAGAAATATATGTATACTTGATTCAAGAGAGTTATGCGGAAGAAAAAAAAATTCCGTCATCAAGAAAATAATTTCTCCATACTAGTAGAAAATTAAATTCTTGAATTGAGAATTTTTTCTCTTGGATCAAGATTTTTTTTCTTGAATCAAGTATTACCATACTTGAACCAAATATATCTTGTTTTATCCTAAGATAATTATTTCTCAAATAAAAAAAATAGTTTAAAAATAATAATAGTAAGTAATAGTTTCTTGAATGAAGAATATATTGACTTATTCAAGGAATAAGAAAGAGTTCTTTGATCAAGAAATTCACAAGTATTGTTTTTAAAATTTATTTCTTCATTCAAGAAAGAAAAAAAGACTTGATATTGGAAAGTATATTTCTTCCGCATAACTTTCTTGATTCAAGTAATCCTTTTTTTCTGTGTAGGCGTTCGCGAGCGCGGATTTCAGGATTTGCCGATGCGTAATTTCGCGGTACGTATATACGCTCGATCGGTGGACACCCCCGGCCTTGAGGTCGTTCGACATCGAATTTCACGGTGCACGTCCGCGTGAGTTAATATTCGAACGGCTCTTCCACCCTCGTACATTCTCTCCCTCTCTCTCTCTGTCTCCCTCTCTCACCTTCGTTTATTAGTAATCGGTCCATCGGGGATATAACGGAGTTTCGCAATTTTATTTTTTCGTTCCTCGCGTCGAACGAACGATCGAAATTTCATTTCGCATTACGGACTTCTCTCGATCCGCCGTTGGAGTAAACCAGTATTTTTTTCCGACAAATTGAAATTTCACCGAAAAAAATACAAAACAAGACTCTCGAGCCGTAGCAATGTTGGGGAAAAACAACGGTCAATAGGTGGCCGGGAGCGGAGTGCCATGATTTGTTCTTTTTTTTTTCATTTTTTAAACATACCCTTGCTTTCATCAATATCCGTTACACCAGGTATCGAGCTTCAGCCGGAAATGAATGTTATTATGCACCCTGGTTATATCGCCGGCGAAAAAAAAATATCTCCCTTTTTTTTTCACCGTAGGAAGAAGCACGACATACGCGCCGAGGCTCGTGCGTGTATGCGCCGATACGCGATATGTATTTTCCAGGTGAAGCGGATGAAAAAGTATCGTTATGGGAGTCGGGATGGCGAATAGGCGGTGGGTGGATAGGGGCTATGTTCCGGGATTTGACAGTACGTAATCTCACGGCGCGACGGACCAATGGAGTGGAGCACTCGGACGTGCAACGGTCGATGTATGAATTTTCGCGTGTATTTTTTGCCAACCTCCCATGATACTATAACGCACTCACGAGCGTCGCGGGAGTCCGATAGCGAATCGCGCGAATTAATATTCAAATCAGGCTCAGTGTCCAAAGAGAGTTCGAGTTTGCGCAACGTTTTATGCGCTCTTTGATTGTCGTTACCATCGCTTCGGCTCCCCCGACGGATTAAACGTCATTTTTTTTTTCACTCGTTCATCTCTATCTCCGCCGTATTTGACGGAAAAAATCCGATCCACGAGCGATCGGTTTTTATTCGTTTCGCGTTTCCAGCGAGCTCGAAATACGGGGATGTTTTTTCTCCCCCCCCCCTCCCCCTCCTACTCAGCCTCGAAACATCGAGATATATTGCAAATGAGATTAAAAAGCTGGGTGGGGAGGAAGGAGAGACCGGATGAGCTATCGGGAAAATTAATGATAACGTTTACCAGTCGGTGGAGATTCAATCTCGTGACTTTTCGTCGTTTCGGTTATTTCGCCAAAGTGGCCGAGAAATAAAAGTCCGGCGGTAGACCTCCGGCTCTTGCGGGGCTTTAGCGGGTCGACAAAGCGATGACGGAATTCGAGAGCGAGCGTGTTGGAGGTTTCCGACGTTGTCGTCGCGAGTGACGCACACGACGTGGCGTAAGAAAGAAACGCGCTACACGGCACGAGCACTTTTTCGATCCACCAGTCCGCTCCGCGTGAGGTTTCCATATTTACTCGTGTCTCGATTTAATTTTCGTTTTAACCCACCGACACGCGATATCTCGGCGTGCGGTAAAAATAACAGCTCTTCTTGCCACTCGCCATTGAGCTCGTACAAAATCAGCGCTTGTCGGTACGTTTTTCATTCGACGAAATCCAAAACTAGGCAAAAAAAAGATGTCAAAGTTGTCTTCATAACGTTGGTATATTTTTTACCTCTGAAACATGCTACGCTAAAGTTGAATAAATTTGCCACACAAAATATCGAAATTGTTTTTTTAAAGATTCGGATGGAAACGAATTCTGGACGGAATGGCATGGTACGCGTGCCGAGATTTTCGCTTATACCTATCGATTTTTAAGGTTCGATAAAAAATTGGAAATTCACGCGGAGCGTAGAGAAACTACGGTCGCGTACAAAAAGAATACATCCGACAAATATTGTTCGTACTCGCGTCATCGCGCGAACACCTGTCGAGTCTCGGATTTCCCGTGTAGAAGACGAGATGGCCCTGCGAGGCGTCGCAGGATCACGCGCCGAGAAACAATACGCGATCGAGGAGAGAGACGAAAATAATTGAGCCTGCGGAGCGGGAGGAGAAAAATGAGGAGCAAAAAGTCCTTCTTTGTCGTACATTTATTACGGCGGATTGAATGGAAGGCAAAAGTAGAAGGAAAAAAGCGAAGAGAAGGGGAGATCGAGTCGCGTTGAAAAAGCAGAGAGCGAGACAGTAGGCCATCTCTCCTTCACCCAGCTGCCTAGCCGATCATAAACGACCTTCGCCGTCCGCGTTCGTTGGTCTTTCGACGGAGCCTGGTATCGATCTTGGGGATTTTGCGAAAGAGAACAGCGCCCGGGGGGACTCGAGGGAGAGAGCGCGGCGCGAAGGCAATTATCACGATCGATGGTTCGTGGTCTGGCAGGGTCACTCCGGTGCGCTCGAGAGTGTCTCGAGCACTCGAGCCAAGACCATAGAGCGCTCTCGCGCGCGAGAATAAAGGACCTCGGCGCCCGGCAAAGAAAAATCGCTTCGTCGAATGTATACGCAATTTAAAATTTTGCTTTTCGATTCCCCGTAAATCGGCCGTTGCCCTACAATTTTTTAGCCAACTCGAGCGACTTATCCGCGGTAGCGCAATTCCCGACGATTTTCCAAGTTTCATTTCGGTTGGAATTAATTTAGCACCGACTCGAAGAACTACAGTCGCGTGTACAGAGGCCCGATAAGAAGGCCCCATTCGAGAGCGGCAGAATTTTCTAACGGTCGTGCTACGCGCTCCCGGCGTATTTTAAAGGCGCGTAATCTAGAGGAAAGCAAAAAAGAAGGCAATCTCCGATATCCGATCCGGTGGCAGGTCTGGGGAGAGAGTCAACTGCAAAATCCGATACTCGAGCAGCGACTCACCTCGTTTCCATGCCAGGTGGCCTGACGAGGCGATCACCGCGGCGGACGTTGCTGCGGAAGGGCGGTCGAAATCCGGACGACTGCGGGAACTGCGGTGGACGTCGCAGCGGGTCGCAGTTGCCGTGGAAGTGTCGACGAGGTTGACGATGGTGGGGGTAGCAGTGTAACTGTTGTTGCTGCTGGTGATGCTGGTGAACGGTCGCGGGGTGTACCTGGATGCCCGGGACCGCGCTCGGTATCCTCCAGCAAAGTACATACGGGAGTACAATGCCGGGCTTGAGCTGCACAGCAGGCAGCAGCCGATACTCGAGCCCACCGGGATGATAGATCGAAGGGGCCGAGGATCGACTGATGTCCTCGCTCGATCCCTGCAGGACGTTACAGTCGCGCCAGGCTAGGTCACGCGGTAACATGTCACGTGGGCATACCCGCCGCGGCACGCCGGTTTTGTTTCAATCGTCTCTAGCTGGTGGACATCGTTCTCGAGCGTTTTGTAATCGTCGCTGGCTAAGAAGGCCACCGGGGAGCCCGGCGAAGCTCGGCACCGTCTTCGATCCGCTACCAGAGGATGCTTATATAGGACACCTTCCACGGGGATAGCTCGAAAAACTTTTCCGATTGAATCGGCGAAATCCTCCCCGCCCACTCCCGGGGCTTTTAATGACCGCTCTATGTGTCTCGTTTCTCTCTCTCTCTCTCTCTCTCTCGCTCTCTTTCTCTCTATATATATCCTTCGCTTTACGATCCTTCGAATCAAACTTCGCCGACGGTATTGTCCTCGCGGATGGTCCGTGGGTACTCTTCCCGATCTCTCAATAGCGCGTCAAACGCGAGAGTGACGCGCCATCCTGGAATTCCGCCTGCCACCGGATTTACGGAAGGGTGTCGAGGTGTCAAGGCGTCTCTTCTTCCCTCGCATCGACGACGACGGAGAGGACGGCCGATTCGACGTTTATCTCCCCGTGTCTCGAGAATGCCTGATCTCTCGCGCACTCTCTCCCTCGCTCTACCTCCCCCACGGCTGCCTCCACGCGAAAGCGATGGGCAAACAGACGCGAAACGAGATCCGACGATGTATCCTGTCTCGTAACACCAAGTGCCCTTCAATCACCGTCGAGTAGACTATTTCGAGAATTCCGATATCCCACAACCGTTCTCCTCCGTCCAATCCTTCGATATAACCCTCTCTCTCTCGCTCTCTCTCTCTCTCTCTCTCTCGGTTCCTACGCAACTCTCTCGCCGCAGTTTTATACTTCTCGACAATTATCGTACTGGTTTATTTCGCTCTTACGTCATTTCGACCCAATCGGGTCCTACTTCGAAAAAGTTCTGGCCAGGTTCAACGAGGGTTCCAGTTTCCAATAACGTTCGAACCCGTGCACCGAGTTTACCCGCTTTGGTAACGAAACACCGTTGTCTCGTCCGGAGAGATACTCGTAGAGTAGTTTCTTAATTATAAGCGCACAGAGAGACGAATGGTATCCAAATCTCGCCGGGGAGGTTATTATTCGTCCTTTCCTCTTCTTTGTACCGTAAATCTTCAGGAGCTTTGAGAAAAATTGTTCATCTCCCCCGGGTGTTTGTTTACGTGGGGCATCGAGAAAGCGCGTACAGCGGGAACGGTGTCGCTGTTAACGCGTTTACAGGAAGTTCTTCGGCAGTTAGCGCGGGTAGGGGTGTCGAGAGACTCCCTTCGCGACACGACACTTCAGCCTTTAACACGGGGCGAGGCCAAGCGTGGCGCGAGCGAGTCGACGTTAAATGCATCGCGAAGTGTCGCGCATAGTTTATCGAGTAGCCTCTTTGCAGTCTTCCTTCGAAACGAGACGTCCCACTCGTTCGAGGTTTCGTTTTCACCCATAGATCGATTATAACCACGATTACAAGATAGGGTTCATAAACGACGACACGAGGTCCGATAATTTTTCATCGCACTGACAAATTACCCACGATCGTATTCGTACATGGGATCGTTCGATCGGCGGGTTCACCATACATCGATAAATCAATTACCGCACGTCACTCGCGAATGGATTTTCACGAGGCGAACGGCGATATTAGGCCACGTGACATCGAGTGTCATTCGGCGAAACTAAAAATCGACTGTTAGCGTCATTTATGAACGTCACAAGTTCCGCTGGCCATAACGAAGGAAAAAAGAAACCAGCGATGATGTAAAAAAAAAGAGTATTCGGAGCAACGATTGGAAAAAATCGATGTCTAGTGGAGGAAAAAAATTCTCGAATCGCGTACTAAACGAAGAAGCACAACAACGTGTACCGAGCCGGACACCTTGCGCACACCGTGAGCACTGTTTATATTCCCTTGGACGCTGGCACGACTGGGCCGACTCGTGTCGCGGGTGGCTTAGCTCCTACTGCCAGGACCACCACCCTCAATCGTCACTCCTCCCGCCCTCCCTCTCTTTCTCTGTTTTTGTCGTAGGGCACCGCGTGGATCGCGCGCGGTATATCTCGACGCGTGTTCGCTTCAACGTAGAACGAAAAAAAAAGGAGGACAAACGACTAACTAGTGTACTAGTTTCTATCCATCTTCGTGTTCGATTTTATTTCTCGTTGATCCCCGGCGCGCGGGCGGCGTGCGACAAGGAAAACACGTCTTCCGGCACGTTTCTCGCACGGGGCGAACGCTGTCAAGGACGCGCTCGACGGTCGAGTGTCTCGCGCGGAGTGTGTGGCGTCGCGACGGCACTCCCCCACGCGCTGCGCTCGACCTTAAAGCGCCGACTTTCCGCCGGCTGAGGGATAGAGACGACGCGAGAGCGAGCTACCGAGGGAAGAGAGGGGAATACGACGACGACGTCGCCGACGGAGGGAACGAGGAGAGGGAGCCCGCGCGCGCGAGAGAGCGTATATACCGCGCGAGGCCAACGTGCGAACGGATGTGGAGCGAGCGGCGCGCGCGCGCGCTCGTGTGCGGGCGGAACCTCCCTCTTTCCCTCTCTCTCTCGCGCTCTCTCTCTCTCTCTCCCATGCTTGCTCATCTCTCTCCGTTACTCTCGCTCCCTCTGCTCAATCTACCCGCGCTACACGAATTTCAAAACCTTGGAGGGTTGCGCGCGCAGAACGAGAGCGGAGAGGGCGGCGCGCGCCGGTGCCGAGACACCGCCGGTATGCGCGACGAAAAAGCTCGAAACAATGCTAACGGACATCGATTTGTCTCCGTGTGTGCGCCCACCCATCCCTGCCGGATACAACAACGCCGAGGTAAAATTGTTTCGACGATTAAAAGGAACGGCATTCGCGCCTCGTACGTCTATTTCGTGAAAGAATTTTTCACGCCACCCCCACTCGCGTTCGTCTCTCGACTCCTCTCTTCGACTATATCGAAACGAAAGACAAAAAATATCGAGTATCGCGTTCGAGGCATTCGCTCGATCTGTTGCTGTTGATATTTCGTCTTCTTTTTATTCTCGATGGCGCTCTTTCTATTTTTTCGCTCTCTCGCATGCCAACAATAAAAATCCCACAAACCCTTCGACGCGATGAAATTATCTCGCGCGCGAGAGCTTTAATGGCCTCGTAATCTACGCGAGCTGCGGAGAGCGTCGATTACAGGACGATTTAGCGACGACTAAATGCCAATTCGGATGACTATATCCCATTAAGAGCGTCGGTCATCCTACTCTGAAAGACGACCGCGTAATCGTCCGGTGAACGGTAAAGCCGCGTCATTTTTTTCTTGGCATTCGCTATTTCATCCGAATGTTTTTAATTCGAAAGGGCAAAGAAGATGGAAAAATAGCGTCCGATAATCGTACGTTACGAGCTCGACTTTTTATCTCATTTTACACGTTTTATCAGAGTTTACGCCGAGAGAAAACTTGTTGAATCGGCTAAATATTTATTTGGACGCTACCGATGAAATATTCCGTGCGATAGAACGAATTGTTAAATATGTATGTTACTCGATACAACAGTGGTATCTCTTATTCAAACAATTATATCATTCGTCCATAAAAACATCTCATTACCAGTATTTGAATAAGTACCTTCCATCTTCGACGAGTTCTCTTTTTGTCGTCGGATTAATTAACAAAGGAAAGTTCGGTTGAGATTTCCCAGTCGATCGAGTCGCGTGCACCTATCGTGTATACGGCGTCGATTTCACGGTCAGCACGTTTCAATTAAACCATTAATCGAATTTAATCCGACGATCGTGTAAGCGGCGACTATTAATTCGCGCGTATCCGAGGGGACGAGGACGAGAATGGGGCAGAGGTGCGAGAAATATCGCGATTGCTCGAAACAACGGGGCGTTCCCGCGCACGGGAGAGCCTGTTTCTCGCTAACGTCGGTGCCATTAATTATTATTGTTTAGTCGTGTCAATCTGAGTGACTTTGGTGTCGCGACAAGCTCATCGATTTACGATTCCACAGGGGAATAGGCCTCGCGATATACATACACACAGCGAGCGGGCAAAGGTCGTTTGCACCTGTTCGAGCACCTGCTCGAGAGCCCAGGTAAACGATCAACGCACGCGCTGAATACTCGATAAACCAACGCGGAGAGAGGTTGGTATAATAACGCCGCGCATCCACCACACTCAATTTGTCTATGACCAGCCAACGTGAATTGCGTAACCGAGCGTATGATTCGAGAATAACTCCCCGCTCTCGTCTCGGTTATACGATTTCTTTATCTCTCGTCTCGTCTCGCGACTGTGTTCGACAGGACCCTCGTGTGGGTCCTTTGAAGTAAATAATTTCCAAGCAATTTTATTGGAATGCAATTTTTTGATAGATATGTATTAGCGAACGGATAAATCTTGAGTTATGGATGACTCGAAATGGAGGAGGTAGTTTTTCGAGCACATCCGAGGATTGATAATCGGAATTGGTATTGATATCCCAAAAATCGATCGCATTACTATGGATATCGGCAAATACGAATCCGATGCAAACCGGTAAGCTTCTTATCGGTCCTTACCGATGCGATTGCGAAATTCGAATTAGTTTCATTAGCGCCAGTTCACGTAACGCCTTCGGCATGCCGTTGGGCTAAATAGATCCTTATTACTCTCGATTATACACACGACGGGACTTCGATCTTCGGTTAATAACGTTAAACAATTACGGGACGAGGCGAATGGCGAGGAGGATGCAAAAAATGAATGGACTACTCCGGAGCGATGGTAGATCGAACGATCGATAATTGATCGTTACAACGTTTCCACATAGATCGAGCCGAGACTAGCGCGACGAAGGCGAGGCTTCCCATCCACGATTATCAATTATTATCGGTCTCGCGTATATCCTCGCCCGTGGAGGAGCGCGTTCCGGCGATAATTGCCGCGCAACGAGAGGCGAAAGGCGAGTCGAGATCGGCCGCTTTTCTATTTTGCGCCTGTTATAATAAATTCGCCGGCGAATAAATCTCGAGCGAATAGTATAGACGGGGTAGTGGGAGGGAAGAGCCGAAGGCGTGCTCGCGAAGACGCGACCGCGATTATTCACCCAGACGCGCGATATAGGGCGCTGATTTAGGAGATAATTTATCACACAGGAAAGCCTCTCTGGCGCGGGTTACGCGGAGCGAGATGGAAAATTATACGGCGAGAGCCCGCGCCAGTGGATTTGGCGAGTGTCTGAGCCGACGTCCGTTGGATCGGACAATCCACTCGAACGATTAATAATAACTCACGCGCCATAAACGCTCGAAAATAGGTTCGGGACGAAATACGTTAATCGAGTTCGCGATTGATCGCGTCGAGATCGGACGGGGGGATGAGGTTTTTAACTCGATCGATGAGTACGAGTACTGTGACGGATTAAATGTGAAGCAAAACGGTATGTAAATTTGCCCCGAAAACGAGTTCGACTGGTGCAAACTCGCTGTGTAAAAAGCGCTCGCGAGGGTGGGACAGGTTGGAGTGGGAAGAAACGCGGAATGAGAAAAGATCGAATATAAATGGAGAGCGTCGATGACCGACAATGACCGTAGTTTGTTTGCGCGGGGCAAACTTTCGCGTTCGCCGGACACCGGGCATTGTAAATAACGCGCGTAGGCCGGCCGATACATAATCGCGGGCCGCGATATATCCGCGCTCGCTCGACTATCGATTCGGTATTGAAAAGGGGGAGCGAGAAGGGTGGGCGCTATATACGCGACGACGGAACTGTCCAATCAACGTCAATGGACGTCGACTAGCCTATAAAACGAAAGTGGCCATTTTGTTACGAGCCGAGTGGGAATATCTCAAAACTGTCGCATCGGCCGTGAGCAATTTTTCAACTTAAAAGCCAACCCTCCTCCGACCTACATACGCGTCTCGTCTTATACGAGCATACTTTATTTTCATCTCGTTGCCGTCTCGATCCCAAGCGAGCAGCTCCCGCGCACGGCTCGATATTAATTAAAATCGCGAGAGGCAACGCTAGTTTCCTGCCGCGCGTCACTATCCGAATGCGTTTCGCATAATAAACTCGTCGTCCTACTCGTCCTCGTTTCTCCTCACCACCCCTCGCCTCGAGGTGCGTAACGATATTCGAGACGCAAAGTGCCGCCGCGACTGAACAAACGTCGTCGACGTGCGGAAACTGGGGAGAGGGTGTAGAGAGCGAGAGCGAGAGCGAGACAGAGAGAGAGAGAGAGAGAGAGAGAGAGAGGGAAAAAATTCGAAACTCGGTTAAATCCCGGTGGATTATCTTTTCATCGTCGGCAAAGTTGCCTCTTCCTTTCGGGCGTTATAGGCGTGCGAGTACTCGCGAAATTGATCGTTACACAGAGAGAGGGGGTGTGATTACGAGATCGTTCGAAATGAGAGCCCCTGCGCGAAAATTTCCGATGCGTTAGATAACGCGCCGAAACGTAACGTGCAAGCATAGGGAGAGAGAGAGAGACGGGTGAGCGTTAGGATCCCGCGTATACAAGCCCGTGGGGCGCTCTATGGTAACGACGGTAATACGGTAATGCGCCGGAGCCGCAGACACTCAGCTTTGATATACAGCTCGGGCCAAAAGTCATTATGCCACCGTTTAAGTTACGCTCATCGTCGCAGGAGTTATATTCGATCCTCCGTTGCGTTCGACGCGACCGGATTAATCACATCGATCAATCGCGATTTTGTATCTCCGTGATAAGTAGGAGAGGTGAGGTCGATTATTATTGGATAATCGATAGAATTTTTATCACGATCGGAATAGCGTCACAAAGTAATAATATGAAATATTTTATCGTGCTTTATCAAATTTTATTTTTTTAATTCGATTGTGCTTTCTGCGAAACTTGTTCCACATTTTTGAATAAATATTTTGGTGAAAAATTCTTCAGATGTGATTTATTGCAGTTGGGGATGAAAATCCACTTATAATTCATACATATACAGATATGCACGTTGATAATAATTTTATTCCGATAAAAATATTTAAATATTTTAACAGTGCAAAGTAAGAACTCGTTATTTCCCCTCGAGTTATTTTCCCTGCGAGCTTCCTTCGTTCGATGATATGCTCTGATAACAGAAAACTCGAATTTCGATAACTACCAGTTCGAACACAGATTTTCGAATGTTCGCTCTCAGCGGCATCGCGTAGGATTAAATCGACAGGCGGTGTATTGGGTGAATAAGCGGCCGAATAAAAGACTCGCGTTTGTGGCGGACGGCAACGTCGTTGTTTGGCTCGCGCGAGTATATAACGAGCCTCTCCTGTCCGACCGAATCTACATGTTCTCTCCTGCGCCAAAACGTGATGCCCTTACGAAGCGGGCTTTGTCCTTGTTTGACACCGACGTATACCGACTACCATCCCCTACCCTGTCTCTCTCGATCCGTACGAACCGAGACACTCCGACAAACAGCCGCGAGCGATAAACCGACGAGAATGCGCACGTAGGAAAAAAAGCCGGAGGACGAAAAGTTAACAACGAGGTGCTAATGAAAATCCGCGCATCTTTTAATCGAGTTTCGAAAAATTTATATTCCCTCGGCGCGAGGGGAGTCAAATTGGTCGTATATTTGATTTGTACTTTTTTTCAGCGCATTTTATTTACGAATTTAATAAAGGTATATTTTTTCCGAGGGTTTGATAAAAATTGACGTTTATTATCATCCAAATTCCAGCCTGTTGACAACACGGCGTCTGGGTAAATTCGATTCCCTTATTAACTTTGTCCCTCGTCCTCCCCGAGGCGTCTCTCGTCTTTCTTCACGATACGCATCGGTGACGGTTATCGAAAAAATTAACCTCTTAGTTGACGGTTAATTTTTATCGAAGAGGGTGCCTTCGGCGACGGCCCTGGGCGTCGGTTCTGCTCCCACGCGATCCTTGGCTGGTCCTTCTAACCCTCTCCACCGGAGCATCGCTCAGGATCGTCGAAACTACCTTCGCGCGACGATTGGCCGACGTATTCGCATGCGCGCGCGGTTGAAAACTACCCCTATTGATCCGCTTCGCTACTCCTCTCTCTCGCTCGCTCGCTCCCCCTCTCGTTTCTCGGATTCTCGCTCGCTCGCACGCTCTCCTCTCTTCCACCTACGGAACTTCGTCTTCTTCGCGCACCTCCTGTCTCCCGCTTTCCTATCGTCTTCATCCCGTCTTTGCCTCGACTTCTCCCTCTCTCGTGGCCCTCTTTCGCTCCCACCTTCCTCCTTCCACTCTCTCTCTCTTCTCCCCCACCTCCCCTAGTAGCGTTTCATTTCTGCCTAACGCGAAATGACGAAAATATGCTTTAAGGATTACACGTAATCTTTCCACTCTGAATACCGGGCGAGGTTTATCTCGCTAATATTCCACTGCAGTTTTCAAAAGGGAATTGCATTACTGGTAATTTAGCGAATCGTCGCGCGGTGATGAAAAAAAAAGTCAGATCGCTCGCTATTCTCATCTAGCGGTGTGCTCGTGGAGTTTTACTCTGTCCGGCCTTCGGATCCCGTCGCGGCCGTTAACGACCACTGCAGGGAACGCACCAGAGTCGCTTCCGGGGTGTGTGCTTTACGATTTTCTGGACCGCGAGGGGACCAGTGAGGGGGAGGAGAAGTCGAGTTTTATACGAGCATACTGGCGTCGCTCGTACGAGTACGAGACGCGTGGGCAAAACTTCGGGACAGGAAGGAAAGCGTATTTTCGGATTTTTGGAACCAATAAGTTTTCGTTTCGCAAATGGCGAGCGGAGGAAAGAGAGGAAGAACCGGCGATAAAGATATCGCCCCTGGTGGTAACGGAGAGAGGGAGCATTTTTTTTACGATGACTTACCGAACAATGAACGCTCGGTTTTCACGATGATCTAGAGCTTCCACCCTCTTTCGTCCTCTCTCTCTCTCTCTCTCTCTAGTTCTCGTTCGACCTCGATCCTTGGCGCTCTTGTTTATTCCACAGGGAGTATAAGCAGCTCTTTACGGGCGTTGACTTACTGGCCGGTAAGCGCTCGGCGCTATTTACCGAAATTTCGCTACTCTCCTCCACTCTCGTACAACCTTTTCGTCGAATTTCAAAAAGAGAATAGAATTGGCGAGAGCCCTCGTAAAATATCGAGAGAGGGAAGTATCGCGAGAGAATTTATTTTTCCGAAATCTCTTCGTAACCTGCTGCCAGCGACAAAGATTCTTATATTTCTCCGAGTTGTTTTCTCCCCCCGTTTTCGGTTAAGGGAACCAGCGGGAACGGGCAGCGAGAAACGCAGGGAATACAGCCGGTAGCGTGAATTTGGGTCAAAAAGGGAAATGCAAATTTAAAGCCCTGATGGTGAGCATCCCGGCGTATCTCGTACCGTAATAACATTATTTTCATTAGCTCCGAGGCGTAAGATGCAGGCCGCGTGCGCGAGCACTCGACGCGATACGATGCGTAGAACAATGGAATAAATTATCCTGTTTTTCGTAACAAAGGTGCATCTACGAATTTTTACTCTTGTCTCGGTTTACCTCGCGCGACTTGTGTGTACGCGAGGTTGGATATTTAACGAGCAAAGTGAAACTTGCGCGGCACGTAGAGCGAGTAAAGAATGATAAAAATCGAGCGTTATGATACGCGGAATGGGAAGGCGGTCTCTTGTAAAAGGCAAACTAATTATTTGAGCAAATACACCTGATTACCGCGAGCACGCTCTACTTGATGCAAAGTGCGGAGTTGTTCGTCGCGTGTATTGGCGCATTCTCGCGCTTAGAGGTGTACGAGAATCGAGACGCGACCGCAAGACATACTTGAAATCGTACTGTTGTTGCGTACTGTTTAGAAATTCTGTGTACGTGGAATTTAGATCCTACATAGGAATGTCACGTTTTTTAATCAATTCCGCAACGAGTTAGGATTTATCTCGTTTAAAAAGTTAAATAATACACTTTGTGTTTATTGAATTTTCAGGAAACATCAATTTCCTCGCGAGGCTGCAATTTTAATCCTAACATCTATATTATTTTTCTCGCATATTGTCATACGCGAGCGAGAAAACTTGTCTCGAGGAGCCTCCAGCGATGTCTGAATACACGACAGGTGAGAATCAGGGATTCGAACCTCAACGGCACCGCGAATCTTAATTAGAAGGTAATAAGACGAATGCCGTCAGTTGGCTACATGCAAACTACCGTAATTTGCTACAATGTACGGGCAAATACGTCCGCGGAAACGGAAACCACGCGCCGCGCACCGCCTTACCTATACACTCGAGTACGCCCGTAAACGGAACAGCATGAAATTCGAGTCGAGAGGAGTTTGCTTCTGTTTGATTACGGTTCGGTATATTCGCTCCCTACGACAAAAATTTCTCTTTTCTGTTTCTCTCTTCCTCCTTCTCTCTCTCTCTCTCTCTGTTCTCCTTCTTCCTCGCCGTTCAGACTCAAATGCCGGATAATTGAAACTTGTACGATATTAATTTGATATTTTTGAATCACATGTTTCGCTAGGCGATAATAATTAAAGTCAACACCTTTCGACAACTCGAAAAGTACGAGTATCGGGATATATACGCGGTATCTAGGGCGGTAGAGTGGAGGAGGAAGTGTACTTATACACGTAGACCAGCTACACGGAAAAGTTATATTAAAGAAATGGGAGAAAAAAGTCGGGCGCGCCGAGTCGAGAAAAATCTTCTTTCAATCGCGTACGAGCACCAGGCTCTATCCTCGAAGCGTCGAAGCTTCTCCTTTTGTACGTCCGCCGGGCAAATGAAATCACAATTTCCGCGAGTAGCCTTTCACCTGCCCTTCGCCCCTCTGCGAGCACTCGTTCTCTCTCTCTCTCTCTCTCTCTCTCTCTCACACACACACCCTCTGTCTTTTTTTCACCCGCAATCTCCGTAGATCCTTTGATTATCCAACCTCCCTGAATCTAATTACCTCGGTCGGTAATGTAGATTAAAACTGGGTTCGCGTATTACGCCGCTTGAAAAATGGATTCCCTCTTATACTTCTTCGTTCCACGAGCCATTCCTTGTACGATCATTAGTTATGATAGTTCCGACGTACTCTCGTTTCTCTTATTTCCCATCCCGCTCACTTCGGGATGGAATGGTACGTTCTGATTCCGACAGTCGAGACGATTTAAATTTTCGGCTCGAGGTACGTCGTCCGATATCGGTATACCGCGGCTGATGAAACTCGTCGCGCGTCTCGAGTGGGAGAGACAGTCGTTGTTCTCGTCGTTCGGTACTCTTTGCATGCAAATTGTAGTTAAAACACAGCCGCCGCTAATTTCGGATGCCGATGCCGCGTTCGATGAAAGATTTATGAAGAGCGCGCGCGGGGGCAGCTCGGTCGGTCGGGTGGGCGTCCCGACACCACGGCGTCGACGTCGCGTTCTGTATAGACGCCGCGTGGGATTCTTTGTTCGCCACTCCGAACTTCGTTTCCATCGATTCGAACAAACAAAATCTGCATAATGGATTTTCATCCGGTTTTTATTTAAAATCGCTGCTACGTCACTGTTTACTTCGTTAAGAAAATATTTCCTTTTTCCTCGTTTTTTGGCCAATCGCGTTTGCTCGCGCATGCCTCGCCTTCGGCACGTTTCGCGCCGCTGTTGTTGACTATCCAGGGTGTTCCGGAATTACCACACGTTCTTCGAGCAGTTGATAGGTCGCAAAATTCAGAGCAAGATAATCATTTTCACAAGCTATGCACAGTTTTCGAACAATTTCGAATGTTTATTCTCGATGTATCTGAAGTTTGCATCGTTGGAGTCCAACGAAAATTCGACAAAATTTTTTTTGTCATTTTTGACCAAGTTGGTCATTTTTTACCAACTTTTTTGAATTTTCGTTGGACTCCAACGACGCAAACTTCAGATACATTATTCTCGGTGTAGAGAAACTATTTTCTGTACGAGCTTAACTTATATTAATTTTTACGTTTGTAATGAATTGCAGCTAAAATTACTCTTCGATCGTCCAACCAAACATGCTCGACATTTATAAACTATTCGTTGAATTTCAAAACGGTGAAAAAGTCTTTCCAAAGGACCGAAATTTCGCCAATTTCTCGCTATTTCGAGCTTGTTCGATAATTCTATAGTTACTATATGTTCCTTTCGTTCGTTTCACCGGATCATTTTTCAAATTCGCTCTCTAAGTAAAGCGCCGTATAAATATGGGTGGCGTAGCCCTTAATGTGTTTAAACGTCGAATCCGACGCGAACGTGATTTAATTCCCGTATTTCGACTGTCGATAAAGCAGAGTTTGGTGTCTCGCGAACGAGGAGAGAAATCAAAGAGTTTCTTTTCTCGAGCGAATTGAAGAGGAAAGAGGGAATAGGGAGCTGATGGCGGATTTCTCGGCAAAAGAAGAAAGGACAAGAAGGAAGTGGGAAAGGGGTCCAGTGAAAACTGCAGATTGAATATTTAAGAGGCGTTTCGTTCGTGCGGAAAATCGAACGCTGCTTCTCCATTAAGACTCGGGGTATCCGAGAGAAACAGAACGAAAAAGAAGTCGAATAAAGAAAAAAAAGGAAGAGGGAAAGTTGGGAGGGACTTTTCGTGGGGCATATCGTTTCTATACAACTCGACTTGTCTCGTGCAGGCGCGCGTTCTACTTTGTCGTCGCGAGACGACGCATTATCCGCGATTTGGTTGATACGCGATGGCAAAAAATGAATATTTTAGAAAAATTTTCCTTCAATACCGCCCCGGCTATGGAAAATTGTATGCGAGCACTTTGGAGGTTGCGACGTCGAAAGTTCTCGTGAGGTATTTCAGGAAAGCGAGTAGGTATATATTCTCGACGACACGCGCATTTCATCTGAAAAAAGGGCAACTCTTATCTCGAAAGTTCGATAAGTCGGGTAGACGACGGGTGCGCGAGCGTGATCGGTAACGCTTCTCAAAAATGTTCGCTCTCTAGCAAATTCTCTCCCACCCCCACCCTTTCTCTCTCTCTCTCTCTTTCCTTGGCATCGGCGGAATATCGCGAAACGAAAAATTGGCAATTCTTCACTGTCACATGTTTCCCCTGTTAGGGCTGCGTTCTCGTTTCTTTTCGCGAACGAGTGTTCCAATCTTGCAAGGCTGATGGAACCACCGTCCCGGCTCCGCCCTCGGCACATCGAGCGATATTCGAATATTCGAAAATGGCTTCTCATCGAGCCGACTCGAGCGACCGTTCCGCGCGAGCAATATCTATCATGTATATTCAATAATATTAGATATCGAGTCCTCCCTCTCCCTCTTTGATGTTCTTCACTCGCTGAATATTATTTTTCTCAAGCCGATAAACGCAATGACGCGTTTTCACAACTCGAGGTATCCGACGGCGCGGGTAGGTATACTATATACTTCCGAGTAAACCGCGAGCATCGAAGGGTGGACGGAATCGAGCGTTACAAAGTAAAAGCTACAGGAAGCGAGGAAGGATGACCGGCCGGATGCAAAACAGCCATCCCCCTCTTATCGAGCTTTTGTTGCTCCCTACACTGGCCTCGCTTCGACTTTCGACGTGTTATTTTTTTTTTCGCTCTCCACTCGACCAAACCGTAACGCGGAAAAGCAGCCAGAGGAGCGATGTAATTTCTCATAGTGACGAACGACGCGCTTCGCAACGACGTCTACGTTTGTGTATAGGTGCGCACTCGTGCTTCGGGCTCGTGCGAAAAGTGCGGGGTGGTGAATACGAGGGGGAGGTGAACGTCGTGATAGCGCAATTTCGAATTACATAACGGTGGAATTTACGTTCCGCCATATTCCCGTGGTACGGTAGCACGAAAGCGCGGGCGAGCGGACGGTGCCCTTTACTATCCGTTATTACTCGTGCGCGCGCGAGGATAAAATACAGTGTTCCAAATTACGATACGACGGCTGGGCGAGATTTTCTTCTCCTTCTTTCTCTCTCTTACTCTCTCTTCCTTTTCGGAGGGATTATTTACGAGATACAACCCAGTAACGGAATTGAATTATCGCTAAACATTCTTCGGGGGTTAGACCGGCGAATTTAACAATTTTTTACCCGAGCATACGCAATTGACGATTTTATGAGGAATTTGACACGAATCAGCTATTCGCTCGAAATTCGAAACCAATTCAATTAGCGCACATTGTGTTGAAATCAACTTCAAAAACAATATGGCCGCAAACAGCTTGAACTGTAACTACGTAGTTACGCTCCCGTATATTGAACATTCAACGCGGAGGCTTTTATCAACAAATGGTTAACTCACAGCATTTTCAATATTCTTGGAGCTTTTTTCCAGCAGATTTAAAAATGGCTTTTCTGGCGAATCGATCAAAATTACTCTGTATCGGGAGATAAATTAAAATTAAGGGATAATCGTTGACACCGAGCTCGATAAATATCTGTTCCATCCGCGACGGTAAGCTGTACCAGTTGGCAAAGTAAGATGGATGAAAAACGCAACTGCCGGCGACAGTACGTGTATACGCGTCGTCTCCCGGATCGGGCGCGAGAGAGCGAGAAACTGTAGCGAGGGAACGAAGGATATTTTGCGCTGCACGACGCGTAAAAGAGATTATTATTTTTTCCTTGCGCGCTTCCCCATATTTTTTCTTTTTTTCTAAGAAACGACACAAGCGAAGCGAAAAAAAATTCTCGTCGCTTCGCTATGCAATTTCCCGCTATCTTCCGGCGATTTGTCTGATTCCCGAGAGGTTGGAGAGAGAGAGAGAGAGAGAGAGAGAGAGAGAACGCGCGGGGGAGTGTTGGTAGTTACACACGAACTGCAGTCTCGCTCGGTCTTTCGAGTTACGACTTTGTTCTGTTTTACCTTTTTCCCTTCCCTACTTCTTTTTTTTTTTTACCGAGAAACATCGCTCAAAACGGCAGCTTGCAACGCGAAGCAGTTGTTTAACGCAGGCACCATAGAACATAGCGCGCCTCGCAATTGTTATATATCTATATATGTATCTAATGGCCGCGCAAAGAGAGCAGGATGGAAATATTCGTCCTCGAAAAAAAATGCTCGTAATTTTCAGCGTTACGAAAATCGCAATAAAAACATCGCGCCATCAATATTCATCGCGAGCGGCGGTTACGAGTGAGGGTGGGCGAACAAAAAATGATGTTTTCATCGACTGTTCGACGAAGCGTGTCGCGTCGCGTCTATACGCGCGGCCCATTTTTCTGTTTTATTTTGTTTCATCCACTCGGCGATATTCGAAAGAGTCATCCCCCCCCTGTGGGCTTTACCAAGTCGGTGACTGGCGGGCTTTCTCTCGTTTCACCCGAATAAATATGTATACGCGCTCAACGGGGAGCGCGAACGCGGGATCAGCCGAAATACCCTGACGCGCCTTTATCATTTTTTCTCCCGCACGCGCTTAGACCATTTTCCTTCATTAATATGAACTTCGAAAGCGTTTCATACATCTATCTAGTCGTATATAACAAAGAGTGCGATGCACTCGCATATTTTTCTCTCTCTCTCTCTCTCTCTCTCTCTCTCTCTCGTGCCGGGGAGTACGTTCATCGATCGGGACGGTACATAATACGAGCGCGCGTGCCGAGAGGCGGGATTAGCGAGTTCGCAACTTTAGTTATGAGCCCGACTACCTCCCCCTACCGTGCAGAACCTTTCTCTTCTCTTTCTCTTTCTCGCGCGCGCGCTATCTCGGCCGTCGGGTTGCGGAAAACAAATAAAATTTCAGACACGTTAATTGGCCTCCGCGAGTCGAATTCGCTCGAGGTCAGCTGACGCGCGGGTTCAAGGACTTCCGGTCTCGCGCTCGTTCGCCAGGACTCTCGAGCGGGAATATGACCTACCGCGATCTCACTGCGCGATAAACCGCGATCGATACGACACAGTCGCAAAGAGGTCACGTGTGGGGTATTTAACTTCTCGTTCCGAGTTCAAATGGTACTGTAATTCATGTCTTTTCTACCAGTGGACGCGTTATGGTGTCGGTTTTCGTGTGCCGAGCGAGGAACTGTGTTTGCCGAGGAGGCTCAGTAGAATACAGTCATTTCTAGCCCGACCTTCGCCGAGGTTTAAATTTTATTTTCAATTCAACTTTTCAACTTATTTTACATGTAATTTTCGGAATGACATGTACAGGTTAAGAAGTTATATGAAGGGAAAAAACGCGGTTCTTATGCTCATGTTTTGAAACAATGCTTACACGAAGCAGCTACAATTCGTGTTATAACTCCAAGTTTCTTCAGTGGTCAACTACTTGAAGACAAACTATGATAATAACGAGAAAAAAGTTTAAAATTTGTATCATTTATTTTTCGCAAGAAATTAATATTATTTGTGATTTTAACGAGAGTCGAATGAACCATTTTAGTACGTCACGGAGTTTGAGGTACGACGTTATATTTTGCCAGTGTCCAGTAATTAAAGGACACGTCGCTCGAGGGCAATTGTCGAAATAGGGGCTCTCGCGGGCACGGGTACGATCGATTCGATCGAACGGTCGATCGGTTTGTCGAGGGAAGGCAACTCGCGTTTATGCACAAGCACAGACTCTCTTTTCCTATCTCTATCTCTCTCAGCTTCGAGTGGAAACGTACAAACGACGAGCAAACTGCTCTGGATTAATTTTGCAGTGAAACGGTTATATGCACTGGGCGAATCTATAAATTATAGCTGTTAATTAATGTAGAGGAGTACGGACTCGTAAATTAACGATCGTAAGGTATCATTAATTTTGATAATTACATGTGTGTATATCATTATGCCTGGATTCATTCGTCAAATGAGTTACGCTAATGGCTCGTCGTTTGTCATCACCGTTACGCGCCTCGTTCGCCGCAGGGATTTCTTTTTCATAATACGTATATTCCTTTTTTTTACGTCACAACTTTTCGGTGTCTCGTAAAAAATAATTAACGCAAAAAAATTGGCAAGGTGCAGCGGAACTTTTATTATTTCTCATTCCTCTTCGTCGTCTTACTTCTTTCTTTCTTTCTACTCTCTTCGAAACATCTAGTCGAAGTTTTAACGCGCAGGAAGGCGTTTCGTCTCGAGCGCGCGGCACGGTCTCCCTCCTTTTTAGAATATCTAGCGCACTCTCGCAAAGTTTACTTCTCCCTTGAGCCGCGGTTTTAATTGACATCCTCCCGTAAGACGCGGAAAGAGAGAAGAGAGAGAGAGAGAGAGAGGGAGAGAGAGAGAGAGGGAGGGAGAAAGAGGGACGAAAGCTGCCGGAAAAGCCACACAACTTCGAACCGGTGCGCGAACTCCTGCATTCGACGTCGCCCCCAATAAGCTAATTCGGTGTAATGAGGTAAGAATACGCCGATAGGGTTAGACGAGGTGTAATTTTGGCCTCTTCGGCTGCCAGGAAAGACTAACGACGAGGATCGACGATAAGAAGATTCGCGGGACGAGCGCGGGGAGAAAAAACCCCGAAACGAACTTATAAGATGGAGAGAGGGAGTCGATGCGGTGGACATGAAATTAAGAACAGCGCGGGGGCGAAAGGAGCACGCGAGAGAGGGGGTAATGGGAAAACGAGAACGCGAGAGAGAAATCCAAGGGATGAAAGAAAATTAGGAGGACGAGTGGAAGAAAGAGAGAGAGAGAGAGACAGAGACAGAGAGAAGGAACACCTCGGTAGTGGGGAGAGATAAAGAGGGCGAGGAGCCGAAGATAGGAAAATGAGAGAAAATGAGGGAGAGGGTGAGATTGGCGAAAGGACGAGAAAAGTTCCGGGAGATTTCTTATCAAAATGCAAATCCACCAACCAACCACCGTCTCGTTTCTCTCCCTCCCTCTCTCTCTCGCTCTTACTCTTCCGCGATAGACCTGTCGTTCCTCTTTGCGGTGAGGCGCGAGTTTAAGCTTCCCTCTCGCGATCGCGCGTACACACGGGATCTGATTTTCGTGACTGCGGTGCTCGCGCGTCTGTAAAGCTCGATTGTTGATTCGTTTGCGGATGAAAAGCCGGGTTTGCCGGGTCAGGATCTTCCAGGGTGCTCGACATAGCGGGAAACAAAAGAGGAATGCGCGTTGAGAGCACCGTGCGAAACGGGAGCGATCGAACAACGCGGTGCCCAGGTGTGCGCCCCGATCGTTCGCGTCCTCGCGATTATTCCCCGATAGCGCGCCCGGATTAGCGAATTTTCATGTCGACGAGATCCGGCCGCGCGTTCCTACCTTCTTTTTGTTTTGCCCAGGCGACCTACAATGCGCATGTACGCTTTTATATACGTACGATATAAACCGGCGAACAGCGAGACGACAAAAAGAGAATGAGAATCCGAAAACGAGTCAAAATTCCATTGTAACCGAAACAGTGGGATAAGAGTGAAAAGGGCAAAAACGAACGTTTTAATTAACGTTACAAAATACGCACGGCTTTCGCGCGTTTGTTTCGCTGCGCTAAAGAGGTCAACGGCAGTACAACGTAGACGCGACGTGGTATTGCGTCTCTCGCTTACGACATACGTAAACAATATAGAGGTGTATCGAAGAGAGAGAGAGAGAGAGAGAGAGAGAGAGAGCGAGAGAGAATGCAATTACGCGATAGGCGATGTTCCCGATTTTGTTTATACGAAAAGATGAAGACGTTTGAAAATGAAAGAGTTCGAAAGCAACTTTTACACTTATGCTTGAAAAGTTATGTTAAACGATGTTTTTGTGTTAAGTTTATTTGGATGTACCGAGAAAAATCCATTATTAAAATTTCGAATAATTTTGATATGTATTATATTAAAATGTGAAAATTGTTAATACTTTTCAATGTAATTTTAAAAAATTTTTCAACACTTCAACTCGTTCGATCGGCATTCGATAAATTACGCCCCGAGTATTTATGAATGCGAACACGCGCTTTCGCCGGACAGCTTTGTTTTCCGTCATTATTACATCGTTACTTTAACGTTATTTGCCTTCGTTTCAAGCAATTAACGAGCAAGCGCGCGTTGTTAATCCACGATATACGTACACGTACGCGGGACAATTATGAGATTCGGTGTATATTTATTACGTTCCATAATTTCGCTAATGAATTATACGCGGCGTCGCTTCCTATTTACAGTGAAGCTATAAAATATTTAAACTCCGCTGCTACCGTCGACTATGCGTGCAACAACCAGAGTCCCCACGGGGCACCGGTTATTTACAATTTTACAGCGGGAGAGAACGATTTACAATTTAGATGGACGTCGTGAAGTTTCCCCTCTCTCGCTCGCTCGCATTGTCTCTCCCCGACCCTTCCCTCCGCGAATAAGATCCGACGAGTACCCTCTCGAGCGGGAATAAGGCCCCCTCGTTTCAACTCCCTTCTATTTTTCGCGAGTCTCGATCGAATACTCGAACGTGGCTAATGAGCGACGCGTGGGGGGAGTTTCGTAGTGATTTTCATCGGAATTTTCATCGAACGGCGTTAATTCGACGAGCACTGGCATCACGAACGTAAGTAATGGCTCCCGCGGAGAGGACGAGTATCCTTGAAATACACCCTTGATACGTATATATATAGCGACGGTGGTTGCCGTACGTGCCTCATGTTCGACGGGATCCCCGACGACCGACACACGGCTCTCTCGAGTTACACGTACGAAACTACCCGGAGCACATCGACGTATCCCACTAAATCTAAGGCTTCGTATACACGTGATCGGAATATCGCGAGTTCTCCTCGGGGGCGCGAGGAGAACTACCATACCTATACGCTCATACAGGGTGACCGAAAATAATGACATATTTTTCAAATACTCGACGTAGTTTACGAAATGGGGAATGAAAAAGTCGTTTTTTATTTCGATGTTCATTTCGTAGTTTTACGATATACCGATCTGTCGTTAATTAATCAGAGCCCATTTTCAGATTTGTGGGCACGGACTTTCTAATGTTGTTGAATTTGATTTATGGCAAATAATATGTCGGAACCAACTCACGTTCACTCATGTTTGACAATTTATTTGTGAAATGTGGAACATTTCTGTTTGTTCGAGTTAGTCACGCCCTGGTGTTAACAGTGGTATCCGATTGGGTAATAAAAATCGAAATAAATCATAAATTATGTAATATCGTATGAAAAAGTAAAAAAAAAATGTTTTTAATTAGGTATTCGCAATCTATATTCCATATGAAGAATCTGCTGTAGTTCTGGAACACCTTGTACATAGGTGTACACGTAAATGGATCGAAGGCCGAAATAGAAAGACGAGGTGAAACGTTAAACAAAGAGATGAATTCGTGAAAAAGGAAAAGGGCGGAAAAATAAAAAGGCGGGCCAATAAAAATTCTGCAAGAGTGGTAATTCTTTGAAATATGAACGTCATTGTTCCCGCCGATAGCCACGCGATTTAGCCATTCCTCCACGCCACGCGCTCCTCTCGCGTTATCGTGCAAATTGCTTTCGAGCATGAAAAAAAAAAGAAATCACCCCTCGCTCCCGCGAAAAAATCTCCAACGATGTTTAAGCTCGATCATTTTCTTCTCTCCCTTTCTCTCGCAGTACCGCGACTCGTCTCATTATCATGCAAAGAACCGAGCAACGGGGCCAGAGATATTTCTCGTATTTATTTTTCAATCGCAACATTTTCCAGTTTGTTGCCTCGACTAATAACGAAAAACTGCACGGCCCTTGTGCATTCGAAACGAGTCGGCCAATTACGGTGCGATATCGCGGAGCGCTGGCGAGAAGCATTCCCCGAGTTTTGAAAATAACGCGCACGCGTTCTTCAAAGTTCATCGCGAGGGGGCCGTCCTCGTTTTATCTCAGTTCGATAAACAGGTAGCACTTTGGCGCACGTATGCGGCGCTATCTCGTAAACGACGTTACAATTAATAATGCATACACGAGCTCTCGCGGGCGCGATTTGATCCCGGGCGAATAAATTTGCGTACGTGCGCGTCGAAGAAAGTGATTCATCATCTCTACGCGCGCACTTCGCTTACATATGATGAATGGGAATGTAGACGCCTGCAGCCGCGTTTACCGAACACACCGACGAACATTATCGCGAATCACGATCGATTTCTCCGCGCATCGTCTCCGTTTTTTTGCCTATTCTGGATCGACAGTCGCCCGAGCGAAATATGTAATCGCAATTTTATTGGCCGCGTTTCTGTAATGCTCGCTTTGAAATAGCAAGTTTTTCTTAGAGAAACTATCTATCTTGTGAGACTGATTTTGTCGTAAAATTTGTCGTGTTTTTCGAAAGAGTTTTAATTTGCGAGGTAGCAAAAATCACTGCATGAGAGTTATTTCTCTGGGAAACTTTTCATAAAAGTGCAATAACTGTAACTGGATCGATTACCAATCACGATTTCTTTTAAATCTTTTGGAAAGATAGTTTTTTTTTTTATACGAGAACTTTCATCGGAAACGAATTTTTCATTAAATAGTATTGGTTTGAATAAAAAAAGAGAAGTATACAATAGCAGCAAATTTCGAAGTTTTGATAAAAAAATTCTAATGGAACTAAAATTTTTTCGTAAAATGAAGACCAAATTCCGTAAAAATTGAAGGCTTCGATATTAAACTGATAACTGATTAACTGATTTTTGCCAATTGCAGCAGATTTTTTCGAAGCTAGCGAGAAAAAATCAAATTGCCAGCAAGCCAGTTGGATACGACCCTTAAACGTTCCAGGTCGATTAGATATTCGGTCTTTTAGTGTAACGCGTAGGGTGGTATGAAAAATTAATAATCGCTCGAGCCTGGGGATATTGAGCGGTTTATACGAGGAAAGCTCCTAGGACCGAAAATCACCGGCTCGCGGGCGATAACGTACATAGTCTGACAAATATTTAGTTAATAAGCAAACGCGATGGCGTATATATAGGCGCTTTGAGCTCCCAATCCAAATCTGCTTTCGCGCTCCTGTATAATCTGAAATCCTCTTGGCAGTTAATTACGGAACCCGCGGTTCTAACAGTCTAAGTAGTACGCGATCGACGCGATTCGCCCTGCGTTATACTGAAATGTTCGCCGTTCCGAGCGATTCTCGCGTGCGCTCTGTTTTCGCTCTTTCTCTGTCTTTGTGTACCTTCGCGTGATGACCAAGGCCACGAGGACTCCGGAGGTCAGATGGCCAGCGGATAAGACGACCCGTGCCGCGACTTTCCTATCCGATCGAGACCGGGATGAAAAAAGACGAACACTCGCGTGAGCCCTCGACGTCGCATCGTTTCGTTACACGCTCATTGGCGCTCACCCCCGGCTTCCGCGAGGTATAACGAGGAGGGTAATTCGAAAGCAAAAAGAATGCAGATAGGAACGTCAAGCGCGTACAGCTATTTCTAAAAATAATGCCTCTGGCCCAGTTCGATATCGGTAACGGAACGTAAGAAGCAGGCTTGGCTGGGATCCAGAGTATCCGCACCTCCGGGGTGTCGGTGGGTTTTGGAATCGGGCCCACGCCGCTCGGTACAACCTGCGTATCAAAAATCCAGCAAAGGGCTTCCCGTATCGTCCATTTTAATCGATTCGGACGTGTCTCGACAGCAAAATTTTTCGTAACCGCGGAAGAGCGCGCGTCGAGTTTTTCCTGTTCCGTTTTTCAATAAATCCGAGAAAAAGCGAATGGAGTTTAGGATCGGGGGGAGCGAGCGCGTCGGGAGATATCGAAGGGAGAGGCGCGCTTCGAAAGGATACATCCAGCCTTGAAGCGAAAAAACGTTACGGTCGTTCGCCCGCAAGGTGAAGAAAAGTTGGCCGCGGCCAGGCACTGACCGGAGCCAAGGAGACGCTCCGAGCGATGCCTCCCCCCTTCCACTACCCTCCGGTATCGAGACGGGTCCCCCCTCGACAGACCGGTCCCCGGAAAAATTACCGGCGAATCCCTCAGCTGGAAAGCCAGCCCGGGATGAGTTCGCGCGACACGCGGGAATTTTCAATTTCTCGAAATATCCCGAGTAGCGGACTTTTTCAAACCGGGGAAAAATATTTGTCTCGGGGAAATTCGAAAAATTCGATCGTAGCGAGTAGATTGGACGACTCGATCCGTCCCTGGTCGCTCGGGAATAGAGAACTCGACGTGTACGCGTTCGCTCTCCATCGCGAGAGCGAACTCGAAACACGTCGGGCGAAAACATTTGTTCGTGTCGCGTGTGCGTCCTGGCGCGTTCGATAGTCTTAATATTCAGCGGCTCGACGATCATTTATCAGCCGGCGTGGCTCGTTCGGCCGTTTCGACTCCACTATATACCTATACACGCGAGCGTATATGTACACACAAGTTGCATTCCAAGCGCGACACGGCCGAAACGATTGTGTCGTACGAATAACGACGTCTCTAATAATTTTTCAGACTGTCTACCAAGCTAATCGTGGTATAAATTAAAAATTTGGAAAATTCTTGATTCTAATTCAGAAGAATAATTTTCTGAACTGAAAATCAGGCCCCGATATTATAAGCGAGAATCGGTGATATTTCGCGTGTCCAGTTCGCGCGTGATATGCATTCGGCACGAAACTCTAGCGGTATCTTGTACCGAAAACGCTTACAATTCCAACGAGGGCCAGCTATTTCGAATATCCGAAATAAAGCGGCGCGATTATTGAACACGCGCGAAAAGCCGCGATATAGCAAGACCGTTTGTAGACGGCGGCCAGCTCGCGTGAAACAGTGTTTATGGTCGGTTTATAAAGCTGCTGTCGCCCGGAACCGTGCACAACGTACCGTAACGCCCGGCCTGTCCAGATACGCTACGAGGGCGCTATCTCGTTCGCGAGCCGCGGCCGAATAAATTTCTGGTATCTTCATTCGCATGTATTTTCTCAAGTCGCGTTATTCCGCGTCCGCGTATATACCAATATAATATAGCGTATAGCACTCGAAACGAGGTTAGGAGAGCAAGAGTATTATTCATACGCGCGAGTCAGCGAATAAGCGCAAAAATCGTATGTTGCGCGAAAAATTTATAAGTTGAAAAGCTAACTGAATCTCCAGTTACTAGAATTTTAATTCAATTTCATAGCGTAAGAGCTTTCCTTGAAAAATTAGGAATGCTCTTCGACATATGTAGAAGAGAAATTAATTAATTGAAACTGAGTATTAGTTGTAGTCAATATCGAATTATCAACATTGTATGCATATATAATACATACACAATGACGAATACCAACATATCATCTCTCATTTTCATTTTTCAACCCAGTAGTAAACAATTCAGATTTTTAAATCAAAATTTTCGAACCTGTCAGACACAGCATCTCTTCAAAGCTATAAGTGGCTGTATCTCGTAACGAAATAGCGAAAACAGACATCAGTGACAAATTCAAAAACGAAGACCTCTTTTGGGATTACATCGCGAATATTGCGGCGTTGGGCGAGCTTATACATCACACGGATAGCTTGGCACGCTGACAAAATGATTACGGGGTCACGTTAATTTACGGCTGTCGCAATATCGCCGATTGAATTAACAAACGTACGCGCGAGAGAAAGAAACAAGTTGGGAAGGGCGTGCGTATGGTCAAAAATCAATTACAAACGGCTAATTAAGGAAAGCCGTAACTCTCGCTCGATGAAGCAAGCTTTCTCCATTCATTTCCCTTACCGGAGTCGTTAATGGATCGCGTTTCTTTCGCGTCTAGCGGCCTGCCATTCGACCAAAAACCGCCGTCACTGCTAACCGATCGCTCTCCTGTTCGAGCCATAATCGCCAAAGTTTTCCATTGAAATTTATATTCGGTGATTCATACGCGTCTCTCTTTGCCGCTCTGAGGGGTTGACGCGAGAATCGAGCGCGGAGGGTAGAAAAAAATGGCTCAGTCGACGAATTTTAGTCATTGGAGGACTCGTTGAAACAGTGGGAACGCTCCCATCGATTAACTTCCACTCCGACGAGTGGTCACCCCCTGTATGCATCGCTTTTCTAGCCTGATATTTTCGAGATGAAAAAAAAAAAGGAGCAAACCCCATACGACGTCTAACATTTCACGCGCGGACCGTAACGAAGCAGTTTCGGCAGACTCAATCGCGTTTTAGTCGTTCGAAGCAGCTGTGCGAATAGAGTTGCTTTCTCCACGCGCGTGTGCTGTATAGGTAGACGTTTACACGAGATCAGAGACAGAGGCGTTCGCGAGTGCGCCTAGGGTCACGGTCAATGGGTTTTCTGCTTCTCGCAGTTACGTGTGAGCGTGTGTGTCTGTGTGCGCAGCGTTACGGGCACTCGCGCACTAACGCGACACGCATCGACTTCCACATCGGCGAGCGCGTTATTAATATCGCCCACTGTTTCGCACGTGCGCGAACGTGCGCTCACGCATCTGCGTATACCCCTCCTACTCTCGCTTCCACAGTCATCGCGCTTCTAATGAATGACGATTTGCGCCAGCCATATCGAGTTCACCTTCGATTCTCAAACGATTTTTTCCTCGAAGAATGATATTCCGATTTTCAATAAAATTTTTTGGGGAATAACTCGGATGTACGTAATAACTATCATAAAAACTGTGATCTAAAACCCCTAGATTTTTTAATTTTCCACTATATCCAACGAACGAGAAAAATCATAGACGGAGTTTCGGCAAGAGCCGAGGAATTTTTTCTTCGGTTTCGTTTTCACCTATTTCCCTTTTTTAAATGTATACGTGTAATGAAACGAACATCGGCGTGCGAATATAGAGCCGAACACGGAGATGTGGGCAACATGTGGGCCGCTGCACTTGTATCCTCGCGCAGCCCATATGCTACGGAGCGCGTAGCTATTTTTGTTAGTAAAGTCGCCGGCGGGTGTGGTCGCTCGCGATTTCGCTACGAGACCTACGAAATATACATATACGTATGCATATGTGTATAGTAAACGTATACGGTGTATATTTTTTCCGATAAAGAGAGACTAAAAACAACGAGGCGGCTTGAAAAATATTTCTCGCAGTTCAATCGCTAGGGGGTGGAGGTAGATACAAACACACGATCGGGACGAGCACAGCGATACTTCGGAGGTTAACTGCGAGATTGAAAACAATCAAAGAAGATCCGAATCACGGTAACGAACGATACGTGCGGGCACGATGCAGGCGCGGGTCTTGGCAAATTTCTCGTGAAAAATTGACCGGATATCGAGCGACGTGCACGCGTAATTAATAGCCGGAACGCTCGGCGTTATGCTTTATCTCGTCATCTCTCTACGACTAGCTCCATATTGTATCGTCGAACGCGCCATACGAGCCTCGTTTGAATTATAAGGTGCTCGATTCGTATCAGCGCAATACCAATTAGCGCTTATGTATGCGTTGCGAGATAGTCCCGATGATTTTCCGCTACTCTCTCGCTCATCGGAAATCTCATTCAACGTCCACTTTGTCAACTAGGTTTTTTGTCGATCGCGTTCGTTTTTGACGTAATGGCGCGTAATCGACGTCGAACGAGAGCCGCAATAATTTTGGGATTTTACACACAGCTGAGCGTCACATGGCGGGGCTCGCCATAGAGGGGGACCACGAGGGGGGAGAAGAAAAAAAAAAGGGGAGGAGAATCGTCTACGAGGGTAGAGTCTCTCCCCCAGGACGAAATTACCCCCTGGATAGACTCGTGTCGGCCCCAACCCAGTCGGACTCGCGAGCGAGAGCGCGTTCATGGTATTAATAATTTAATGCGCTTAATACTCACGGTATATATACGACAACGCGAGGCAGTAAAGCCCGTGTCAAACTAAACTCCGTCGATCTCGCTTCTACCCATTTTGTTCGCTCGCTATCTTTTCTCGCTCTCTCCTGTCTTCCGTATTCCCACCTCCCAAGATGAGAATTTATGCGACGTGCACGCTCGAGCTTCTGCATAAGTACGGCTGACCTCGTTACTTCGCTCGTGATTAGCGCGAATAGGGCGTTGGGAAGATCGGAAGAAGAAGGGGATGTTTGAGGGATGAGAATGGAGGATATTTAGAAGATTGTTATGCGCGAAATGAAACAGCTGCGAAGTCAACGAAATACGACAGGAGAGATTTATAGGGCGATAAAGGGGTAGATCATTTATTTGATTTGAGCGTTTGGCAAAACTGATCGAAATCGGACACAAAAGACTATTGGAATTCTCGTGCACTTCTTACTCTAATTGGCATAAAGTAATGTAAAATTTCGGAGTTATCATCACTTTTTCAAGAGAGCTTAGCGTCGGTTAGTAAGTAAATATCACATTCGGATAAACGGCTAGGTCGATAACAGAGCTGGTACGCAAACGCAACGGGAGCAACTACCTCTGTTATCTTTCGGTATGTCTCGGTGGCGCCAGCTCGGAGAAAAGGTCGAAGATTCGATAATAGGAATGCTCGGTCGGTAAGATTGTAAATTTTAGATGAAATATAACAGAAAAATGACAAAAAAATTCATTAAAATCGCTCTGAAAAAGTGTGGTAATTTGTTTTTACGAAAGGACTCGGATTGACGAAAGGATTCAACAAACAATGTAATACGGGTATTCTACTGATAGTCGATATTTCTGAAATCTACGTTACCATCTATTGAAGAAAAATAATTTGTGTATAGTACTCATCTCTCCTCAATTGTATATTGTACTGCAGACAACTCACCTGCAATAAAAGAGAAAAATAGAGATTAACAAATAATTGAGTAACGCGTTTGTAACATTGCGAGATCGAGTGTCACGTCAATATTCTGTTCCCAACTGTAAATAGACCGACATTTTCACGAAATTAGTCGAACTGTAGGACACTATGCAGCGTACGTCGGTAAGGACGTTACCTACACGTACCCCGAATACATTCCCAAACGTCAACTATTGATTATTAAACAAATGTAACATACATTGTAAATAAACTCACCCATTAAAAAGCAAGTAACGTTGTATCACACAAACTGCGTACAGTATATGCAGAGATGATACATAAATTACGTAAATTGAAAACAAAGTAATGAAAGAGAGAATGTTGAACTGATTGTTATTTGACTTTTTCGAGTTTTCTTTCTCTGTGGGTGATGAATTCGAAGTCTTTATTTGTTTTACTATTTTCAATTTGTGTGATATAATGAGAGAAGAATATCATACATTTTCTATGATCCACGAAAGAGAAAAATTAATTAATACATATAAACTTTAGCTAAATGACATTTTTCAGTTTGAAACGTCGAGTATTGAGAAGTATGCGAAAAAGAGGACAATCTTTTTATGTACTGGTAACGAATGAACCAATTATCGCTATTTCTCATTGTTAACGTTAATTTTTATCATGAATCATTCAGTGTGGACGTGAGATCGATATCGGAGGACATTTCACGAAGCAGCGACATATTCGACTATAAGAGAACGTTGCTTTCCTCTATCGTGTATCGATTAGCACAATATCGGAGGTATCGCTAAATACGGATGTACAAACGTTAGATTTGTACATGCTTCGTTTATCGAAATTCCGAACCATTATCTAGCTCGTTCGAAACAGAAATATTCGGATAACTCACGGGAAAAGAGAGTAGCGATTCCTGAATTATTCATAAAAATATTTTATCCCGTTCATTTTTACGTTCCGTCAAAACTGCAATTTATTTCCGGGAAAAATCGAAACAGCCGTGATAAAAATTTTACTCCCGCGACGAATTTCTCTCGCGAATAGAAGAGCGGAAAAAGAGAAAAAAAGTCATTCGATCATTCGATTCGGTGTCATTCTTTAAGTCGGCACGAGATGCAGTCACTGGCAGGCTTCCGGAGACGCGAAAGGCCGAGAATCAAATTTGATAAGTTGGAAATGCGACTGGATCTCGTAGATATGCAAAACGATAGGTTTGAGTGGGCCGGCTTGGTGCGAGGTGGAGTGGGGGAATGTCGAGAAACGTGGAATACGAATTCCTCAATTTCGCAGGTAGGAGAGGAGGAGCTCGAGCGACTGATAAAGTCCCTATGCCCGTAGTTCGAGCTGCCGTTAACGCAATCGAGTAGTTTGCAAATTGCGGAACGTCGCAATTACGTATGAAATTTCCAGATACGGGCATACGCGCGTAGTACCAATACTCGAGAAATCACGATTTTACAAGAATATTCATAGTGAAAGCTATTGGAATCATACATAGCGGCATTTCAATGAAAACTGATATTTTTTTCTTTCAATCGACCATGAAAATTATCCAACCATCATTATAGGTCGAAAAGTAAATATGTAATTAGGATATATAACTAGATTCGAATACATTGCCGTGTATTTTTTCGCCACAATGAAAACGATATAGACTATTTACAGTAATTACAAAAGAACGTAATTGTAATATCCAGGCTTTGAAAACAGCTTATGTTATTCTTCCGACTTTATATATCATAAAAATGGCGAGGTAAATAAAAGAGAGAAAAAAAAATGATAAACGATATCAGAGCGGCTGTTATAACCGCATAAAATTCGTCGATTTACGACACAGCGTCTGGCGTAATTGCATTAAAATTTCAGGTCGTTGTTTAACGGCCGCGTCATTAAAATTCAAGCCGTTGTCCATAATTTCATAGAAATTCGTGCGTCCGATGGAATTTTCGTTGACCGAATTTAACGAACCGACTATCGGCTCGATAGGGCGACGTTTGTTAGTAGGAACTGGCACTCACGAACGAATTAAGAGCGACGAAATGGAAAAAAATTTACGAGAAACGAGTAATTACGAAAGGAGAAGGGAGCGGACAACTCGGAATTGTTTGGCCCAATTAGAAGCACAATTATATGCCTCGATATTTGCGAGGGACATTAACGGAAGAGGTTCCAACGCACACGTTGAGTTTGTCGAGGTAATTAAGCGAACGTCTCCCGACAGTCTCGGCATGCTCGTGCAGGCGACATATCAGACACGATTCCACATCGACGTGTACTCAGCGCCCTCAGGACTCGGAGCTCTTATCGCTCAAGGGAGTCTTGCGCACACGAGCTCCTTCCATCTTTGCCTCGATGTTTGCTGGACCTTACGCAATTCAAAATATTGGATTTTCGAGTAAAAAATTTTGTTAGTATAAAAGATTCTACGTAACACGTGTGGCTGTGTAAATGCAATACAAGCTATATCATTTTTTAAATAATCGAACACTTTCTGTGCAAAATTCAAGGAACAATTTCGAGTTATTTGGTATTTTTTAAAATTGATATCTGAATTGTTCAGCAAATATTTTAACATGAGTATCGGAAAAAGAATTTATTGACCGAATTTGAACACAATATCATTGAATAACAATACAAGGAAAGTTAGTTAAATCGGTTCCAGAATTTGACGAATATTACCAATAATTGATTTACATTAAAACATAAAATTTTCAGCTGTATACGATAATTACATTCGTGCATTGCCACAGTCTCGCTATCATTTTTCTTTCCGCGAGTCGAGCCAAGTAATAGATTTCGCGGTATTGTACGCCTCGCTCAGAACCCGCGTTCGCGCTTTACGTAAGGAAACGAATAAACTTTTACAGTTTTCTTTCTTTCTTGAAATGTCGTTAATCTCGACTAGTGCGAAGGTCGGCCTTTCGGCGCTATATTCACACACCGTACCAAGTTTTTCCGTAGGAAGGCGCGTGTCGAGTTTTCCTAGCTATACATTGAAAAATTGCTAGAAAACTAGTAGCATCCCATTCTGAATTGGAGAGCGCAAAAGTGGGAAAGAGATAGGCGTCGGAAAACTCACGAGAACGTTAAATTATTCGTGCTTACGCGAAAAGGTGTAGCAGTCGGCTCGTTGCGCAGAGGGGATGCCGGTGCTCGACGTCAGTGAATTTTGAATTCCATGAAATTTTATTCGTATTTACTTTGTAATATTTCACCGACGTCAAATACCCGAGCGTCCGTGACATACGGTTGAAACATTGCACATAATGACATTATATGTATGGTATGTGTTCAGCAATTAAATTAAAATTGAAAAAAAATAACGAAAAGACGGTTTGAAGGTGAGTGTATAAACAGAGCGATGGAATCAAGAATTAGATGCAATTTACACACTGCAGCGTTATGTCAATCACGGTGGATATTTCATCGATAACCAAGGTGGGCGATGTGCGGTAGGGCATGTGTAGGTATGGGCCGGTGCGAGGAGAAGGGGGTCCCTAATTACGCGTGCAATTAACCGACGCTCTGGCATACACGTCGTTGGCGTACCGCGCCGATTATAACGACGAGCGAATCGCGGAAATCCGCCAAGATCGTAACACAGCAGTCGTAACTATGAGATTACTCGTGGTTTTAACGAAACGTTAATTTTTTCTGTCATTTTTTGTTTTTTTGTTTCACCTCTTAGTCTTTTTAATTACTCCGAACAAACGCGATCTCATTAGGGGGCTGGGAAATTGCGACTTATTGTGAAAACTAAAACCACCAGCGCGCGTTATAGTTTCCCAAAAGCTTTTTACCGCTCGTACCTCCTACCCCCAAAGTCTCGCGTTTGGGGAATGGAAAACAAAATTTTAAGTGCCTAGACGTCGGATCTTCCAGCCTCTGTTTACTTCCCGCTCTGCGATTGGCCGTACCGTGGACGGGTTGGCGTTTCACCGTGCTTTCAGGGTGGAATAGAGATAGAGAGAGAGAAAGAGGGAAACGAGAGTAAAAAGCGAGAAAGACCGTCCACTAGTCGAAATTCCTGGGTCGCCAATTGCGGCGACATTTCCCGTAGTGGTTACCGTCCCTCTTTTTCTCCTTCTCTCTCGCACTTTGGGGAGACGCTAAAAGAGGAGCGAAAGAGGCAGAGCAGAGAGGGAATGGAAGGTACGAGAGTTGGTCGATCCGGAAAGTCGAAAAGCGAGAACGGCGAGGTACACCCCGGCTCGTTTCATACCAGGCTTCTGATAAAGGATCCACGACGTCGAAGGAACCGGCTACGTCGAGGGGGCGAAACAGAGATCGGCAGAGAGTGAGAGAGAGAGAAAAGTAGCGAAAAAGCATGGAGAGAGAGAGAGAGGCTAGATAGCGGGTAATCGCCCGTTGAAAACGCAATTTGAGGACGGTAGACGAGAGTTTCCGAACGCCTCGATGGAACTCGTGTCGCCTATCCACGAGAGGTCCCATGTGTCGCGGCTCTCGCGCCGATCCGCCTCTCTACACCGTTATCTCCCCTTTACCTAGCCAGGGGATAGACCGATCAGTTTACATCCTCTCTCCTTTTATAATCCATGCCTGTGGAACTTTTCCTCGAAACGTTTTGCTGCCAAAATCGTACGAAATACTCCAGGGTAGACTGGCCAACAAATAGAGATCAAACTCGAACAATATTATATTGTAAAATTTGTATGCTTTGTGCGTTCAGAGATTGTTTAATAACGACACGAGTATAGAAATGGATACTTCGACTCCTGTTCGCGATCCGAATACCATAAACCGTTCAATCGCAACAATGTTCATTTTGAGTCAACTACCTTGAGTTCGCATCGAGTAGTTGGGAGCTGGTGACCCAAAGGTATGACAATTACGCGTCAATGAACAACGTAGACCCTGGCTCTAATATCGCTCTATGTAACCAGGCCCTTGACAGTGACATGTGCACACGCGCGTCCTATAGACCTCGGGAAAGAAACTCGACAAGGCGAATGGATAAGCTAATGGGACGCCAATCTGGCTAGCGCGCGCACTTGACCTCACTGGCTGGTTTGCGAGTCCGTGACGAGCCGGCTCGTTTCGCGGATTAGCGATGAACTACGGTTAACGCCGTTACGTAAGCTCCGACGGTACGGAACGGTGTATACATAATACCTTATCGAAGGATGCGGAGGTGAAAGCTGCAACTGCCGTCGTAGCAAAATCCCCGGTGGCGTAAGTACACCGATTTGAATTTCCTGAATATATTAAATACTTTCGCAATTTTACCCGATATACGAAATAGTTGTGAAATCGGCTCCATAGTCCCTGGATATTTCAGTACGCCTCCGCAAATAAAACTCATGGGAGAAATATGAACGAAAACTACTAACGGGATAGCGCCGAAGATCAAGTGTATCGCGGAATGATGAAAACACACGCGGTTGGGTTAAAGCCGCGGTCCGCGTAAATTTCGCTCGGGATACGAGGGGCTATTCGTTTTCGAATAGGGAGAATATCGTGGACGATCGGGTCCACTAGTCGAAAAATCCCATCCAATAACTCGACGGTCCGTGATCGGGTAGAGATCGAAATTGTAGAACGTTGGATGGGTAACGATAGGATGGGCTGGGAGGATGGATGAAAAGGAAGAGAGTGGATAAAGAGATCGTCGACAAGGTGCTTTCACTGACGAAACACGAAGGAACAATGCCGGTACGGCGAATCGTCCGTCTCTGTCGTGGCAAGTTTGGTTCGCGTTAAGTTCCTGATGGTATCTCTCTCTCACTCTCTTTCTCTCACTCTCTCTCTCTCTCTCTCTCTCTCTACGTGCTATATAGACAGAGAGAAAGAAAGAGAGTGAAAGAGAGAGAGAGAGAGAGAGAGAGAGAGA
>NCVS01000943.1:60993-72160 GCA_003055095.1 Goniozus legneri
AGAGAGAGAGAGAGAGAGAGAGAGAGAGAGTAAAGACAGCGGAGAAAGAGAAAACGTCGTAAGTGCGCACGCGAAGCGTTTCTGATGAAAGGAGACGGCGACGAAGGTGTTTCCCCCGACTCGCGAGAGTTGTGGGACGAGGAAAAGAGAGCAATAGAGTATCACGTATACTCGGCCCGAAGCTTTGAGCTTCCCACGGGAGGTACCGGTCGGGATCGTAAGTCTCTCGGTCTCTATCCGTCCGTCCGTCGTCGTTTCGTCGATAAAAGAAAGCAAAGGCAAACAGCGTGCGTGGACGCGACCGAGCTCGTCCACCGTGTCTTCCGTGTGTATCATGCAAATAATTGTTTACCGATCACCGCTTGGATCAATTACCGATTCGGTCGAACGAACTCGCGAGCCCTAAGGTACGTCAATTGCACCGGTTAATGGCACACTGGTACTGATATAACACCGAGCGTGCTTTAGAGAGACCGGGATGGGAGGAGAGGAGAGCAGAGAAATAAATGCGAGTTTAAAACGTATACAAGAGCCGTTAGGTAAGAGCGGACTCGCATCGTCGCGGTCTCGTGAAACACGCGCGCGCGTACGCTCGTCATTTCGAAACTCCCGATGCAATTCCAACGATTCGCGAGAGGACGGATTGTCGCAATCGCAAAAACAGGTTGGCAATTTGTCGCCCGCTATAGCGGGGGAAGATTAACGATTGTGCACCCGTGCTTCGAGAGATATCGCGTATACGGCTCACTGATGGGGAGTATAGAGGGAGGAGTAACGTCGAGATAAAACTTCGAGCCGTCCATCGATCAATATTCACACGTATAAATCCGCGATGAGCTTTCGTGGACTTGAATAAATAATACGCATACGCTTGAAAATTTGGTGTTTTTGATTCAACACGGAGCAGCTGTTGCGAACAATTCACTCAAATTTTAGCATTAAAAATTCCAAATAAACAAGAGAAAACGCTGTTTATATAGAACGCTGCCGACAACATTTTCACAAACTCGAAAAATTACATAATTATTTTGTTTTCTTTAAACTTCTTTTTTCGCTAAACTCGAAACAGGAAATATGTTATAACTGAAATCAAATAAAAAGTATTGACGCAACTAGCTAATGTTATATTATTTAAAGTCACGTGTGTTGCGCAAAAACTTTAATTAAAAAGATTTTTTATCCAAGAGCAACATTTTTAAACGCAAGAAGACGAAAATAAAAATAGAAAAAGATAAAACTCAGTGAAATAGTAAATGTATATTTTTAGGTAACTCCAGTAAATATTTATTCGGGTGCTTTCGATCTTAATCTCCGTTCGCTGGTTAATATTTTATCAACGGTGGTACACGGCAACAGCTCGAATCGATCACGACCGATCGATCTCTTCATGGCTGTCACGTACGCACGATACCGTACGAGTTTTCCTCGACGTACAAGCTCGCATTTCGTATTCCATGTGAGAAAAAGAAGCGCAATGTCTGTAGGTCAGTGTGTGTATCCGTATACGGGTATTTCAGCAACAACGGACTCCACCACGAGCATTTGTACTCGCGGTACGTTCTTTTTCCGTCAATATTTTTTACGTTTCTCGCTTAACCTCTGACATTAAATCTGGCTAAAATCGCGCACTCTATACAGCCATTGAACCGGTTTGAGAGGAAATCATCATAGCGAAAAAAGACGATGAACTCTTCGTTGCGATAACAAAAACTGAAACCTGAAAACATTCGGACCGAGTTCCATGCAATTACGCAATATAATACAACCGAAAGATAAAGAAAGAGGAAGCCTTCGTTAAAAGCCTCAGTTTGTACTTGGTTCTCCTGTGACCAGAATAAATATCACTAACTGGAATTCTAAGCATTTCTATTTCACTCTGAGCAGTACCCTCGCTTTCAATGAAACGAATGTGCCCATAACAAAATTAAGATAGTCGAGGAGAGAAAAAAGACGACTATTCGAATATTTTCATCGACATATCACTGCGAACGGGAAACGATGAAGAGAGCTCGAGAGATGGCGCGGGGAGAGAAGAGAAAAAATGAAACAAAGTTCGTATCGAATATCGATTCGACGAAACTATCGAAACGGGTCACGCCGAAATATAATTTTGTGCATGAGTTATTCGCGTCTATACGTACATACATACGTATACATAATATATACCATATACTATAGGTATTGATGATTCGAGTAAGAACACGTACCCGACCTATACCCCATCGCAATAACATCGACTTGCGCAACAACGAAAGCAAGGTTGAACGCGCGATGAATCAATGGGAAGAGCTTAATACCTCGTCAATGACTGTACTCCCGCCAATAGCATCCTCTACCTTTATACGACAAATACAATTGTGTTAATACGCTGAAATGTCAATTCGACGATTTCAGCTATCACAATTCCGATGTAACGAGAAAAGCGTTTTTCTTCTTTTCCTCCCTCGATTTTATCGCGAATCTAGCGTAGCTGTACGTCGGCGATTTCTCAATTGCAAAAAAAAAAAAGAAAATTATCGTTGTACGCGAGTGTACCGATAGGATGTAGCTTTATGTAGGTATTGTCGTTGGGGACTCATCGATCGTCGAGGCGAGGAACCCGCGTTGGCAAACCAAGAGGAAAGCACAATCTCCGCTCGAATGGTAATTTATTATCCTTTTATTATCCCGGCAAAAGTTTGAAATTGTTTTAGTAATGAGAAGGCCGACTGCCGCTCGAAGGCTGACCGATTCTCAATCCTATCACTGCGTCACACGCGAGAAACGACGCCCGGGCGTTACACGTCGAATAACGATGACGGTTCTGTTCCCAACTTACATATATATAAATCTTATATATATATGGAGTCTATTAAACATTCTCTATCTCTTTTTCTCGTCGAAGATGCGTTCACTCAGCTGGAGATTGAATCGGGCTGAGAAGTTCTCTTTGATCTCTCCTCTCTTCTCAATTGCTCCAATATTCGAATTCAGAAATGTATTTTGATGCTCCGATGAGTATTATACGTATATCTCGCACACTCAATTATGAATTTTCCTAGAATTTAAGGAGGATTATATTATGATTATTTCATGTATTGTATATAGTTGTGTATAACTCTCTTTTTAAACGAATGTGCATGTAAGATTCATTAATATTAAGACCGACGAACATGATGTTCCATCGGCGTTTCGAATAATTCCAGCGAAGCCCTCAGAGGATCCGTCTAATATTTTAGTTCAATGGAAAGAGGATAATAGTCGTGAGCATCAAACAGAACGTGGTCGCAGGACAAATGAGACAAATCGATATCTTCATCTACTAAAGACTGAACCGAAACTATTTTTGATCATTATTTTTTATGTATGTATTATTAAACCGAATAATTAAGAAATATTTTTCTTGGTGCACATGTGTAGCTTCAATATGCTCGTGCAGGCAAACGATATTGAGTATGTATAAGTTGGTTCATCGTTTCTCGTCTAGAATTACGCGATTGATTAATGACTCCGTGAAAAGTGAGGGGGGAGGGGGGATGTAGCATGCATCAAACGTTGCGATGATTCGAAAGCGAGCGTTCTCTCGCGCCGGCGCGATGACATAATAGTGTCGATTGTCGAGACACCGAGCGCGGTCCGGTAATTAATCGACCCGTAGGAAATTACACGTGTGCGCGCATGGTACGAGCGTAAATCCCGAACGCTATATGCACGTCAGCCGTGCACGAGCCTCCTGCACCGCACCGATAATAGTTGGGATTCACTGGTACGTACATCCACGTAGACATTATCCGTTCGTTCCTTTGTAATCAGTCAAGATATCGAGAAAAATAATTCCGAGTAATGGGAATGTGTAAAATGGGTGATAATTTTACCCATTTTTTCATCGGTATAAAAATATGTCATAAAATGGACGAGAAGAGTGCAGAAGCGGGTTATTTGGTGTCGCATGTGCCGGTGGGAACTGCAGCGGGGACGAATGCTCTGCAATCGAAGGGCTATAAACGGTCGTGTAGCTTGAATTAATCATTTGAATGTTCGCGGACGTCATAAATCTCTCTCGCGGGCTCGCTTAACCCCCCACTTTTTTCATTCGAGTTATTAGCGCTATCGACTCTATTACGACCAACAATTTCACACGCGGGAACGTTCAGCGAGCTGAAAAATAATCGGTATATATACCTCGTTGAAATTAATAATTCATTCTCCTTCTGCTCATTTTGTTCACTTCGATGAGGAAATTAACGATAAATTGTTATGAAAAATTTAACGCAGTCGCCCCAGTTGACGTGAATGAAATATTTCTAGCGTCAACTGTCGATAATTTCATCTCGCCTAAATTAACCTTCCGCGTAATGTGCTAAATTGACGTCTGGTTCGCCGATAATGGCAGCTTTATTTATAGAGCGCTAAACCCACTGATAAAAATTAACGATCGTTCCTTTTTTGAATTCCAATTCGCCAAAATAATCCCCTCGGATTGAGGGTAAGAGTTAATCGATTCATCCGAGAAGAGACAATCGATCGACAAAAATGGACAAAAAATGACAGTCGCGAAAGTTTCTGGAACGAATATAAACTTCGATTGAGAACTCGAACGTCAGGTAGTGCGAAAGAACAGATAAAAGGAGAGGGAAGGACGGAAAGAGAAAAGAGGAAGATTGAGAAATAAAAGGGGAAAAATAACGCGTTTTGCATAAGACTCTCGTGAGATCGGAACGGATGCTCGGGATATGAGCGTCGCGACGGGGGCACCGGTGGCGCGCACGATTCGATTCGGGCTCGGGGAAAACTCCGTGAACGTGACCCAGTTCGTAGCTCACGCGCGGAGACAGATATCCCCCGGCTCACTTATCGTGAGCGATTTATCGACTCCGGATTAATTATTGTCGGTGGCGTGCGACACCATTGCCAAACGATAACTCACTAAACGACCGATTTATTTTATTACTTTGTCGATATCCATTTCGGTTTAGTCTCACTTACGAGCGTAAATCACGCTTGTTGAAAAAAAAAAAAAAACAAAAACAAAAAGAAGAGGAGAGGCGAAAAAAAACAACGGCATTGATGCAGAGTCATCAGCAAACTCGTCCCCTCTGCGCGCTATTCGTCATACCGTGTTCTATTTTCAACGGCCGTTAAAACCGAATGAGAAGGAAATTTATCGACGAGTTATAATACAATATCCGTCTCGCGTATATACGCGATTTTCACTTTTATTTCTCTTCCGCTACGGAGTCCATTATATAACCTCGACAAGCGAATTTAGCAAGCCGAGCGTAGATATTTTTCGTGACTCCCGAGGGAGTCTAGCTCGCGATCTTGGCAAGGACGACCTCGCTATTTGCATTGCGAACGCGGGGATGAGGGAAATGGAGGAAAACTGGAACTACTCGTTGTTACGTGCGCGAGACGTCGGAGCAGCAGCAGCAGCAGGTTGCTGGAATCCCTCTCTCCACTCTCTCTCTCTCTCTCTCTCTCTCTTTCGTTCTCTCTGACTCTCTCAAAAGCAAACATACCGGGTCGAGGTGAGACGAAGGGGGGAACGAGTATTCGTTTGAATATTTATGCGCGGGCATGGTCGCGCGCGAGCGTTTCTTACAATCTGCTCGTTCGCGCCGCATATAGCGCCACGCGCGTCCGGCATAATGAAGTTCGCGATTTCAAGATCTTCTCGCGCTGTACCGATCAAAGGATACCTACTCCAGCTGGGAGACTCGCCTTGACCCACACCATTAACGGTACTCGCATAATTGCATCCTTGAAAACCGTATACGCTACCTTCAAACGGTTCTCTCTCTTTTTTGCCAACTGCGATCGACATTTGTTCGTTTTAGAAATTCAATTTTTTTTCATTACCACCGAATATGGAGCGTTTTTCATTCGATGTGACGTTATTAAATTTTTTGATTCCTCTCTGGCGTATTTACAATATAAATTTATTTTTATGCGCGAATGGCTCTCGTTCAAAATGGTATACGAAACACTCCGGGGAAGTGACAACTGAATATTTATGGGGCGTCCTATTTACGAAGCCGAACGCGTACTCTACCGTTCGATTATGCAACTATCCTTTCGTCTTAATTGCCGTGGAAAGCGCGTTCAATGAAAAATCGCGAGCGAGGTGAGGGCTTTCGATAAAGAAGAACGAAGAGGAAAGGAGAAGAGGGAGAGAGAGAGAGAGAGAGAGAGAGAGAGAGAGAGAGAAAGAAGAATTTCAACGACGTCGACCCGCTCGCTATTGCCCGCTTTTTTCTCCACCCTCCACCATTTTTTCCTATACTTTTCCTTCTGGTCGTTCGTTTTTTTTCATATTTCAAAAGTGCTTCGCATGTAAATGAAATGAGGAGTTATCGCCGTATCTATGAACAGCATTATAAAGTCGGATGTATAAAGTGAGAAAGTTTAAGAGGGTCGGATACACTTTCGCGCGGGCTTTTTTTGCATTGCACTCCAATATTAGACTTATCGAGCCGTATAACGTACGGAAGAAAAGAACGTCCGGTCCACGAACGTCGTGTCTCAGTGCGCATTGCACGCGGAATCGGTGGAAATTTTCTCCTCCGAAGGTTCAAGATTACGTTGGCGATTTTTACGCGCGACACGGGACGATATTACGAGATACGCGTATTACCGATAACACGAACCGATCAAGTTACGAGGGTCGATAGGTGCAATCGACGAAATGATCGGATTAGATATGGCTATTACGGCACGTATCAAGCTGTAATGCTAAGACAAATAGAGCAGATATATGGGTTTATACCATACAACGTGCTTTGCAATTAGCGCGTAGTATTGAAATATGAAATAATTTGAGAAATTTGAGAAGACAAGTCGTTAACCCTTCTGAAATTTGATGCATCGATTTTGAGTTAGCGGTAATCTTCTTTGGAAAATCAGATGCCTATGGTCGGTTAATGATATCCCGCATTAACTTGGAAACTCTGTCTCGTGTAAGAAAGTGAAAAAGACGGTTTCGATAAAATTTTGCGAGTCATTCCACGACACCGTGTATACTGGCATCGATATATACCGAGGGCATGTTTACGGGAGTCGATTATCGGTCTTGCATACAGCGAAAGACCTTGAGCTACGAGCGTTATACGATCGACGAGCGTGCGTTCTCGCGACGTGGGATGCCTTCGGTATGAGAAAAAAAATCGAAGAGACATTCAAGCCAAAACAGATATGAGCGACTTAGCGTGCCAAGGTGCCCGGCACTTTTATGCGTTTCAAGGTAAACCTATAAGCCGCGTGCTCGCGCAGAATCGCATTGAATACGAACGCCTATCGTCATATCGATGAGCCCGTGGAGCGTTCGACACTCGAATGCACAACGAGTTACGTCCGAGATACAAACCATGAATCGTAGCCATGACCTACAATCGTATCTTCGCCTTCGGCGAGAATAGATCTGGAGTTTCGGAGTATCGATAACTAGTCTTTGTCCTAGACGAGTCGCTAAATTTTCGTCCTGACGTGTTCGCGCGAGACTAGACGAAAAGTCGTTGAGCCTATCAGTGTTTCGTCTGGCTCGGCTCTTGACATCGATATAACCGAGGTAGCGGGAGACGCCGGTCCAAAACGCCGTCTGGCAGCGCGAGGCTTTTGCTGCGACGACGAAACTTCCGAGGGTTTGGTGCGGCGACGGCAAAGTCTCGAGGGGTGGGGGGAGGAAGACTCGCGAGCGACCCTGCTACTGGCAGAATGCAGTTTATTTTGCTAACTCGATGGCGCGCTTCCTCGCGGGTAGTTGGGCTGAATTGGCAGAATCCGCGCGATATAGCGCTCCCGTTCGTATGTACACACGTGGGGAGGGTACGTAACGGTGTGCGTGCGTCTCCATCGCGTGCTTAGCTCTGCATCTGCGCCGATAAGGGCTACGGCTATCGCGAGCGTTTGTCCACTATGAGATCAGCCAACGGATACCGACTCCGGTAATTTTTTTCCACCCTCTTCCATTTGCATAAAATCCCCATTCGGAGATCGACCTTTTTTTTCTCATTTTAGCTCCGATATAATGTGCACGTTTCGGGAAAACGTGATTCGACGAACGACGCGCAGCTACGATGGCGATTTCAATGAACTTTGAATACGTCGAGATCGCTTGGAGATATGAAACTTCCGTTTTTATGAAATACATATAGGCGAGATGTACACGTGTCGATCGTAAAATAACGTTGTCTCTCAATAACGACAAACTATACCGCAATGTTTTTCAGTTTAGTCCGGTTATAGATTAAAATTAATTCTACTCTCGCTGTTTTTTTTTCTTCTTTTTCTCTCTCACCGTACGAACCGCCAAAACACGCGGCCAAAGAATGGAATAAAGCGGTACGGTGCACGATGGAAATTTTCGTCCATATCGGCGAGGCGGTTGGCTCGCAAACCGTAAAGAGGGGAGTCTGGATGGTGGTGGGTTAAAGCCTCCTGCACATCGTAGCGAAACTGGGCTACGCGATATCGATTTGGCGCGTAAGAGCCTCAGCTTCAGTCTCTCCTTGTCTACCCCTCCTTCCGCTCCCGGCCACTTTACCCGTATGGTTACAAACGGCCGCGCAACGAGCATACGTAAATACCGAGCGAGCCGGATGGATTACCGACCGAACGAGCAAACGTGCTTAATTCGATGAGGAGGAAGAAAGAGGATGGACGAGAGGGAGAACGAGAAAGAAGCCAGTGAAAGAGAAGAACGTCGAAATGGCCGATGAGGCGAAAACTCTCTCGCTAGAAGAAATATCAAAATTCTCTCCACGACGTTATTAGCTGCACGCGATACAGAATTCGACCGCACGGAATGATTTCGTCAATCGATGCAAATTCAAGCACAATTCAACTGGTCGTTATACTTGCAAATCAAGCCGATATCTTTTTATTTGTGAATTCATTAGCTAACCACGTATTGTAGTATTTTCTACGTGTCTTATTTTTTTTTTCATACTCGATAAGCGTGAACCGAATCGCTACATTGAATACTTTTTTTCGCGATTACCGCTAACAGCAAGAGTGTTTGAGCTTTGGCCATGAAACACAATAACGTCCACTTTTTTACATTTTGCAAACAAAATAATAGCTATTGAAATCTATTAGCACATTCGAATGCAGTCGTCTAGAATAAATTGCATGTAAGAAGTCCGTGACATTGAGTCCAGAGTAATAGATTTTTTATTATCTCGGAAAATTGAACTGCTCCTCCGTTCGAATGATAGATTGCACTTAACAATGAGCATTTTCGATTCGAGTAGAAAAATTCCACTCGTCGATGGAACAACACTTGAAAATCGTTGCCATAGTTTACTAACGACGAGTTCCATGTTGCGATTACGTACAATTACTTGGTTTGTATAACGCGAGTGTGGAATTGATGCGCGGGAAGATCGATAATTTTATTAAAAAGAGACTATGCGTACGTTTGTAGGGTGCAACCGTCTGAATTACGTAGATGTCTAATGAGCGTTGAAAAAAACTTCATTAGCCAGGATATCTATTTCAGCGACAACCACCACAGCTATGAAATGCATTATACGAACCTGGTGAAAAAATTTGCACGCGCTAGGAAAGAATTGTTTTTTATTTTACATCTCTCTCTCTCTCTCATTTATTTTTTCATATTCAGTGACACAGTTTTGTTACGTTAACGAATTACCTTTATTATGCGAATCTCGCCCCCCCCCTCTCTCTCTCTCTCTCTCTCTCTCTTGTACCGACGAGTGTAAAAAATTTTTTTCGCGACCCAGTAAAACGGTTTCATCACAAGGTAAAATTTTTATTCTCTACGCTCGCTTGAATAATAGTTTCCAGACTCGAGAATTATTCACCTACTAGTTCTTTTTGCGCAATTCTACATCTTACGATGTTGTATTTTTTGTAGTTAGAACAGATGGATCATCCTTCTCTTCTTCGTATTGTCTTACGCAATTGTTGAGTAGCTTTCACGTCCTATACGTGGATCTATAGGGTAAACGGTACTCGGTTCTTCATATCGTTTGATTTTACTCGACTATCCCTGCATCTAGTGCATTGGATATCGCAGCGGATGTTGGAGTAACAGAAGAAATCGATTCCGCGGTTGATAATAATCCACATCTCGGGATCGTTAATAACTCTTGCTGTCCAAGTCCGAGAGCGCGGTTAAATCGACCGCGCCCGTATAAACTGGATTTTCGCGTCCGTGTTTCACGTAGCTGCGAAATTACGCCGCCAGAGACGGACTTTTACGTAACCGTCGGTATTTCAAAACACAAAACTCCGAGTTTTTCAAACTTTATCTTCATCGAAAAAAGATAACGCTGGACAAAAAAAATTTCAAGTTTTGAATAAGAGCACGATCTTGTCGTGCTCGTCTCACTTCCGGCGAGATAAATTTTTGTTCACTGTACACAACGAGAAACGCCTTCCGGCTCTATTTCCTTCTTTACGTTCACGAACGCGATTCATGGTCGGGTGGAAACTTATATGTGCATATACACGCGCGTGCCTCGGTTCGTCCGTTGACACCGCGTCAAAGTGGATAATGGAATTGGTCCGACCTTCGAGCCGATCGTCGAATCAGATCCTGCTCGTACATACACTTTTAACAGGGCTGTACTAAATTATTCACGCGCCCTATGTAAAATATTTACTCGGTATATCATGGAAATTCAGAATATTCATAGTTTGAAAATGCGAGGATGACACGGGTAGTCGATCAACTTTCTCAACTAATTGTATTGCTAATTTTTGCGAGAAGCAAATGCTGTTTCATCCGGTATTCCACGCATACGTATAATCTACGTAATAACGTCTGACAATTTGAGTTCGCGTTCAAGGTCTATCGTTCATGGTCGACAATTTATCGAGATGACAAAAGCAGTGAAAGTCGGCCGAGAGAATTTCTCAAAATTGCGAGAAGTCATTTAACCGATTTCGTAAAGGAGGCTAGTGCGAACTCGTGTGTATTTTCGCTTTTATTCGTCGAAAACTACTGCAGCCAATCGATTTCGCGGCATTCGACTAAAATTCCTAGACAGGCGAGTCGCGAACACCGTTCGATCCAGCTATTATACAGTAAGTCAGGTTTCACTCTGATGTAATATGCGAGATGGCGTTATACCCTGATTGTGTCACGATGGAGGAGAGAGGGGCGAGAAGGCAGAACTCGATGCACTTAGACAGCGTAAGAGGAAGGAACGCGAGATGGGAGGGT
>NCVS01000943.1:72188-107877 GCA_003055095.1 Goniozus legneri
CGGGGACCCAGACGCAGCCAAGAATTTCATTAAGCGGTCGTGAGCTCGCCTTACCACCGACGTCAAGAAGGAAAACCGCACTCGACCCGACGTACCGGCCGGATACCGATAATTGAATGCTCCGTATCGGAAAACTGCCAAAAGAGGCCCAAATATCGTCCCGCCGTGCACTCCTCGATAAGAAAGAAGAGCTATAATAACCATAATACGCAAAATAACTCGATCAGCGTATTCCCCCGCAGAAGGCAAGAGTCTAATCTCGAATTCTCCGCAATACCAACCCTGTTTCTTTTTCTTCTTTCCAGTGGCAACGACAACAGCCGCGAGAGGAGAAAGAATATTTTGGTTAGCCAAGAGCCTAAGAAATCGGGCCACTGGTTGAAAGAAGCGAGTCGCGCATGGAGCGAGACAGCTCCGATTGCAGGCAAATCCACGAGAAAAATTCAATTTCCAGTGCGTTGGAATATGAGAAGCGCTTCACGAACGCTACGGTATACACGTATATATACACATACCGTTCGCGGAAAATTTATCGACTCCGGGTCGCGACAAACATAAGGTGGAGTAGGATAAAAATATTTCTTCGTTTTCGTATCAGACGTGTTCATTATTACAGTGAAAATTGAATCGCGACACGGAAGGCTCGATAATTGAAAAATTTTTTTTACGAAATCACACATTCGATCGGAAAATTTAATATTCCACGAAGCTCCGGAGCATTTCTTTGACGAAACTTTCGAATGGCGCGAAAAGCCCGGAATTCGTTGAATTTGACCGATGAAGAACATAAATAAAGCTAAAAGTTTGTTCTCAAGTAGGAGATGCGATTCACGGAATCGCGTCTCATTTGACTTTCGGCGAGCATCGTTTTCTAAGCTAATTCAACGACCGAGGGAGAGAATAAAACGCGAGAAAGCTCGCCAGCACAGAGAAGCGGATAGTAAAATACTTTCGATGCGCGCTGCATTGATGCATTTTCATCAGATTTTTCTCCTTTGAGGCTCGTTGTATACGATCGAAAACACGGGAAAAATGTTTGTTTCATGGCGAGGAGAAAAAATACTCGAGTTAAAAAACACCGGTCGTATTTTCATTGGATTGTACTCGCAGCACCGGCGAGATATTCACGTTCGAAAATCAATTTTTATGGCTCGCATTACTCTCGGATCGTTACGCGGTGGGTTGCATGAAAAATGCGGCCCGCACAGCTTCTCGCTAACTCGAGGGAGCGAGTACGCGCAGGTACGAACGACAGAAGAAGCGAGAGGCCGAGAAAGGGTACGTTCCGAGCGAGGTAGCGTATAAAAGGCGAAATAAGCCGTGGGTTGAAAAAAAAAAAAAAAAAATTGGAAAGAAGAATTCCTCGATTATTTTCCTCTCCTCCGGCTGTTCCATCGACGGCTTGTTTTTACTGGGAAATTTTTTCTAGCGAAATTCGTCGCGAGAGTGGCTAAACTTTTCCAGCGACGCGCCGGAGACAATTCCCTATCGACGGGGTTTATTATCCCGAGTTTCGTAGACGAGAGCGAATCGCGAGATGTAAATATAAGCGGGAAAACAAACGCCTTGTCGTCGTCGTCGTCGTCGTCGTCGTCGTCGTCGCCGTCTTCGTCGTGGACGAGAAACCGAAACGAGAACGGGCGATATATAGAGGTCTATTCGTATACGGGTTTTGTCGTAAACACGAGGAGGTAAATGAGAAAGCTCCAGGCGTTTTGGTATAACGCACGCGCAGGCAGCGTCATTGAGCTCGGACAGGGCCGGTGCTCTCTCTATCCTTCCCTCGAGATATATTCGTCCGCTCGACCGACTCGCTGATTATCGAGACGTCGCGTCGACTATCGATTCCATCTTCGCTGTTATATTTTCATTCTACTCTTTTTGTCGCTTCAAGATGAACTCTCACCATTTGAGAAGCAGCGAGCACGATAATTGCCTACAGGTACAACTCAAACTCAAGCTTCCGAGAAAATTTTGGTAAAGTTAAGCTCGACAAGGTTTGATATTAAATCGATACAATGATATTTCTGTAAAATTCTATATCTTTGTCAAATTTAATGCGATTTTCGACATTGTATAAGTTCCGAAAGAGAATCTAGAAATCAATTTTTCCTACCATCCCGACTAGATACAACCCCCTAACGTCACGTTCATTCGACGTTCGGCGGACATCGAACGCCGGCCCGCTGTTTACCGTGAGATGCAGGTACGCTCGCTCTAATCCTGTTACTTCGGCGGGTGTGTACACGGGATAAAATTCACTGTTGCCTCTCCCTCGTTGCTGCTGTAGCGGAAAATCGAGGTCGAGTGGAACGTTTGTCTCGTATCGGGCTCGTTTACGCCGTTAATTTTCTCCGGAGAGTCTGGATCAGCGAAATGGTTGATTCCGACGTCAAAACGTCGTCGTTCGGGATATCATGCTAGAGAGCGCAGGGGTGGCGAGGGGTTGTTCCTATATCCGACGGGTCACGATTAAACTGAAACGAGCGGCCGGCCGGGGTACTCCATTCAAATCCAGGAATTCATGCGCCGTAGGGATTAAGTAAGTACAAGTTTTTAGGTTAAGCCGGAGGTCAGGGATTAGTTGGCGCTATAACGGCTGGGAGAGAGTCGCCACCCACCGCTACCCTACAACTGTTTCGCCGTTATACGTATAAGCAAGTTCTCTTCAAACATTTGTCCCAGCTTGGCAAAGCATTTGCTTAACGCTTTCGGAAGTTTGAGAGGTATAAGGACGGCACCTTAGGAGATGTTTCGAAAACGGCTCTTATAAACTTACTACGAAACTGTTAATTTTCCACACCCTGGATATAAACACACTCCGTCTGTATTACCGAATTCGCCCACGGAATAACGTGTAACGCGTTGCGTAATTAGACGATTCCGTGCAGTTTATCGTCTCGAGAACTTTTTTTTAATTCGTCTGTTTAACGTCACGTCAACTTCTACGTTATAAGCGAGTGAATTGAACGCAAAATTAGTATATTGCGATACATATACCTAATAAAACAATAGCTTGAATCGTAACAGGACGATAATATTGGACACCCCAATTATAAATTAACATTAAATTATATTGGAAGAACCGTCCTCGAATTTTCTATCGAACATTGCGAGTTTAATCAACTACATCAAACACAGCCAAAGAATTTCATTACGGCATTCATTATTCGCTGTTTTACGCGATTAATCGTGGAATTTCAATGTACGCTCGCGTATTGTTTCCTCGACATACGCACGTGCACACACAACGGCATTCGCCTCATGAAGCACGAACGATTCTTAACTTCTTTTTTCGCACGGAAATCACGTTTACGGGCGCGAGGAGTGCGACGTCGTAGTCGGCATCGAGAAAAGCACCGTTGGAAAAAGGCATTTCCCGTGCAGCAGCGCGGTACTTTGTCAAAGCGCGAGAGAGGTATCCCTTTCGTTTTAACTCTCTCGTCCCTTCCCCCCTGGCGCCCCTCCGCGCGCGACTCCTTGCACCTTGGTTACCAAGCTTGGCGACAGCGTTCTTAAGAGAACAGAGTGATTCATCGGGTGCTATTACGCCGTAATGGAGTCTCAGGTGAAAAATGGCGCGAGACAGGTAGGAGCGCTTTTTTGCAAATAGAGGAACGAAAATCGCACGTGAGAGCTGGACGGAAAGAGGAAAAGGTAAGAAGACGAGTGGTCTGAATAAAATTTTCATACCGGCCTGTACGAGAGAACTGTCTCGACTTTTCCGCTCCCTACGTACGGATAAGACGAGCAGAGAGCGAGGGTGGGAGGGACGCGAGTCAACTTAAACAACTCCAAGATGACCACGCTCTTTTCGACCGAGTTTCACCCTCTCTCGCTAAATTACTCTTCATCCGAGTTCCCGAATGAAGTAATTTCTGTTTTTGTTCAGTTTCAATTATTATCAAAAGCGAAGTGGAATTATTTGTAATGGAATAATCTAGCAGTGCGCGTTTCAAAATCTCATCGGAAGTCTTTGATAGTTCGACGAGAGGTGAAATATTTCGTTATCGGAACCGTGTACTCTTGCAGAGATGGATGGGTAAAAGAGGATTTTGTGACGCGAGAGCCACTCTTTGGATCCGATCTTGGCGTTCGAGGTCTCGAGTCGACATCAGGTCGAGAATTTTCATTCGACACCGAGATTTGAGGACTCGAGATCTCGAGATCTCGAGATGCCATCTTTCATCGTGTCCAACGCGAAATGATCGTTCGTTAGGAACTTATTCTCATAAGAATATTGAACGAAATAATTTATCTCAATTCATGTGAAAATCTAAGAAAGTATGCATCCGATACGTAATCGACGTTGACCCAAATTTCGATTAATAAATTTTATAGTCTCACTTTCTTAATGTATCTGAAGTTTGCATCGTTGAAGTCCAACGAAAATTCGACAAATTTTATTTTGTCATTTTTGACCAAGTTGGTCATTTTTGACCAACTTTTTTGAATTTTCGTTGGACTCCAACAATGCAAACTTCAGATACATCTTTCTTACAATACTAGTTTATACTTTACCGTTAATTATTAGACGAATCAGTATGAAGTTTTTCTCGTTCTGAATTCAACTCTGTAATTGTGGTCTTACCTGGAACAATAAAAAAAGAATCAAAGGTTATTAATTTGTCATATATATAGCAGCGAACTTGTACAGAGTCGCGGGAAAACTCTAAATTCACGTCGCGACGGGGCGTTCCCTGGGCAAGTTTACGGCGTGCGCACGTAACACGCATGCATTCTCGTTTTACGTGAGTGCACTTTGAACTTTAACCCACTTTCGGCGACGGACATCTGTTCGCGGATTTCTAGCCCGGTTGAGTGGCTTTAGGCGATACCCTGGCTTGGCTACCGTAAACGAAGAAAAAAATAGACAGGAAAAAACAAAATAGGAATGAACGAGGAAGAGAAGAAGAAAGAACATCGGAAAAAAAAGACGGCGAGAAACGTGAAAAGTCGAGAGGCGGAAGGGAAAGAGGAAAATTCGTCCGGCACCATAAAAGAGCGCTGGAAAATGTTACGTTGTATCTTTGCGCGAGCGAGCGCCCTCCCTTTTTCATTCCCGAATCGCCCACCTCGTTCCTTCGCCAAAGTTTCGATAGAAAAGCCTCTCTCGCGATATGCGAACTATTTCGGTCTCTTTGTTGTCAACGTTTGCTTTGTAACACCGAAAAGCGATTTCAGTGGACAATATCAGCAGAGAAAATTAACTAATGTAATCGGAATCATTTCCTTCAATTATTTTATCGATAAAAACAAGATATTTGGAAATTCACCCCAACCTGGAACGATCATGCACGACGAGAACGATACATTTGTGCATGTGTGATGTAAGCAAACGGGATACTCGTTTACGTGACGTCGAATCATCGGGAAACGCAAATATTTGCTATCAGGGATTAACAATAAACAGATATGCAGCAACACAGTGTACTGGGAATGAAATTACGGAATGCACACGTATCGTGAAACGTGAATGTTATTGGCAGATTGGTAGATATACAGGGTGTTCCAAAATGGTCGAAAGAGTTTTGAAATGTAGATTGCTTCTGCGAAGTTCTGGGCTACATTCATCTTTTTTTACTTCTACATTAAATTTAAAGCTTTTGCGTTACTTTGAATATTTGTTGACCAATCAGTTAATTTAAGCAAACCTAGTGCTAAAAATATCATTCGCGTGATTATAAAGAAAGCTGGAATAACTCAAAACCTTTCATCGTTTGAAGAATAACATTATTCTTCAAAATTTTATAATCTTTTCACTGAATAGATTATGTTAAGTCTCGAACACCCTCTATTAACTATTTTCTCCAGTCGCATCCGAACGAAAATCTCGTTTTCGTAATAAATACCGCGTAAGTGTTTTCGAATGAATGGCAAACAATGCAAGTTCAGAATTATGCGAATAATCGATGCGGTACGCACCTAAAGTCTGAGACAGAACAACGATAATCAAATTATTTTCAATACAACAATCGAGATTCTGTCTTTCGGGATTTTATCCTATCGATTTTTTGTTTTATTGCTCTGATATAACTACCAGAATCGCCACTAGAATGCGGATGTGTATACATGGGTGCGAAGAAGGAGTGCGTTCAAATACACCTGGCTCACTGCGCGTGATGTAACTCACATAACGTACGGAGGGAGAAATGATGGAATTCTAAATAACTCGACGAATGTTCTCGTGGGGTGTAATGCTATCGTGTGTTTTCAGAAACGAACATGAAACTTAGTCGAAGCATTCTCAGGAACGAGAATTCGTAGTCGTCTTCTGTCCATACATTCGGGAGAATTGTTCAATTCTTGTAAACATCTGTTTTAACTGTTTACTTTAACATCCTGGTTCATTCGGGACACAATTAAAATTCTATTGTTCTCATCGTTGAATCACTTAACAATTAAGTTATCGAACAAATTAATACATCTCGATTTTTATCAATACAACGATAGAGGAAGTAAATTTACATTGGTAGATGATTTTGATTTCGATTATACTATAAGAAAAATGATATCGTAATTTTATTTGAGCAGCGTGAAACTTGATGCGCGGCCACACCGCGACGACACGGATTCGATTAAATCGCTTACGTGAATACAGTGCGCGTGACGTGTACACGTCTCCCTTAATAATATACACGTCTGATACTCATCAGAAAGGAAAATTTCACGATGTGTATAAATTCACGGAAAACGTAATTTCCCGTACGTCATATCTTGGAAACCTTATCGGGCGATATTTCGCGAACGACGGACGCGAAATCATTTTACGTAACGGAACAAAATTTCTCTTCAGACTCCCTTTTTTTTCTTTATTGTAAAAAATTGACCAAGCACGTCGAGCGAAGATCTGTACGTAGGTCGAAACGGTACAGTGTAATTCTTCGTGGCGATAAAAGACGCCAAATGCACCCTCGAGGGTTATAGATGATTCGCACACGTACGCACGCGGATACGAGAAACGTGTTGCTCTCGACAATTCACATGCATATATATACACGTGTACGGTATATGGACCATAACTTCAACGTCAGCTGTCGCTACTAGGCAAAAGCATTGTCGGCCTCCCTCCAATTATTCGTAATTAGCTTCTGAATCCGTCCGACAAAGGCAGAGGGATGCCAGAGACGCGATTCAATTAACCATTATGAGCGATACAAATAGCACTCGATTTATGCAAAAGTCCATTTTAATCCCATCCGGCGTTTTAAAACAATACGATACCACCCTGGAACCGTTTATGCAGATTTCGGATGTAAAGGCGAGTTCTCGATAAACGAGTACTCGAGAAACGACCGTTATCGACACGATGCAATTTTCCATAGTCTATATAATTAAACAGGAAATTATAGCCGACGTTGGCGTACATTGTCGTCAACTCCGCGTCGTGATTCCCATGTTCCGTGGCTATCAGCGAAACAATTTACTCGCTCCGATTGCGCCTCTTCCGACGTAAGAGCGAGCGAGAGTACCTGCCGGTGTCTATGGTGTAAACGCGACCGGTTACGTCAGAGATCTCGCGAGGACGTGACGAGAGAGCGTGAGTGCCGTATATTCCACGGGATTAAGTAATTTCGAGCGCGGATATCTCGCGCTATTGCCAGGTGAGAGGTTCGCTCGCATAGAGAGAGAGAGAGGGGGAGATATAAAAATGGAAAAGAAATAAAAGATTCACGATTTCAAGACGAAGGCGATGAATAAAGAAGGAAAAGAAACACGGGATGTCGCTGGAAGAAAGGAAATCGATATGCGTGGCTGGTAGGGGGAGAGGGGGGGGGGGGAAATCAGCTAGAGGAGCGTAAGAACACAAGGGGCGAGATGAGGGAGAGAGTAAAGAGCGAGAGAACGAGGGGGAGAGAGAGAAACAGAATGAGGTAGACGAAGAAAGAAAAATAGAGAGTCTCGAGCTCGCTGAATATCAATGCCGCGCGCCGAATTTCTCCGATCGTTTTGGCAAGGTCTCGTTGGCCGAGCGCACGTCGACGGTATACTATAGACGAGTTAGCGAGATCGGCCTTTTAAGGGAATCAGATTCCGAAACTCCGTTATCTACCCCCCTGCATTCTGGCTTGCACTTTTCGCATCGTCGCATCAGGCGGAAATTCCCCTAATATAAAACGCGCGTCACCTGTTCCTCTCTCTGATATATTTATATCTTCCCAATCGAGCTTATTCTCGCAGACGTGCAGTCGAGAAATTATTCTCGAGGAAAACATGCGACCGATCAAAGTTTTCGTGTTGAATTTGTAAAACAAGCGCCTGTATACAAACACGGGTTGTGTTGATACCAATAACGACATATTTCCTGCGTCAAACTGAAAGAAACGAATGCAAATAACGTAATGGAATTTTAAATTCTAATTAAGATGACTCAAAAATTCGATTATACTGTTGCAACAGCTGATTCGCGCGAAATAAAAAACGAAATTTTCGATCGACTGTTATCTCAAAAATACTTCTCCGTGGCGTAGCACTCATATCCTGGTATCGACGTTACGCAGTTTCTGGTGTAAATACCACACGGTCGCGATTGCACAATCCGATCACACTGTGCTCTCGCAGAGACGCGTGCCGTATACGTACTAACTCGGCAAACTAATAGGAGGAAAATACTTTCTTCTTTGCTCAGACAGTCGTACACGAAATTTTCCACGATTAGAGCAAACACAGAGTGGCGAGTGTCTCTTTGAAATAGTTTTTGCTGAGAAAAGGGAAAACGATAAAAACAGTCGACAAAGTGAAGTTTTTCGTTTTACAGAAGTCGAATGCGATGCTTTCACCTTTGTTTACATCGCGCGTCTTTTTATTTTTTCGTTTTATTTACACGTATGGAAATCAGTGAAGGCTCATTCCACGAAAAATCGTTTGCCAACGCGAAAAACTCATTATATTCCGTGTTGGCCCGATGAGGGATTACGCCGCGGCAGACGTACGACGGTGTCGCGAATGATTTCGAAAACGGATCACGTATCGGCGGGCGAGAGTCTCGGGCTCGAAAATTCTATCCTTGGCCTCTCGGTCGCGCGCACCTAAATCGTACACGGATGGGACGCAGACGCTCGATCGGATTTCCTCGTCCGCGCATTACGTCGTTACGAGCCGCTAGGAAAACTCGCTGGAGGATGGAACGCGTTTTCCGTACATCGTATTGGGAGAAAAATAAAACCAGAAAATCACGTCCCAGGTTTTACTTGTAATCTCATTTAGGAAGAAGGTCGGAAGTTCATTGGTTCATCAGCATTTTTACTTCCTCCTCGTCCTTTTTTTTCCTATTTTGTAACGAACGCAGACTGACAACTTCGAATTATGCAAACGAGTTTCGGGTTCTCATTTATGCAAACATAATGCGTTAACGCGACGGTGGCTCGCTGCTTCTGTAAAATATATGCCGTATTTGCTAGAAGGAATCGCCGAGTGAGCGTTTCCGCGCATATGGCTTAGCAGCGTATAGGAATACAACGACCGTACGCCGAATATCGGATATAACTCGTGAAACTTGGGTAAAGAGGGTCTCCTGGAGGCTGACCCGAGGCAAAAGCGAATCCGCGTATTGTAACGATGATAAAGCGTTAAATAACTCGAGGTATATTGCCGTCGTAAAAGTACCCGAACCCGCTCGCTCGTTAGAGATTCGCCCAAGTTTACATTCCAAGTGAAGATACAAGGCACGAGACTCTCGTTAGATAATAAGCGATGTTAGATAATAACTTTTTCGAATGTTCGCTAATAGCGCCAATTTGCATACGTAAACGGACTTGTAACTTCGACCGCGCGACTCGATTTCGTCGCTATCGTCAATTAACATTTCTCCGCTACACTTATTCTCGTCCTTCTTCTCGCATTTATTTTTTATATTTTGCCGCGTACTCGGCGAAAAATTGCATAGCAAAATAAGTTACCGTACTTTAAAAACTCTAGTTTAATTACATTCCTGTGCGTATAATGGAATTTAATTTAAACTCAACGACGATGGCCCGAGCGCGTGAAATTCGTTCCCGCCCTCGCGGTGTTTTCGCCGTCGATGAAAACTTCATCAAACGGGCGGTGATGCGTGACCCATACTTCTCGCGATGCGACAGAGGCCAATCGACGGTGGTTTAAAGTGGCAAATTGCAGTTGCACTTGAATGCGGCGATCAACGTGGCGAGCGAGCGTGCCCGTAACGCGTACCGATCTAGTGGTTGTAGCAAACCATTCTATTATAGGTGCAAAATTCTCCCACTGCCATACGCGAAACGTTTAACGCACGTTGCAGCTGCGAAGAATGTTTGTCTGCTTTTATTACGCATCGCGCGATAATTCGACTAACGACACGGAAAAGCGAGCATATACCCGCGATGCCGACCAGATGCAAACACTGCACGTGCGTGGGCAGTAATTGACGAAAAATCAGTCGTTGATGAAACACTCGAGTGAGAGTCGAGAGGCAGGACGAGTTTATTCGATTACTAAAGATTTCACGCAGACGATAAACTGGAACCTTTGTTTTTCTATTGGGGATAACTCAAAATGCAATTAAGAATTGAACAGCTCGTGAAATTTTGATTAAAGAACTCCTTTCGTATTCCGATATTGGGGTCGAATTTTCGAACTAACGGGTTAACTACTATGTACAAAGGATCTAAAAGATTATGTATCTGAAGTTTGCATCGTTAGAGTCCAACGAAAATTTTAAAAAGTTGGTCAAAAATGACCAAGTTGCACAAAAATGACCAACTTGGTCAAAAATGACCAAAAAAAAAAAATTTTGTCGAATTTTCATTGGACTCCAACGATGCAAACTTCAGATACATAAAAGAATAAGAATTTAAAAAAATTTTCATATTATTTTATTTCTAGGGAACAGAAAATTGAAAAATACATGAAAAAGTGCGATTCAATGAACCGAGGGGAGCATTGCGGGGACATGGATTTGGGCGACGCTGTCTGCGTGAGACGGTGCTTAAAAATGGATCTTGTTACCGCCCGCGCCAAAGACAACGTAATATCTCACAACTACGAGAGGAAAAGGATTTATTGCAAAAGGTACGAAGCTTTTAGGCCGGACGCGCCGCGAAGACCCTTAATCGATTTTCTTTCTCCCCTTCTTTTTCCTCCTTCTCTTATTTTTGTTTTCAAACGTCCGCTCGTTCGTTCCTCCGCGCTCTAATGGAAAGCTGAAACTTCACGTCCTTCATCGATAACTGAATTACGCCGAAAACGCTTACGTGTTTACACTATAGCGAGAGTGCGTTGACATCGAGAATAAAAAAATATTTTTCAAGTGTAAAAAATTTTTTCCAAGAATTTTTAGACGGGAGAAGAATTTCGTAATAATCCATGGAATTCAATTATCGGGATTAAAATATCGCGCGCGCAACGCGGAGAGCGAACGAGCGACATATCGTTCGGAGGCTGAGTCAAGGGGTTGGATGAATTACCCAATGTCGAAAAACACCGATCGAGCAATAGTTCACGTCCGTCCGTCCGGTTATAAACGAAACGGCGGATCCGCTCTTATTTTTCACACAGTGAGAGGTCGAAAAGCATCGACCGTTACCATCGACAGCAACGAATTACCACGCGTGCGTTGTAAACCACCCTATAGTATACAGTAGCCGACGGTTCGCGTCTATGGACCTGCTACGTGGAAATTTTTTATCTTCCCTCTCCGCCGCAATTCGGTTATTTTTCGTATCCGTCGATCGGCGTCGATAAGCTGTAAATTGGAAATCGGATTGTACCGCGAGCACGTTTTCCACGCGATGAACGCGAAAGGTTGATCCCTCGTGTTATTAGAAACGTGCATTAAACTTTTTGCAACCTGCATATGGTCGCGGTGGAAAATTTCATTTTCGAATGAATCGTTGCATTGATGAATGTCTCTGTATGTTGATATTGTTTTCCAATTTTATGCTTTCAGTATCGCTCTATACGAAATTTTTTAGTATTTTTTCGCTGAGTAATTGTCAATTTTTTAAAAGTCGTCTAGTAAATGTCGACACGACAATGAAGTTACCGGGTAACACAACGTACGTTAGCAAAATTGTCTGAAAAATTGAAGTGAACCCTCTCCATCAGCTGATTCACGTTGATCTTGATACGGAATTTCCAACTGACGATAGCCAACCTGTATCGGTGGGGTAATCAATTTTCCCGGCGAGGAAAGAGAGAAAGCATGAATGTATATGTCGATATATAAAAAAATCGTTATCGAATTCGATAGGAAAAATTCGCAAGAGGCGCGTACAGGTCGGAAGATCGCTCGGGAGAGTTCGACAACGGAGGAGGAATTCCAAAGCAAGCTCCGAAGCTCATACACCTACTTCGCTTTTCCTCTCGCTCTCCCGCGTCCAGCCATCCCCCGTGTGAATAAATTTCAATTCGTTCGAGAACAGGTTAGGGAACGACGCTCGTTCTCTCCGTTTAATCCGCAATGAATTTAAAACGCCTACGCGTTTACGTAACACTAGACGCCGCGAGTGGAAGACTGCAAATAATGCAATTAACCTGCGCTACAGATAGGTAATTCAATTTCCGTCGCGGCTACGCTTCTACAGGTGAGTATAATTACCCCGCCGGCTGAACTCGCTCGGTTGTGGAATTTAAAGAGGAGAAGAGCTCCGGGGATGGTGGATTAGGCTCGCGAATGCGGTTCGGGAAATACGAGTGAGGGGAGCGAGATAGCGACTCCGGCGAGCGTAAAATGGATATAAACAGGCGATAATTTACGTCACCGTACTAATCGATGGCCTTCCGAAGGCAATGCTATAGTTACGAGCCTCGAAATGCGTAAGAGGCTTCAATTCCCATTCTGAGTAATCCAACAGCGGTCTAAACTTCTTGTATGGCTTGAAACCTGCGTTATTAAACGTTATCCTACTTACTAATGGAAACCGTTATAACTTTCGGTAACGTTCGAAACGAATCTCTGTGACAGAGACGTTATCCCGGGTACAGGGTCCTTCGTGCGGAACGTTGCCTAACGCCGAGGATGAGGAATAGCGAGGAACGACAGAGAGAGGGAGGAAAAAAGAGGAGTTTCTTTTCCAACGACGCGAAACGCGCTCTAGATACTATCGACCCGACTAATTGCAGGGAAGGCTAGCCAGGACCCTCGCCAATTAATTACCACGACGAGAGCGCAATTAAATAGGACAAATCGTCCGGACCGGGCGCTCCTCCTTAGCAAGGCCGTTTCTCTTTCGTCCTCTCGACCCCGTGAATCGAATGAAAAGACAGTTTGGATGTCTCTTCCCGTCCCCAACCTGGGAGAAAAAATCTTTCAAACCCAATCAAACACAGGCTTTCTTTCCCTCGTTAGACTCGTCTTATTACTTCGAGCACCGGATATCTTCCACTAGACGGTACATCTCGAATCGAAAATCGTCAAAATATCCGGCGGACGGGGACTTTCCTTTTTTAACCGAACGACGCAGCGATCCTATCTCGTAACTACCAATTAAGATCGAGCCAGCGAGATATTCTTCGTATTTCTACGTCGAGAGCGTGTATTTCAAAATATAATCAAATTAATGTCAACCGCGCGAGCGCTCGCGGCTGCTCGTTCGGCGTTATATACGCGCCCGAGCGGCGAACGATAAAAACTGTCCTTCCCGAGCTCGCTCTGCAAGAGAAAGAGCGATCGTAAAGCAAAAGCCACCCCCAACGTACAACGAAAACCTCTGTCTACTCGGTGTGCCGCTCGCTCAGTGACGGACAATTCGTTTTCGGGGATGTTATGCTGGACTCAACGTATCGCCATCGAAAGGAGTCGAATCGGGTTAGTTCGAACCTTTATTTTTATTTACAGAGATAGCTTTACTCTAAATCTTGTAAAAATATGAATAAAAAGCTCCTTTTTATTATGTAACTGAAGTTTCCATCGTTGGAGTCCAACGATATTTCGAAAAAATTTTTTTTCGCCAAACAAGTTCACATATCTTTTTAAAATACACTTAAACGACGGAAAAACACATTTATGAAATAATTTTTGGCCATTTTTGACCAGCTTGGACACGGATGACCAACTTGGACACGGATAGCCAACTTGGTCAAAAATGGTCAAAAATGGCCAAAAATTATTTCATAAATGTGTTTTTCCGTTGTTTAAGTGTATTTTAAAAAGATATGTGAACTTGTTTTGCGAAAAAAAATTTTTTCGAAATATCGTTGGACCCCAACGATGGAAACTTCAGATACATTTTTTATTTATATCTTTGATACTTATTATTTCTAAATAATTTAATCCTATATTATCTATAATCTCTTCTAATCACGGTACCTGAACAAATGACAAAAAAAATAGGGAGACAGCGATCGTAAAACCAAAATCATCCCCACCCGACAATGTGAACCTATGTACACTCAATGTGCCGCTCTCTCCGCAAAGGGCGATTCGTTTTCGGCGTCGTTATGCGGAATTCAACATATCGCCATCGAACGCGAAAGGGGTTAGGTTAATGGTTCGCGGGTGAATGCGGTAATCTATGCGTTGCCCGTGGCGAGCTCGCATCCCCAATTTCCCGACTATGCATCCTCTGCGTATAGCTACGCTTCTCTCTCTCGTGAGAGAGAGGGCACACGTGAAATACGCGCGACTCGTGTTTCGTGGAACCTCCTCGAACTACCCTTCCTTAACTCCCCCTTCGCACACCGAGTGGACGCGTGTCGTAACAGACAGGTAATTTACGACGCGTTCGGGCGCGCGAGTCAGAACTCAACGGTTTCGCTATATTCTGTATCTCTTCCCGCCGATCTTGCCATCCTAGCCGATTCTGCGGTATACGAGAATATCGGCTCTCCGCTCTCGTCATTACTACAACTGCTCGAGAGCCAGCCCGGCGATGTTTAAGGACGGCCACAATGAGAGGCGTATAACCTAGCAACAGCTTCACCGTTCGACCATCGGCGAGAACTTTCGTTGAACTCGATGGTCCTCGTCGTTATATCGATCCTGAGCGCGATAACGCCGCGCTCTTCTCGATACGTATACGTATACGTATATGTATTTGCACACTCGCGAGCCGGAAAAGGATACGAGTTTCCTATGACCCAGTTAATGCCGTCTAACCGAACCCACCGCGATAATTCCCGCGATCATTCGACAATACTGTTACCATAAATTCCTTCATTGCTCGCCAGCTGCCTCGTAGGAGTTTATTGCGTTATCAAAACCGTTCCATGAGCCGGGGACGAATCCTATTGGACGCCTATGGCCGAAACGAGTTTTTAATAGCTCTTCCATTAGCATTTTCACGTTTTAACACGGACAGTCAGGGTTGGAATAATAACCACGGATTTCAATTTCAAATAAACCCAGGTGTACTTTGATTTTTATTTCGCCAAAAGCAGGAAAAATGCCCAGTCTTTGCGGTACGGATTAACGGCTGCGAATCGCGAGTGTAGAGTCGACGAATTTTGACATGTTTCGATCGTGAACGGTCTATGCAAATTTCAGAGTCAATTTATGTAGCAATATTGTCACTCGATAATATAATTAGAAAGAAAGTGACAAATTTTTACGGCGATATCTATTTCTGTTATCTCAAATTAAAATACATTTCGTGTTAATTCGAAAATTACAAAACACCAAATTTTAACTACATGTACGCGTGTAATTGAAATTCCCTCGTCAAGGTGCACCGTTACGGCTGTCAACCGGGGCAGACGTACATGTGCGCATGCAACGGCAGGTGTACGTCCTTGAAGGCGCCTTTTCGCCAAATTGCACCGATCAATTTCACTTCACGAGGATTAATAGTCTCGGTCGCGGTACGCGAATGGAGCGAGTTAATCGTCGAAACGCGCCATTATGGATTATCGACGCGTGCTCACGCGGAGTATTAATTTCCAACGTTGTTAATCGGCTTTACCGGATAGGTAGCGAGGTACTCGATTTTTCCTCGATTTTTCTTCTCGCAGTGACGAAATCGAATCGACAGTTCATACGTCAGTCGAGCCGAGACAAAGTGAAACAGGAAGCTCGGTACATCACGCAAGTTATTCTAAGCGCGCGCGCGCTGGCGACGATTTACTACCGGGGAAAGGTAAAACGTTGCGCTACAGCGTTATTGGTAGCACGCGCCAGGGACGGTACCTACCGTCGTTAATTTTCTTCATTAGTACTGGCTCGTTAATATTCCGCGAACGAGGCGCGGGCGAAATTATTTTTGCGATATACCTACCGGAAGACTATGCGCATCTGGCGAGAAAGAGGGAGAGAGAGGAGATAACCGAGACTGCAATTCACGCTACGAGACGCGTACGATTCGGTGTTTTGCGCTTTATTGCACATCCGAGATGAGAATATTTCTTTCCCTCAACGATCTCGAGCGCGACGATGAAATTAAAAGAGCCGAGTGGATCGTCGTCGTAGGGAAATTTAACGTTCGGACATGGAATTACGTCGGTTAATCGTCATTTGATACAAGACTCGATCTCGGTCGGGCATTATCGATATTGCCACGGTACAATGGGTGTCACGCGACACCAACCTGTTACACGTCGCGGACTATATAACCTCCCCTCGTTCGCGCTAATGCGTACGCGACGTTCGTTAATGAGATTAACGAGATTGTAACTGGGCATTCGGTCCATTGTGCCAGAGGCAAACGCGCCCGCGGCTACAGTCCAATGCCGCGCAACTTCCGCCGGTATTCACCCATACACGAGGAGGAATCGTACCGGTGACGCGCTCGAGCTTCCGTCACGGAGCGAGATGAAGAGACAAATGGGTTCCAATATTCTCCTCTCGTTCTCTCGCTCCCTCTCGTACGCGCACGGGCGCGAGGGTCACGCCTGACAACTCCGACGTTCGAAGTTTAACGATAGAGCGGAACGACGGTCTCCCTGCGGTTTGTCCACGACGCCGCTAACGAGAATACAATATCGCCTGTACAGCCCGACGAATCGTCGCGGGAAGGAGAGAAATTAATATCGTCGAACAACGGAAAATTTTCTATTATGCCGTCTGTTTTATTGCGTATAATTCGATTTTCATGCCGCGAGCCGGAAAGCCATCTTCTACGCGAGTTTATAGAGGCTCGCGAACGATGGAGCGAATACGCGGTAACTCGCGAGGGAAGAAAAATGGAGATCTATAATGAAAACATTAAGTTAAATGAGTACTTACTAAAAGTTCAACGAGGAAGCGCGTAATAACCGCTTTCTGAATTGGATCCCTCCCCGAGCCGCGTATCCGACGAGAAAACAATGGCTTGCACGAAAAACGCATTTAGTCCCTCTCGGGCGCGCTTTCAGAATTTTTACCGTCTCTCGCTTTATACGTGAGTTCGGTTTCGATTCCAGCGTTTCCCGATTAACTGGGAAAATCAGAAACGTTAATGGGTTCTGTAAAAAGCGCCGAGTGATTAATCGTATGGAGCGCGTCCTTTTTCCCTTACCGAGACGTAATTAGTCAGTGACGTCGAGCCAGCGAATCTCGTCGCGGTGGCAAAAAAGGAAGAAAGAGGGATTTTGGAGTATTCGGACAAAAAGGCGCCAAGATCGCTGCTCGGTGTCCGTAACTCGTCCTCCCGCGATTCTCCACCAAGCGACGAAACGTGAATTTCTATGGACAAGACTTTTAGCGCAAACGGAGCTCCTAAGGTCTGTTTAACGAGAGCTCGCGAAAAAGGTGTGCGCTATTAAAAGCGCATTCTGAATGCGAGCCAAGAGGAAACGCGCTAGAGCGGAATTCGTCTGGCGCGCAAACTGGACTTCGGAGAATACACGGAAGAAAGAATTGAGACGAAAAACAGGAGACGAACTGTCTGGGAGCGTGTTTCGCGCTGTGTAACAGTCCGCCACGGATTCTTTTCCGCGCTCGCACCATCGAAAGATCGTTCTGGAAAATTACGGCTTCTTATCTCATCCGTCTCTTCCTAGCGTAGGGGAGAGAGAGCGTTGGTGGATCATCGAGCGGAAGAGATCTCGTTCCGAGATATATGCTCCCTAATGGTCATGATAGTGTTAACAACGGGGCGATTCATTATATTTCAGGTTTCGAGAAAAAGTGTCGATAAATTCTCGAGGCTACTGGCGAGCCTCGGAAGAGCCGATATGTATTCGAGTGGCTTCCAACGATTATTCGAATGAACGCGAAAATGTGTCGACGCGCTCTCCTACCCCGGTAATTTATCATGTTTATCGGTTCGAGTAAGCCATTACGATCGAATATAAAATATTTTCGAGGCTCGGGAGGGTCACCTTACATTCGCGCACACAACGAAGGAGGCAAACAGATATATCATCGTCACTCGAGATTCCAGGAGGAAGTATCGATGCTTCAAGGTGCATACGCGTCAAGTGACCTCGTTTGGTCGGTAAAAAACAATACGTAATGAAGGTTTATCGGTTCGTACCGACGTAAAAGGTGCGTCTGAATTAACGTGGCTACAATCGAAGAGTCGAATATTATTACGGTAATTTTGAGACACCCTGTATGTATACAAGAATTAGGTGTGCTCTGGTTTTGATATCCCTCCTGGTTTATTAATATTCATTCAGCGGTAGCAGCTCGCGATCTATCATTCGCAGACGCGATAAATCAAGCGAAATGGCAATTGAAGCGATGTTGACCTTACTCGGAATGAGATGGAAGGTCGTATTTCGGCAACTCCATCGATATCCGCGTACATACTTACGTAAAGTTGAATAAACGCGCCCGCGCCAATCGACAATAAAGGATGTCACGAGCTCTTCCGGTCGGGCAATAAAGACCCCATGTGACGCTAAACATCGCGTGGCGTATATCGCTAGCCGACTTTGAAATCTTCAATGACCGATCTAAGTTGGTACAACTTAGTACCCCCTATCTGTTTACCCACTCTGAGCTCGGCACTTTATCGCGTCGCGGAAACTTTTTTCTCTCTTCTGCACTCTCCGGATCTTCCACTGGAGCGAACCAGCTGTGTTTTTTTTTTGTACAAACAGAATAATCAGGGTCATCGTTTTTTTTTTCGAGGCAAATTAATTTTAATTGAATCAATTGAAAGTGTTTAAGACTCGATTCGCGAGCGATACGGCGCACGGTATAACGTATTCGCTAAAGGCACAACAACTCCTTGGGGAAGGATCGTAAAAGTCCGAGATAAGAGCGAGCGAAGCGAGTCGAGTCGAGTTCGGTAGTCATCTGGCTTATCAATTTAATACGCTAACCTCGAGTCGAGACCTCAAACGTGTGGTTTATCGCTCGACACGACATTAACTATATATCATCCGTTGACTATAAACATGTAAATATTCAGTGAATCGCGAAATATCGACGCGCTAGTCGAGAATTACAATATGCCATTTTACGATACACGTCTACATTATATCATACCAAAAAGTACATCGATACATTGGAAACGCCTCGAAATCACAATTATCGTACGAGCTCAACTCGATCGTGATTGATTTCACGCAATTAACGTTGCGGTTGCTAGCGCGATGCAATTCGAACGTCAAACGAAATCGATAAGCTGAATTACGAAACATTTATGAACGTCAGAGCGTATACATATCGCAGCGTAATATTATTTAACAACACAAATGAAATTTCCACGCGCGCACGCTCATCGTCCGAATGTGGATTCGTTCCATTGAATCGCTCGCGTCACTCTTCACGAGGAGAACTCACCGTGGGGTTCGCGTCGATGCCCTACGTCCACTCCTCTTGTGACGTCAGACGTCTCGGTCGGTCCCTCGGCGAGAGACGCAATCGCGACTTCTCTCGACGCGAAAATTTGCTTTTTCTCTCCTCGCGACTGCGACCGCCGCTCTATACGCAGTTCGGCTACATGAAATTTCACGCGCAACCGGTCAAAGGAAGCTCGCACCGTCAAAACACGCACCTACACATACACACACACATGTACACAACGGCGCGTGGTCGCGCTCCACACACTTTCCCCCCTTTTCGGCACCCCGACGAGCGCAATCTCTCGATCCACGAACCGCTCTCGTCGATATCTTCGACCTCAGAGAGATCACCCGCGGTCCCTCCTGTATATACGCGTCGTGCCGATTCCTCGTAGGTGGTCGCTATAGCGGCCAGCCTGGGAAATATCGACTTCGATAAGAAAACTCTAATATTTGTTCCTTCCTCGCTCTTCCTGCGCTCGGCTCGTGCTACCGAATCCAATAAACGTTATACAGCACAAACGGCACATACACTCGCGTACACACGGCCCATATACGCGCGAATGGAGCCTCGGCGCACGGTATACATCCACCAGGAGCGTAAATAAAACTCGTCGAAATAAAACGAAAAGAGAATAGCGAAACGAAGTGTCACAACACACTCGATACCGCGCGATGTGGAAAATTACGAGAGCACAGATTATCGTTTCCCATGATGACACTCCAATAGCCTGGTTTCGGTTGATCTCTCGGCTGGTCTTTACGTATCGTCGATGGATAGAGCGAAAAACGAAAATGGAGCAGTTTCGTATCGCGAATACGTCCCGTGCTTGTTTCTCGTCCTCTGTTACGGTCCGCGAACTGTCGCGTGTCTCTTTAACGCTTCGATAGCCGGCGGACGTCTCGGCACTGTCGCTTGCGTCAGCCACGTGACAAGTCCACCTATCGTAGTACGGCGAGACGGAGTGCGAGAAGTCGAGTGCGCCGTCGTGAGTGGGAGAGACAGTGGAGTATACGACGAGCGAGGAGAGAGAGAAGGCGCGCGCGCGCGCGCGCTCGAGACGCGAAAAGAGAGCGAGAAAGATAAAACCGAGTAGCACTAACGCGCGAGCACGCGACACGCGAGGAGAGAGTGCGTACGGAGAGAAACACGGAGAGTGGTAAGCCAGGCGCGATGCAGAGAGCGAGAGGCAGCACCGTGAACTGAATTCGGCGGTGACCGAGGCTCCTCTCGGAACCCCCCCGATTGAATCGCAGGCGCCGCTTGAGGCGCCTCCACTATCCGCGTCGCGAAAACTCACCCGCGCGTCGCGCCGCCCTCGTTCATCGATATATACACCTACACCGTCGGAAATTTTCTGTTAAATTCAACACAAATCTGTTATCGCGAACGATCCACCAAAATTTTCGAATTCAATTAACGTTCTAAAGTTCGTTAATGTAATTATCGTGTCAAAACTGCTGAAAATATCAAATTTGGAAAATATAGTTATTAAAGAATAGAATCCAAATTCTAGAACTACTAAATATTGACACCACTAGATTTTATCATATTCACAATCGCATGTGTTGAAATTCAACAAAAAAAAAATTTGGCCAACAAAACGCGGGTACTATACTCCAAATGCAATATTTTCAACTGCGAATGTATATTTGTAGCGCTCGAATTCTGTGCACTCTCTTTTTCATTTCAATGCGAAACAACAAAAATAAATAAATACGCATATATATATATATATATATATATATATATACAGACCAAAGGTAACATCGCGTCGGTCTACGTCCGTTCGCGTAGCAGTGCTATCACTGCAAGTTTTTTCCTCCGACAAAAGTGATTTCTTCTTATTCAAATTTGAAAAATCGTCTCTGCCTCTTTTCATTTCTCACTTGTTTTTTCGTTACAGTGGGTATTTTATGGATCTACAACGACCTCGATTAATGTTAATTTATGTTAACTACATTCGCGCAACGCTCTCGCAGTACACGTAAATTAATTTCAAACCCCCGCGTTATTTGGCTTCGCTCTTCTCCCTCTCTTTCCTTTTTTTCCTGCCATTTCTCTCTCGGGGGTTCTCTCTTCTGTCCTCTATCGCGCGGACGCGAGCGTGCTCCCTCTCGCGCCTGAATTTCAAATACGCACTAATGGCAAATCCCCGCTCGAGTTAATTTCTTTGCGCTGTTTACTAAAGCGCAACGTTTAAGCCCGATAATCCAAAATTGGGATAGCGCACTTAACTTTTTACCCCTCCAGCGTTCAGGATTAAACTGGGCAAATGGCCGCTCGGCTCGCGCCAGCTCGAGCACCCATGAATTTAACGCTTGTGCGAAAATGCATATATGCAAAAGGGAATCGAATTTCAATGCTGCGTGTACAGCGGTAAAACGTTGACGTAGCAGGGTACGAGAGTCCGCGCGCGCGGCTCGCTCGCGGGTAGCGCGCGCCTCGCCTGGGCTAATCGAAAAAACCAGTACGAACGGTGCTTGCGCAGCATCGGCCGTTCGAACTCATTAAACGCGATGCTATACTCTTTTTCGATTTAGTTTCTTTTCTCGGCCAAATAATATTCGCGATAACGTTGAATGCACCAACCCTGTGTCGATAAAACGCTACGCGTGTACTCGAGGAGCGAGTCGCGAACTGCGAGTAATTCGTTCTCTCGTACGTAGAGTACGACATTATGACGAGTGGCCGAGGAAGTTTATCCTCCGAGCCGCACGCGCGTACATGTACACGTGAATTGCTGAGATGGTTCAAGGCGGGTCTCCCGTTGAACGAGCTCTCTAGAAACGAGTGTACAGTGCACTTCGTCGAGGTGATATGTATTCCGACTGCATACGTAGTACGACGACAACGAAAAGTTCTTGGCCCCTCGCGTGCACCGTTAAGCCGTGTCCGTGCATTCTTGAGATACACCGCACCTGAAACCTTCGGTCGTCCGGGCCCGCCATCCGCTGACTGCAATTAATTTCCAAAGAACATCGCTCGTCCCGGAATTTCGCTGAGTGTTCGCGATCTAAGGCCCATTCGTACGATTTTTTTCTCATCCTCCTCATCTCCTGTGTAATGCTAGTCCTTCTATTTTCTTTGAAAATGAAAAATTATCATTACGCAAAGTTGCGCTGGTTTTATGCTATCGTGTTTCGTAATACTTTTTTAATTCCTGTAATTCTTCTGAACCAGCACATGTTGAAATACAGTATTTCATACGTAATATTATTTTTGGTAAAAATGATGTAAGTTTTCTATAAAACTATTCGTGATGTAAAATATTTTCTACAGAGCAATTAGCAAAAAAATTAGAGAATTAGCAAAAAAAGGAATAATATAGCATAATCCTAAAAATTTTGATTTTCGAGAATGAATATGCGTAACTTCATAAGGTTACTACAGCTCGGTATAATAATAATTTTTCATTCTTTTCGAATAGTCGACTAACTTTACACGCATCCCTTCGCCCTCGTTCTCGAGCCATTCGAAAATTCGAACTGTAGCGAGAATGGGTATCGATTGCGATTCGCTGATTCCGGTCCGGAAGAGCGTATTTTGTTTATACGAATATATGCGCACACGCCATTACCTAAAATACATCAATGATTTTGCCCCGGCACCTGGCTCTCACTCGCGGCATAAAAGCTGGAACGCCTTGTTTAACATTACCGGATGGATGCACCGCGAAAATGTCGAGCGCAACGAAGCATTATGCATAATACAGCTGGCCGTGTACTTGTATATATAGCGAACACTCTTACGTATGCGCGCGTTCAGTTCGTCCCGTAATTCCGAAAGCAACCTCGTCCTCGCTGAACGTCGGGGTTTGCGAATCTTACAGATTCTTTTTACTCACTGCCCGTATAAAGACACGGATTTTGTCGTTTTTGTCCTACTTTCGGCCGATTGCGGAAACGCATATAGCGCCCGATCGATTTTTCCTTTTTCGTTCGAGCAAGCCGGCCAAGCGCTCCATGTGACATTTTATTAAGCAATTATTTATACCGGACGGATAACGACCGTTATTTATATTGGGTGCGTCAAATGTCAGCGAGAGTGCGGAGACCCGATTGCGAAGTCCTCGTTTGTCTCCGCTTTGGCGTGTCATCGTAGCGAGCAATATGACGTTTCGTCGGATACGTACACATTGTGTATGTAGATACGTGCACGCACGTACCATCGTTTTGCAATTATCACCGTATCTGATCGTTAATCGTTTCGAATCGGGCGATGCGATCTCGATTCCTGAAATCGTTCGTGTGTCTAGGTACATCAATCGGTTCTTTTGTCTAACGCGAATTTAAAACGCGACGAGTAGTGTGCAGATTTTATCGCGCGTGTTCTCAAGCCGGTAATTACGCTGTCGCGTGCAAGTTATTTGACGTGTGATTGCTTTATTTTTCTCGATCGTTTTTGAACTGTGTCGGAGAGCAGAAGGAACGTTACGAAATACATTGCCCTAGGCTCGCGCTGGTGCAAGTATCTTGTCAGCTGTTCCTAAATATAACGGGAAAGACCGAGACTAGCCATTTCGGATTTTAATCGATTCGTGAATCGACTGACCTCGCAGACCGAAAAAGAATACCGTCTTGTTGTTTTTACATTAAGAGGAAGGAATTTTTACCTCGTGGTATTTCTATCGCTAATCGATTCGTACGACAGGCGCAGAGAAGCAGTCGGAATTGATTTTTCCGCCTCGAGCGAAGATGTCGATATATAGTTCGACACGGGGCAGCGACGTAGTCAACATTGATTATATTATATATTATTAAGATTAAACGTTTCCTAAGAATTGGAAAATAAGAACTTCTATAGTATGCGATGATAACGGAAAACCGGTATAGCGATGATGAAATACAATGCTTCGTTAAAAATAATTTATTCGCGATGTAGAGTGTGTACTATTTAAATGACAAGATATTCGTTCGTTCGTTCATATTTTCCGAAACAAGCGAAGAGAAATACGATACTTATAATGGGGGTCGTTAACGGTGCAATGAATAAAATTACCGATGAGCCTGAGGTGTTCTTTTTTTTTTATTTCTTCTCCTCTTCTTTTACTTTTTCGACCGTGGCTCACACTCCAGGAAGATTATCGTTAACGAGGTAGGTAACGCGGCCTTCCAAGGCCTCGCGGCAATGAAAATTAATGTTGTAGTCATCGAGCTGACTAGAACCCATTAACGTAGGGGTCGTAGTGGAAGCGCTACTGTTTACGATCGTAAGGTCGTTGGTGACTTTATCGTATGACATAAGAGATAGCCGTTCACAGATCTACGCTGTCATAACCTTTGCTCTGAATTTCCCTCTCCATGCTGCCTCAGCCGAGTTTGCTCTACCTTCCCTCACCCAACCGGCAACTCTACGAATCTCAAGCTCTCTATATTTGCAATGTTACGAAATCGACCAAATTCGAGTCGAGAGCGCGGTGAATATTATACGCGCGGTATGTCGGTACGACGCAACACACTCGAGTTCCTTTTTTTACGATAGAAGCGTAAAAAGTATTTTTCATGCGTGGCGAAATTGGTCGGTTAATAGAACGTGAATTATTCAATGTCTTTGTGGTTAGCAGTGGATGGTTGACTTTATGTGTCTCGTTAGATGATGTAGTTGTTTATATATTTTTTTCGCACGAGAAAAATGCTCTCGCCTATATATGTCACTGGAGAAAAGATATTTTACAAGATCGTCGAATGCGGATAAGCGTAAAATCGTCCTAAACCCAACTTTACGCCCTTCCGTAACTCAGTAGGGAGCGGAATTTAGATAAGTGTGGGGAGATCATTTTTTTTCTGAAAAATTCATGAAGTAAAGAAATTTCATATTTCATGTATTTGGGGCAAAATTTACAACGGAGGAAGGAGAAGGAAACTTCGAGCGCAACCCTTATTTTATCATAATTCAATAATATCGCTGGTTTTTGCGAAAATTTTCAAGCCGTTCGCCCGATACAAAATCCGATGAAATTTGTGTCCCCGTTCGACCTTCGACTCGCCAATTTCGTTTGGCCTTTTTTCATGAAAAACCGGTTGGTATGTATGTGGGGCGGTGTGTACAGTTGGCAGCGGTTGGACCTTAATGCCGATTTCGCGGACATTAACGAGCGTTTACACGATATAGCCCAATTGCATTTGGTCCAGGGAAAATGGGCGAACGCACGTTACGCAATAAGGACAACGATGTGGGTGTTGGGTGGCAAAGAGAGCATGGCCCAATCGAGAGCGTTTATTCATCGGCATGGATCGATCGTTGACCAACTTTTAACAGAATTAACGTGTTGCGGGTTTTCATCTGAACCGTACCACTCGACTCGATGAAGTACATAAACGCGATCCGATGCTCAGCCAACGTTTACCGCCCTAATTAAAAAACTTCAAGAAGGGAAAACGCACTCGCATAATGAGAGTAATCATAGAGAACAATTTTCCGAAAACTACCTTCTATAATCCCCGACTCGACTCGACTCGACCGCTCAAAAAAAATATTTTGTTTCGAGGAAAAATTAAAAGAACTGTGAAATAAACGGCGCGCTCAACTAGGTTCGGCAAGTATTATTCTTTTTACGAGAATTTACGGGGGTAGCGTAATAAAGGGTTTATTTCTATCTTGATTCCGTATAATATTGAAAATCTATATAAAGAGTATAGCCGAGGGTTTAAAACCCGACGACTCTTGCACGTCGAGCACGTAGTCGTCTTTCTCCCCGACGTTTACTCGCTCTACGTTTTCCCTTCCGCGTCCTTGAGCTTCCACTCCATACGGCATACTCGCTGAGAATGCAATCAGCAATAAAAGCTCGATTAGAATTGGCCGCCGTTACGCTTAAGCACGATCTCCCGATCCGAGTGGGAGTGGGAGCTAGCGGGGGGACGACATCGGAAGTATCGAACGAGCTTACGGCAGTTTCGGAGCTTCGCGGCTCTCGACAGACAAGGTAAACGAACCGTCGAGTGTCTTCGAGAGAGGGAGGCCTCCGGGCATTGTGAAGTATAGTCGAGTAACAACAAGTGTTCAGACACGTATGAATATAAGATCCGCGGCTCGCGCACACCAGCGCTCGTCTCGTTCTATTCCGCGAACGTCGAGGAAAGAGCGCACGTGCATACAAGAGCCTCGTTCACACGTAAACGATGCGCGTCGTGTAACTTTCCCTAAACTACCCGGGATATATGTATTCGCATAAATGTACAGGGTGCGGCAAAATTACCTCAGGAATTATGAATTCGTGAAATTCTTAATATCGGAAGACGATATAGCAAGCGATATCTACGGGAAAAGAACAGAAGTTCAGAATTTTAAAATATTTCTACTAGCAGAAGTATAGTTATGCTAATTCATTTCGGGACACCCCATATACGATTTTCGAGTGCCAGTGGGTTTTGCGGTCATTCAGGAGGTTGTCAGGACTGTGCAAAATGGTCTCCTTAATCTTCGGGCTTCTTTCTGGCGCTACCATTCGCGACCCCTTTTTCTTTACTTTTATATACGGCGAACGCAACCGACGCTCGGATGCTTCGCGCGGGAATAAAACGCCGTTTAACGACGCCGAGATTAAACCAAGATTGAAATTAAGTGGTGGTGGGGTTAACAAGGAGATAGGTAAATTGCGACTTCTATTTTCATTAGTACACGCCAGGGAGGTAAAAGAAGACATAATGTTGAGCTTGACATCGATTAATTTGAGTTTCCATGGGCGTAAAAATTGTTGTTTACCCACTCAGCGAAAGTTGCGAGACGAGTTATGAATTTCGTCGACGAAGTTTTTCTCGGATCGAGGATACCGGATTAAGAGGAAAATTTTCCAACGCACTGTACCCCTTGGCATGACTGCTGAAGTCCTGTGTAACCGGCCTCATACGCGCCGTCGAATTCTCCAATCCAATTCCGATTGTTCTATCTATGCACTTTGCTTTCAATTACTGGAAGCAATTCGACCGATTCGAGATAGCACTGCCAACTGCCGCAGTACCGTGTAATTCGAACTTTCTTTGCATGAGCCAATCGGACGTAACCAAAGAACCGTAAATGACAGAGAGATCTATTTTTCATGAAATCCTTTTTCGAGAGCGCAATTAAATTTATTAATCCCATTTAATTTCACGCTCTAAATTCAGCGTGGAAATTTTTCACCACCCGTCATACGTAAGCGAACAATATGCATCTCCTGCTGATCTCAGGCGGTTTCGGAGCAATTACGGCAATTTCCAGCAATCTCGAGGCGTGCTTGTACGACAGGGTATATATACATAGCTGCACAGTCGAACCGATGCGATGAGGAATCGAGCGGAAAGTAGAAATGGCATAAGCGTCGCTTCCCCCGCGTATTCGCCCTCCCGTTCATCCGCTTTCTATCGTGCGCCTTTCGTGTCGGCAACGCGAGAATAATGACGCGACGGAATTCGGTGTAAGAAGAAGGAAAGTAGAGGGAAGCAGAGGAAAAAAACGAACTTGGAGGGGAAGACGAAGAGAGACGCGAGAGGAAAAGAGAAAAAATCAAGATCGTCAAAGTTCAGTCGACTATTTGCCGCTTCGATAACCGCAGCCTCGATAGTGATTAAAAGCGCGTTGCCCGTTAGGATGGAATGAAAAGGAGCTTTCGTTAAAGTAGACGATCCTTCGAGGAGGAAGACCACTACCGGTTGCGTTCCTTCTGAAAATTTAAAGAGTGTTGATTCTCATCGCTTTCTTCCTCTCTCAGTCTTCCGGGTGTTTAACGAGAGTACGAAGAAACTCTTTTTTCATAATTATATCTTGAACGGTAATTTTCGATCGACTACTTCATACCTCTTGCTTTTAGTTAACCGCGAATATATATTTGTCCTGGTTTCTTTTTAATTATAACCCATGTTCCATCCTCGAAACGATCACCTGGGAAGTTTCAATTTTAAAAGAGGAAAGTAAAATAAAAAATTACGAGAAAATCGCGGAATCGTATCAGAACATTCAAAACCGATGTTTTAGAGTTTACTTTGAATAGGTGTTGAATCGCTTACAGAAAACAACAAATTACCTCGACTTCTCTTTCTACCGAGACGAGGGCGACAAGCTTTAAAAACAAAACACGAATAGGAGCACGTACAGCCACTCCTCGTGGTCGATACGGTAGCCCCGTGTATCGATGTTGACGAGTTCTCGGCTCTCTCTCACCGACTTCGGAAAAACTCTCGCTTTTCTTGTCGACGTTCTTCGTTCTCCTTTTAGCTTTCTCGCGCACGCGTCTATACAGCGCAAATTCCTTTCCCCGCGATCGATATATGTATGGAACCGATCGAAGGTTTATGCGGGAGTTTTAATCGAGTGATAAGTAAACGCGACACGCACTGACATTTCGACGCACGAAATATGTGTAACGGTACGCCGATACCTTTCGCAACATTTAATAAGCTATACGCGCAATATGCGCACATATATTTTATTTACGTACCGAGCGAAAATTCGAACCTTGAAGATGACGAAACGTGTTTGCAATTGCGTGCCGCGAAATAAAATTGCGACAATCTGGGTAACAAAAATTATATAAATAACCAACTAGAGTGTTACGAAAGATTGATTAATTGATACCACCGTGGAATGCTTTAATAACGTTTTCACGCGCGACGGTCATCCTCCTGCACGACTCAATAAGCGAATAAGTAAAATTCTTGCCCTTCGTGCGCGCGTATACGACGCGTATTCCAGAATTTCATTAAAACACTCAACGGGAAAGACGTATTTACTATGCACATGAAATGTAACCAATTACTCTTGTCAGCGTTAAATTAATAGAGAAATATAAATGTTTTTTGAGTAAATATTTACGAAAAATTGTGGAAGGCAACTTTTACGATGTACGTAGTACATGTTGATACAGTATATTCTATGAATCGAATATGTTGGGATCTTGATGAAAATTTCTTGCGGTGTATCCAGGAAGAGAGGATTTATATTCACTGAAAGATATTCCAGCCTGCTTCGGCTACTTTTGTAAGCTTTTTTCTGGTATAATGAGCGCTTGATTTTCTTTCTCTTTCAACCCAGCCGTAATTATCGTGGACCGGGCGCGGTTATTAACGAAGCGCCGCATCGGCATCGTCGATGCGCACTATTTTTTGCCCCGGCCTATCTTTTTTTTTCATTCGTTCTTCTCACCACATTCAGTTCTTCCGCGTATGCACATTTTTCTTCCGACCGATTTTCGTATACAATGGTCGAGCAATTCCACGCGTCTATCGATCGAGCCAGAATTCCTCCCGATAAATTGTAACAAGACGATTCTTTTTTGTTGTTGATTTTTTTGCGTTCGCCAGAGTGACAAATAGAAGGGAGCGCGAGAGGAAAGCTATTTCTACGATTGTGACGCATACAAGCGGGCGCTCATACGTTCTCGGGCTGTGCGGCGAAACGACCAGCTTTTGCCAATACTTTCGCGGTCGCGGTGAACGTTTCGTACTTGCGTAACACCCGTATGTACGTGTGAATGTATGTTGGTCAAGGCAATTGGGTTAAAGCGCCGGCCGAGATAGCATACACGCTGCGAGCACACGTATACGGCCAGGCTACACGGCGACGGGTAATTATACATTCGGTGCAAAAATTTTCCGCGGATTTCTCTGCGAAATTTATCGACGATCGTTCGGATGTCGATGAGAAAGCGGTCCGTGAACCGAGGTAAAGTGACCAGACGATAGACAGATTTTTACCCAACATCCAATCAATAACCCCAAGTCTTAAATAATTTATGTTATTATTCAAGACTTCGGGTTGTTTATACCTGTTCTTTTAGAATTAAATTTGCCAACCTTCTGGACAATCGACCCTATCTCGTTTGCAAATAGACGACGCCAGACTTTCCACTCAACGAAATGTTCATTTCGCTAATATTTTAAGAACAACTCGCACGAGTGCGTTCATTTCGGCATCATACCCAGGGCAAGAACATGGGTCTGCGGAATGCATTTCCGGTGCTATGAGAAAGGCGGAAGAAAGGGGTTGGTACTTTCGGTGGGTGGGTGAATACGAGTGTCGCGGTGGCGCCTTTGTGCCGGAGCGATACGAGTAGCGCCCTGTCGTTCCTGCTCCTGTCAGTCTGGCCTCGTCAAGAGCGCGGGAAAGGATCGAGAGCTTTCCGTGGTTTCGCGCGCAACTGAGAAATATATGCAATGAAAACTCGAGAGAGGGAGGAGTTGTGGTGTACATGTTTATATATACGTGTGAATACATATACATATATGTAAAGATGTACATAGGGCACGCGAGACGTCGAAACGCTCCGAGATAAAACCGCGAGACGTAATATTACGTTGGCTACAGTTCGATATTTTCCAAAATATACACTATCTACGTAAATTGAATATTTTTCCTTCTTTTCGATTTTTTGTCTGTTTTACCCGAGACAAGCGTTATCGACATGAAACGCGTTCCCATTGAATAATCGATGTATGCAAAACATTGTTCTTGCTCTCACATTGAATTTGACTTTCGCGCTGTACAGCGACAGTCGAGGGAAAAGTGGCTCGGTAGAACTAAATCCGTTAAACGAATTCAATCGACGACGGAATTCGACCTCGACGATCGTACAGACGGGATTGGGAGTGGGAGTGGGAGCGGGAGAGAGAAAGAGAGAGAGAGAGAGAGAGAGAGAGAGAGAGAGAGAGTCGGATAAAGGAGAACGCGGAACAACGAAAAATATTCTTATTCCGATCACGTAATCCGCGACGGCGACAGCGGACGACGGAGGTGAGTTTTCCTTGCGAAAAGTCGTCGAGGCCATTTTCCGTCTCGAGTTTATCGTCGCGACGTTTTCACGGGAGTGGGGGGTAGGTAAGAAGAGAAGGCCGAAGAAGGAGGGACAACGAGAGTGCATTACGCCGGTGCACGCGGATGGCGAGTTAACGCAAAAGGGAGCAAAGGTTTATCACTTTATCACCGAACGTACGTGGCCAGGGATGCCTAATGACGCGTGAAAAATCTTACCGCTAACCTCCTCGGCATATACGACGTTGGAAAAAAAAAATGGAGCGAAAAAGATCAGGGGTGAAAGAAAAAGGGAGAATGAAGATCACGAGTGTCATCGAACGCACCTGTTCGTCAGGAATGGAGGAAATTTTTCGAATGACTCAATTCTGAGCAAATCGCGTTGATATATACATATATACCGCGTGACGTATAGTCGGACGACGAGGTACGCGGAACAACGAAAAGTTTGATGGATGGTCCCGCCTACGCGAAGTACGGCATTAAGTATAGAAACCGACCCAAAACTCGAACCCCCGATGGAAAAGGGAGGGCTACGGAGGGGGCGGAACGAACGCGGAAAGTTTACAGCGTATATAGTTATACAGAAGCACTTCGGTACCGAGTTGTACGCGCACCGAGTGGAGTTTTGAATTTCATGACGGACGCAAGACTCGACGCGTCGGTAAACTTTCGGCATCGTCTTCAATTATCCTCTATTTTTACAGTCAATACGGTTATATGCGAGCTCACGCACCTGACGGATATCAAAATTAATCGTCGCCAATGTTTCGAGCGTTAAAATATTATTTTCATGAGAAATTTTCTTAGGAGCGAATTAAAATGAGAGAATGAACTTTAATAAAAATGTAAAATGTAGTTAATTAGGGTGGATTGGGTTTTTTTATTCTCAAAGCGAGCGTGTTTGCAGGGTGCTTTACGTGGGACGGCGTTTATGCACCGTGGCAAATGCTATCGGCTTTGGAGCGCCAGCGCTAAGCCATTGACCCATCGCGATCCTGCAGACGCATGCTCGAGTGGATTATAGGCGTCGTATACTCCGAAAAGGTTGTTCGTAGGAGGTTCCGATCTCGAATGCAAGTGTATGTGCGAGGAAGAGGGAGAGAGCCTATGTACATACATCGAATTCGAACTTGTTTTACTTGGTTTAACGCCACCTACATATACGATCCGAGAACGAACGAGAACAGGTAGCAAATAACGGAAAAAGGGATGAGCGCGAAAACTCGCGCTAAAGGAATACCCGTAAATATCGATTTCGAGCATTTGTAAATTCCTCGCCTTCTTCGATAATTTTTCTCCTCTTTGTTCCTATTTTACTACCAATTTTTTTATTTTCCATCCTTTTTCGTTCTGGGTTTTTTACGGTAGAATAAATTTTTACATTTCCATTTGTTGAATTCATTTTACGAGCTAACTCTCTCGTTTCGTCTAAAACTCACTGTGCTCTCGTGTGCACTAGCGGAAGATAATACGTTTACGAATAAATTTCAACTGCAAACTAATTACTTTCGAAATAACCCGTAACACCCGCGAGCTACATGACAAGGACTTCGATACTGGAAAATGCAATGAATTGTATTTTCGAACGGGCTATTGGATAGTATCGAATACTCCCCATCAACGTTATATGAGTTTATAAAATAAATATAGTTCGAATAGAGAAAGAAAAAAAAACACACGCACTCGGAGGCAGCGTCGATGCCAAGCCGGTGTAAAAAAATCTCGTGACGGCGATGAAAAAAAAGGGAAGAAAAAAAATTCATCGAGTTCGCTGGAAGTGCGGAGAAGCGTTGAACGCTGGATGACCCGACACTTTGCATATTTCCGATATCGCTTCACGACGAAGTGCCCGCGGGGATTCTATAATCGGAGGACCCTATCTTCCGCTCGGTCCAGCCTCATCGGGCCGCTCCGCTCTCGCGCCTTGAAAAATAAGTAACGCGCCACCTCTCCCTCTTACCGGGCTTGTTTATAGCTCGATATAAGGTCCCGCGACGATACTTAAGGTGGAGCTCAGTTTTCACACTCAAAGTTGAAGCGGGTGCGACTCCGTCGTCTCGTAACAGAGGAACGGAGGGGGGGGGGGGGTTGATTGAGGTGAAGGCGACCGATCTCGCGCGCGACCGCCGAGACTCGTAAAAGTGCTGTGAACGCGGCCTTATGAGTTTTAAATCGTAAGTTATAAGATGTGCTCGAGAGAAGAGTCGAGATCCGAGTTTGAGGGGTAAGAGGAAGGGGGATGGCCCATGGAACGTTATTCTCAGGACGACGCGCCTCCGAGTTTTTCCTACACCCTCGCTAACACGTGGTCCTTTTCGATTTACATATATACATGTACGATTAATGCGATTACAAACTGTAATATAGAATCCGTGTCCAAATTGGTCATCTGTGTCCAACTTGGTAAAAAATGGCCAACTTGGTCATCCGTGTCCAACTTGGTCAAAAATGACCAAAAAATTTTTCATAAATGTGTTTTTTCGTTGTTAAAGTGTATTTTAAAAAGATATGTGAACTTGTTTTGCGAAAAAAAATTTTTTCGAAATATCGTTGGACTCCAACGATGGAAACTTCAGATACATTGTTTTTACACGATTGTATTTTTTTTCAAGGATGAAGAATATATCCATTTTTGTAGGAAGAAATCCGAAACGTAAATCCCAGCACCTTCACTATACATTCAGAGCAAAGTGCTCAGCTATAAAAACGCATTCTCATTGAACATTTTATCGGCCTGTCTTATTCGTCTCTTTCTATGGGATTCGCAGCTATGCGATATCTCTTAAGCATCGAAAGCCAAACGGTGTGTTGTATTTCCTCGTTTGCACGGAATACGCGGATCTTGTACGTCCTTCGTTTCTAGAACACTCGAAGCGATAAACGTGTATCGATTGCATGTAAAAAGATACTCGCAGGGAAAATCGAAATATATCTCGACATTCAATTGCAGGGGTAAACAAAAGTATACATATTTTTGTTTTTCTCTTTCCAGATTACTCGATATGGCCGACTCTTCGGAACAGGACATACGATACTCCCCAATTTTCTTCTGCGTGCATGTTCGTGACTGTAAGTGGTAGCTTCATCGATTATGGCTCGAGTATTTAGTAGTCGTGGAGTGGGAAGTCGCGTATATGATGAATTTGACACTATCACGTGAAACCAGATGTGTAGCCTCAAATACATCATAATATGTAAACAAAACTGTTGGAATTAATGCGGTTTGATCTTTATTGATGTGGAATGTAGAGTCGAAGATACGTCTTCATTGAATGGAATTGGCGAATTCTCTAACTCTTCTTGCAACTACATGTACGAGTAATTTTAAAATTCCTTCGGTTGCGCAATGGCTATTCTCTGCGATAAATACGAAATATCGAACATATTAAATACGATTTCATTAAACCATAAATTTTTTATTTTTAACATTTAGCCTCTTCTACTTTAATATTCCAAAAAAATTTAAACAATTTTCTATAAAGTGTTTTCGAAATAAAAGAGCCGAGGATACGATTGAATGAGAATAGCGGGTGAAAATACGAGGAAAAACGATTATTTTCGACAATGGCGTAAGAATGCTGCGGGCACACAGCTGTACGCCGGTTTTGCCAGTTAATATCGGGAGCCGAGTGCGCAGACTGTACACCAGTCGTACTAGGGTAACGCAGGTGATTGGAGAAAGTGGGGAAAATGGCAGAGATGGAATGAGTTTTTCATACGTCGCTAGTGTTTTAGGACTCTTTTTTTTTTTGGTGCTTGTCCGGTGCTTTTTTTTATTCACCGAGGTACCTACCGACTTCCTGTGCATCGAAAAACGATCGTTGCGGTGGCGCTCGCCCATAGATCGAATCGCGGAATTGATATTTGATTGCGTTTTCATCGTAACGCAGAGAGAACTCCTGATGTCATCTCCGCGCAATTTTTGCTCTCACGACGGCCAATTGATTTTTTACTTTTCCTCCGAACGAGAACACGCCGCGCTCCGTTCCTATTTTTCGGTGCTTTATCGACAATCGTATTAAATACGAGCGAAGGAAAAAAACGCGGCGAACTCTTCTTAATTAGCGCGTTGTCATCGTGTCGAGATTTAGCGAGAGTCAAACGTCGAGTAGTCGTAGCCAGTGATATACAAGCTCGTGCGCGAACTCGCAATGAATTCGTTTCTACACTTCCTACTTTAACGTCGAGTGTTAAACTCCCAGTGGCGCGAGAACAAGGAAAACAGCGGGACATAGTAGTAGCAGCGTACTGTCTAGCATTTATTCGCGGCGCTTTAATATTCCTCGAACGGTGAAACCACTCGAAAGCGTCGCTCGTAAAATCCTGCCCGCTCTGTTGCCGTTCCTCACCCCC
>NCVS01000943.1:107929-128083 GCA_003055095.1 Goniozus legneri
CAAAACGAAGAGGAAATTGCGCGCGTACGTAGACGTCTGCGTGTTCCGAACGATTTTCTCGGAGATGAATCGGAGTTGGAGACAACGATCGCGACTCCATCGGTCGAAATTATTTTATATTCATTCTCGATCGTTAATCGTACATCGTATAACGTATATACAGATTTATGGCACGACATCGCAAATTATATATTTATAATCAGCTTCATTGATGTCTGGCGTTAGCTGTTTACGAGATCCCCGGGTAATTCTTATGCGGAATGATAACGCAGCCGACTGCATTCTGTCGAAGATTAATGGAGCTGACCCTACGACGAAACAATGAACTCCACGAATAATAAGGCTATTGGTGACAGTCGCTGACGTATAAACAATACACCTAATTACGTGCTGTGGGCTTTCGTCTAGACCGCGTGCGCTTAACAAGATTCTCGGTGAAGCTATAGCCAATCCGAAAGTTCAGTATCCCCTACCCTTCTGCGTTCTCTTCGAGCGAGCATTTCTTGGCTCGACACATTTTAAATTTAACCGCTCGCCCACACGCTCAATTGTCTTACGCCAAAAGTGCTTTGTGGCAAAACGAATTTTATAATACATTTAATCATGTTTGTAGCACATTTCGGAGTGTGCTGCTTCGAATAGTTGCAACTCGAAGCTTTCGTACTTTCCCGAGATAAGTAATCGAGGATGCTCAAAATCTCGAGAGCGATCAGTAAACGTACACTAGAGCAGATAAATGTCGAACGAGGCACTTGAAAATTCAATTATAATCCGATATTGATCTGTATAGATAAACCGATAATATCGAGAACACATGTAACAAAAAGAAAAAAACGAGACTAACCTTAATCGTCGGTCCAGTTTCGGCTATGATCTCCGTCCAAGCGAACCTCTGGTTGACTTTCCTCCCGATATGTCAGGAGCGTAGCAAAATACCGGTTAACCACGTAGCCGCTCGAGCCGCTGCTGTTTATCCACATGCGAACTTTTTCACTGTTTTCTTTTTATCTCGTTTACAATTCACCTTTTATGAACACACAAACAGAACTCCATTCGCTCCGATCCGTTTAATTCGACCGCTCGCTAATTCGGAGTCTCGCTCTCACCGTTGCAGGTGAAAAATGGCAGTATTACACTGCACACTCGAAAGGCGGAGTTTGCCAACGCGCGAAGCGAGTGCACGGAACCAGACGGGCTCGATAACGCACGATCGCGACTCTGAAGGTGTATGTGCATTCGCGCGTCCACTTTTGTTCGTTCGTCACCCTTTTTCACCTCCCGATCCGCGATTCTCGTGCACTGTGACGTCACTCGGACGAACAGCGCTGTTGGAGCATACCCACCGACTCTCGCTGGACCCGTTCCGAGAACGCGAATTGAGAAGATACGCGAGAACGTGAAATCCGAGAGGGGATATACTCACCGTCGTATCAACACCGGACGAGATACGTTGTTTACGACGCGACACCGCACATTACGTCTAAAGCAGCCTCACTGGGTTGGCAACTATACGCGGAACCGTTAGTGATAGTACGCAAGATGGCGGCACGTGTAATGGCCGCCATTGCGATAGTGGCGCCCCTCGCGGTCTTCTTAGTAGTTTAAACGGCTCTACACGGTCGGTACTTTCTTCGGAGTATGGTAACGAAGGTTTGCCTCCTGCTGGTAGAAGATTCGAGTAAGCGAGTTATTTTTTTTCAGAGGGCACTGTTATCTCGAAATAATTTTTAGGGTTGTTTCCCAAGTTCCAAATTCGATAGTTTATGTAGTTAACTCCATTTTGTTTTTGTATATCAATCAAAAACCTTTGTCGAAAAAGTACTCTTATTTAGTCGATTATTGTAATAATTTTTGCTTATTTTCCGAAAATTGTTGGAATTATTGCTGTTAGGAGATTAATAATTTTATTTTGACGTTGGAATCAAAACTAACTGAGAACTTAAGAGATAGTGTAGACTCACAATTAGAAGAAACAATCATACTTCGATTCTTCGATCGTTTGCATCTGCGATGAGGTAGATATTCGCAATTTGAGAATCCTAGCCTCTATCTTGAGAATGAAAAATGTGAAACTTACCACGATTTAAAGATCTTGCAGTTTGTTCTGATACAAATACCATGCCCTCGGTTCTGAAAAAAGGCTATCTAAGTATAATAAATTTGCAGGTTATCTTTTCATCTCCGTCAACGTGATATCGCGCTTAGCACGGAAGATACGATACCGCGGAGAATTTTCAAAGGGGATGGCGATTCGCTTCGTAGTGGATTTTACGACGGTGTGTATGGCGATGGTCATTTGTGGGACCGGAGCGACTTCGAGAAGGAGGTAAGGGAGGAACGAAATGTCTCTCGCGATTCTTGCAAAAGATACCGGACACGCTACCATCCCCCTTCTCCTGTTTTAGCTCCCCCCGAGTGATGTCCACTACGACACGCCACCACGGAGTCGTCGAGATTGTCTTCGTACAGGGGAGGTCGGGTAAATGGGCGAGGTGTACAAAAGAACTCCAACCCATAGTTTTACCACGACTACGGAAAGAACCGCCTTGACACGCACGTCTTATGTCGCTGTCTCTCGCGAAGAGGGATACTTCTGACCTCGCCGTAAATATCAACCTCCTAACGTTTTCGTATAAATACCCTGCGAGGTATTCAAAGCATCTATTATATCGGTAAGATAATGAACGATTTTACGTTCGTTGGGAGAACGAAAAGAACGATGAAAATTTGTGTATTTCAGATTATCGAACGAGCAGAAGGGAACGAGAGGATACGAGATCGTCGGAAGGAAATCCAGACACATCAGAAGCTGGGGTTACACGAGTAGCTGTATAAAGAACAGGAAAATCGTATACCGTTTTGAGAGAGCGAGATAAGGCTGCGGCACATACTTCTGACGTGAGTACTTTCCTTACGATACCTAGGTTGCTATATACGTAGGTATATATAAAACGGGACGGGGTTGCTTTGGTATCAACACGAGACACGGCAACGCGACTCATGGACATGCTACCGAGATCAGTCAGTCGATAATCGTCCGCTCGTATTTATGGCTACCGAGATTTCGCATTATTAGGGCCATTTACCGTTTTCGCCCTATAATATCGTCGGCAAGTGCCACGACTGGGACGCTACGTAAATGTCGCGATCGACCGATCTTGATAGTCCCGTAAGACGATAGGGTTCACGCGGAGGTATAATTTTGAGAAGATCTAGAACGGATTACACCGATGCGTATAGCTAGTTCTGAGACAAACAAAGCCCATAAATTAAATGTATCTATTTGCATTTACTTGTCGATGCTCGACCAATTTCGGTAAATTCGTCGTCTAGTGTCTTTTCGAACCCATAAGGTTTAATTGCGCATTCGGAAATGTTCAAACACGCGTGTGGCGAATATTCGACTCTTCGTTCTGGTAGAGGGTGCTTCCTTTTTTGTGACAACATTGCGCGATGAAAACACGGTTATTACCGGCAATTATCATCGGTAACTCGTAGGATAGTAAATTTGAGGCGAAAGTCGCGGCACGTGCTCTTATAGACAAGGGTGTATTATTTTTGGTGGGAGCGAGGATCTTGTTCAAACACGATATCGAATAACGACCGAACTTTCTGAATAAATATCACCCTATGCGCATCAATTCTCATCGCTATTAGAGATTAGCAATTAAAACCAAATTGTAGCTGTTGGGGGATCGATAATAGGGTTTTCACGAAAGTTTTTTTAAGGAGTTGCAGTTCTTCTATCTTCTGTCCATCGTTATCACTTACATTAATATTAGTCTTCTGAGAAGTATTGTCCTGCGTTCCTGCTGGAACAAGGTCCTCATCCGTCTCCTATTCAGGATTGGGGTTCCTACGTTTCCGAATTACCAAGGCATTCCATTGTACATTGCCCTTGTTTTGCTTTCTACGCTACCCTTTTCTACGTTTGTCGCGCTCTCTTCCTTAATCTACTAACGAAATCTTATTCGTTTTTTTTTTATTTCGATATTTACTTCCTATAATTTTATTATATCCTGCATATTGCGCTTCCTCCTTCGCTCGTAACATTTTTTCCTCGTTGTAGTTCTTTTGATTATTTCGAGAGAATCACTGGAAAATTTAAAAAGTTGACTATCTCTAAATAACGTTTTAACGAGTGGTGACGTAAGATCCGAGAATGTCACGCGGGAGGCTTGAGCTTCATCGATTCAGAACCCGATACCATTCAACCTATTTCTTGACGTTATTTTTCCTTAGTGCTATTCTTCGATCTCGGAAAATTTTAATCGAAAGAATTTACAAGTGATATTAAAATGAAATTCTTCTAAAAATTGGAATTAACATTTCACATTCGGTCGAATAAGAAGCCGCAATATCAGAGCGATAAATCTATCGGGAGTTGATCAGGCGACAATCTGCAAGCCGTGCACGTACCGGCGTATCTCGGCGTGACCAGAAAAAGGGACGCCATCTTGAGGACTTCTCTCTCCCCATCCCATCCCGCGTGGGGGTGATTCTTTATTGTTCCAATAAGCACAATGCGCGAGTCCGGTCTTATTAGCGAAATAAACCTTTTTTAACGGCGTCGGAGTGCGCGAGGGAGCTTACCTCTTTCGTTTGTGCCAACTCGTAAACCCGACTGCGGATGAGAAGGAAAAAGAGAGAAAGTTTCTCCCTCGCACGGAAAGAAGAGAGTACAACTGGAGTCGTCGTGGATCGGAAGCGAAAAGAGCCAACGGATCCTTGAAAAAGTTCTCTTTCAGAGGACTCCAAAGGGAGAATCAATAGGTTTTTCCGCGGGTTTCCATGGAAACCGCGAGGCGAATCGGACTATACGCGAAAAGCGACGAAGTCGCGGAAAGAGCATCGCTCCGGTGTCACAAACGTCACTCACTCCTCCGCGCAATGCGTAAATGTTTATCATATTTAATACGCTACCTGTTTTTACTATGTCGTTGGTTCCTCATTGAAATTCAATTCGAAGATATTTCCCTTCCAAAATTTGAAACTCAAGATGGCACAAATTAAAAATTTTATAAAGAGTTGAGAAATAGCGGATTTTTGCATTCATTTGAAAATTTCTCCTACTTCCATCGCCCGTTTGAAAAATTTTATCTCAATAATCGCGAGTGTACTTTTCGTCGTCGTATATCTTGTTTCGGTCTCTCTCGAGCGAGAAAACAATTGAACGTCGCTGGTTTATTTTCGGAAGCCTTAATTTAATTCCCGTCGCGCCGAGGGAGCGTCAAAGGAGCTCGGCGAGGGCGCGAGACGAGGAAGGAGAGCGCGAGTGAAAACCAAAGCGAGCGCGAAAACGTGATATATATGGTATGAAATCAACGAGCGCAGTTAAAAGACGGATCTTTTGTTTCTTCGCCGCTCTGGGCGCTTTGCAATGGTCGTTTTCAGTCACGAACGATACGCTCGCCACACCTCCAAACGGGCGTTGCCCATTGTCCTGGACAGCGCTCATTCGGTGAATCGTAAACTATATGTCATGAGTGTATGAAAATCTGGGTGGCCGACGAGATCCACTTCGTTCCCAGAAGTACCACGGAACGGGTCGGTGAGCGGTCAAAGAAATCCAAAGTCGTTTAGCGTGCGAACCTCGTGGAGTCGAATGTCCTCCCTAGACCAGTTGCAATACGACTCCACAATTTACTCGGCTAAAAATTAATTGCTGTCTACGCTGTTCTCTCATTCGAATACTATCTCGTTATTTCATCGACTGAACTCTCCGTGCAGAAGAATTCTGGTTTCATTCTATTCTCTTTCTCGACGAACTCGCGCATAAAGATATGCTCAGGATATTTAACACGCTGGCAGTCAGGCGCAACGATATACGCACACGTTTCTGTGTGCGGATAATCGCGCGCACGAGCCCGAGAGTATGTGTATGCGTTTGCGTGGGTGTGTACGGAACACGTATCGCGGACATACGAGATATAGGTGTGGGTGGGTTGTAGCTTTGCCAGGAGTCAGTGACACCTCTCGGATCGTCGGTGGCGGCGGCTGCGGTTACCGGTAGCCATGGTAACCACCTCCCTCCTCTAGCTACCTCCGTCAACGGTGTACCTTCGGTCCTACCAACCATCATCCAGCTCCTCCACCTGCACTGTGTATTCTTCTCTCTCTCTCTCTCTCCCTCTCTCTTTTCCTCCATACCATTTGTCCCTCTCCTTCCTCTTTCTCCTACTCTCACCGTCTCTTCTAATTATCGTACTATCTCGCTCTGTTTCGTTCTTTGTGGATGTCATCGTTATCGCCGCTACCATTTCAATTCGATATATGCGCACGAAACGAGAAGCCGAGTTTTGAGAGAAGGAGAGGCGAGAAATGTACAATATGAGAGATGAAATTCTCAAATTTAAAGGGAAACGCGGATACGGCGCGAATATATGAAATAAAAAAAGAAAATACAAGAGAAAGAAGAAGTGGTAACTGTTGCCAAGCCTCGCATTCTCTTTCGCTCTTTCCTCTGGGTTTGCATATGCAAGCTGCACCACGTACGTGTTAGTTTCACTTCCCCCGCACTTATTTCTCCTTACCGTCGTACACTCGGGTCTCGAGCGAAGTATGAATAGATGCAGCCAAGTTAATGCCACTCGCGATGCATGCGACGCTGCCGTGCACGCTTATACTCTCCCTCGCGTTTTTCATCTTCTCGCTCTTACATATATCGCTCCTCGTGTCTGTTGAAAGGCGTTACCGGCAATCACGCGGGCCGCTTATAGCCCGCCGATGTACGACGGGATGTGTGAGTAACAGTACGCGCTATTTTCGGAGACGAGCGCGCTTTATAGTAAGGGAGGATGTCGATCTCGACTAGCTCTCTTTCGAAACACAATCAGTCTCCAGAGTTTTCACCTGAGAAGTTATTATTTGCAAACTTCGTATTCTCAATACCAATGGAATTAAAATAATCGAATTAAATCAACTAAAATATTTTTTCCAATCGTAACTTCTCTGTTTACAATGATTCGATCGGGTTAGACACGATCCACCATTTTGGATAACGGGGATACATATATAGAGAATCGCACGGACAGAGCGTAGGGGAGGGAGAATAATCATCAAGATGCGCGCAAACGCGGAGATGAGCAGAGAGATGTTTCGCTCGCGTCCAATCGGAGCCAACGGATGCTCCCCTCGGTCCAATAGGGATCCGAGAATAGCACTTCTCGCGCACGAATACAACATACCGGGAAGCGAGGGACACGAATGCGCCAGGAACACTGGAGGACGGTTCTGATGAGCAGAAGGGGGATATTACGCGAGTGGGAAGAGATCACCGACCAATGGGAGCGCTTCTTGCGGGTGATAACGAGCAGCTCGTTTCGAAATAATCGATCGTATCGCACCGACAAATTTATCAAACCGAAAACACGGATATCTGTTATGTTAATTTACTCGAGAGACCGACAATAAATGAAATAGCGATAATCCGCGAAAATATTTTATTTTCATTCTCGTTTCTGAGAAATAAAAAAATCGTGCAAATGGGTTGGGCTTTGTCGACTCGGTTCGCAGGAGGTCGACACAGAGCGCGTTCGCAGAGAACAATTCCCTTCCTTCCATCGGCTCACCCACACCGGAGGATGGTATCGAGGATGAGGTGGGACGGAAGACGTGGTGTGCGCGCAGCTCCTCCTGGGAGGATCAATAGAGACAGGAGACGAGACCTCTTTCCTTCCCCTCTGCGCTCGAGCTCTCTCTCCTCGTTCTCTCCCTCTCGCCTTCCTCCGCAGCAGCCCTCGAGAGCGAGCCCGACCATCCCCTCGTGTCCCCTCCTCATAGCTTCCTTCGCGTTTCTGCATCCCAGCATCCTCCCAGTTCCCACTCGCTTTTAGCTTCGCTCTCTTTCTCCCACCCTTTCTCTCTCTCTCTCTCTCTCTCTCTCTCTCTCTTTCTCTCCTCTCTTACCAGCCTCTGATACCCTTCACCCCACGACCAAAGTCAAAAATAGATGAAATTGGACAAAAGAAAAAATTCATTCTCTTGAAATCTGTTTGTTTCTCTCTCTCTTTCTCTCTTCCTCTTTCCCTTCCTCTCTCTCACTCTACATATTTTGCCTCGGGGAAGAACAATAATACGATAAATGGCTTCTCACGAATAACGTCGGATTTAAAAAAAATGAAAACTTATCGAGAGACTTTATAGAATACGAGGAAAAATACGGAGGAGTGAGTTTAATGTTGCGTAGCTCGGATGCAAGGGGTGGCTGCTGGAAAGCCGACGGTGGTTGGAGAACCGCGTGGGACGGAGGAGAGGCTCGTACTGGAGGTAGAAAAGTTGTGGAGGTTGGTGGGTAATGTTGCGTGATGAGACGGCTCTCGGACTCATCGAGAAAAGAAGAGGAAAGGAGAGCGCGTTTGCGGAAAAGGGGAGAGAGAAGAGATGGAAGGAACGGCCGAAAAAACGAAATGGCAAGATCGCGAATGCCAGAAGCTGCCTCTGCTCTAATTCTAAAGAGCACTTTTGTCGGACTCCCTACTTTACCACGCTTACCCTTTACTCGCATTTTTTCCCTTATATACGTTTCAAGTATGTAGAACGGATATGAAATTTCAGCGAATCGCCAAAACTTGCCTTCTGCGGTTGAGAAATACATCCTCCGTATTCAAAGTTTCTGTATCGTTAATTCATCGCAATCCTTAAATGTGTCGATTGGAATTGCGAGGACTCGGGCAATTCGCGCGCTATCATTCGTCGAAAACGAGGCTGGCGCATTGAGAGCGTAACAGCGATAAAGGATAGAGCGAAAAGCGAGAAGTGATTAAAGGTGTTTGCCTCGACTGGCAGGCTCGGTGGATAAGAGAGGCAGTACTTGGAGCAAAGAGAAAGAGAGAGCGAAGAAGAGAGGGAAGCGGATAGAGGGCGGCTCGGCTGTGATTAATTTGAATCGGCAAATGCCTTCGAGGGTTTACACTGACTGAACTGAAGGCACCGCTGTGCCTGTAATATGCTACGGTCGAGGAGTCGGTTCAGGACGAAGGGCGTAAGGTGAGGAGGTGGTTATGTTCACAAGGGAAGGAAACATCCCCCGCAAGAACCACAACGTAAACCAACGGCGGCCGCGAAACATTCCGCCACTGATTTACGTATACAGACGAGGATGTGTGCGCACGAATGATGAGATGGAGCGAGGGATCAGACAGAAGGGAGAATTTCCGAGAAGTCGCGAGAGGGAGAAAGTGATGGTGATTGTATTGAAATAGGAGAGACGGTGATACGAGAGAGAGAAATACGAAGAGAAGCCAAGGCGGGACGGGTGACGGGGAATGCGAAGGACCGTCTTAAATCATTTCTCTTGCATTACCCCTCTTTCTCTCTATCGGTCTCTCCGCGATGCCAGAACCCACGAATAACGGAACGGTTCTCGGAGAATGGGGATCACGGTGATTTCACGGGCTTTGCAAATTCGATTATGCTATGCAATTATCTTGTAAAGTTGATCAATAGGATTTAATTAAAGATAAAATCGACTCTTTCGTTGAATTTTGAGAATTAATATTATCACCCCCGACGTTTTACTACCTGATTATTTTGGTAGAATAACTAGCTCGGTTTTTGAAACCTTCGTTATGTTTCGAAGCCTTTATAGGCTTTTTTTGGTATCTTCATCCTCCACCCTCTTCTCTCCTTCTCTAAACGTCGTACGTGAAACAAAGACGGTATTTATCTCAAATTCATGATCATGGCTAACGAAAGTGTAACATGACAAATATTTTTATGTGCTAATACATTAAACCGTACGAATAACTATATTGGGTAAAATAGATTTTTTTAGTTGAAACAATAATTGTCGCATAAGTTCATCCACAGGCATATAGATGCATAACCGACATTGGCAGACGGGTGTGGGTTGAACATGTCCCCCGCTTCTCCCCTTAAGCTTCCAATTACTCGCGTTTAGTTACGTTTTTCCGCTCGAATGCTCTCTCTATGATACACTCACGTACTCGACCCGCGCTTGGCTTTTAGTTACCAAACCCACTTACCAACACAACCGAGTTCATGTACACCTGATCGGCGTGCACGTATGCGTAACACTAGACACGATTCGAATCTGTGCGTGTGCGACAACACATACACACACAAGCGGTCGCGTTAACTCGTAGTACAGCAAAGGGTAGCGATTGACAGGGGCGTGCAGAGGATTACCAATCAAATTCTCGCTACAAAGCTGATTTTGAAAGCTTACCGTTCGTATCGCGAAACCGGTTATATCAACTTTCGTAAGGCGATTCGTTCGGCAAACGAAACAATGAATTTTCAATAATTTTTTCTAAATTTCGATGTTTCCGTTGGAACATCCGGCGCATCGTAGTTAGCAGATGGAATTGAGTACGCTTGAAAATCAATGATACGGTGACATATGTGGCGTTCGTTATACTTTTCCGATGTGGCCGATCACGAGCAAGAGACAAAAGCACAGTTCGAACGATAGTTAAACTCTTTTTACTACCCAACTGCGGGAAAATATAACGAAATATATTGTTCTGACCTGAAAGTTGTAAGTCACGCCAGCTTTTGTTCACTTTATACTGAACGTACAGTATAATTTGCACCATAAAACACACGATATTATGGTTCAATTTGTGACAAACCGAGTAAATCGACACGGTCGATGCAGAGTAGTTGGCCCCTCCGATAGTTTCTCTTATCATTCCTCACGACTGATTTCTCAAGTTTTATTATGTATCATTGCAGTTGTTAACGGATTTTTATGGCCACTTAAAATTTTTAATAAATTTTTTCTTACAAAGTGTAAAGTTTCCTTACTGCGGCAATACTTAGTCGTAAAAGTTAGCGATTTAGCGCACGACTTGATCAACGATGACGCGCTCGCATTACGAATGGCAAACGAACCAATGCATATTAACGAGTCGTAATCAAGCGCTCGTACGAATGCTCGATTTTACAGTCGCGTTCAAGGATCCGGGATAACGAGTTAATTTAAATACAAAACATCAGAAGCTTTTAATCTCCCCGGAGTGGTCAGCTTAACAACCTAGTTTTTCGATGCTGATACACGCTACCCTCATTCATATACATCGTAGCGAATACCAACGCGGGCATATCTTCGTGCCCATTGAACAATCTGATAGGTACACGAGGTAGAAAATGAAAATCGAGTTTACCGAAGAACGATATTCCTATCATCCGATCCCCAACGCGTTATCATATCTATGATTAATCGTCCAGACTTCCCCAACAGGATAAAAATGAATTCGCGAAAGAAAATAAATGTCTTAGTTACGTCCTGATTAACCTTACACGTTCGGTGATTTTTTTCCAACTCGACAGCCAATGCCCGTATCCATCTAGGAATCTAATCTCGCACGACTCGCGGCCAGTAGCGAGCATCTCTGATTATTTTTTTTCCCTCTGCAGTCGAGCTGCGGGAAGGCAATGCAGGTCGTTCGTACGGGTAAGCTCGCATGTCTCGACGAGGCGGTCTCCGTGGTCACATCAGTCTCCGAGCATGCGAGCTCCCTCAACTTAAATCCCCGTAATATACACACAGGGGTAGCGAGGTACTATCGCGGCATTATACAGACATACCTATATCCAGCCCGATGACTGCTGATATGACATGCGACCGTCTTGGATATAGGCTGCACGACTCACCCCACTCTTTTTTCCTACCACCACCCTCTCGCCTCTCGCGTCATTGTCAACCTTCTGTTTCTGTACTTCGGGCGGAACACGAGCGCACACATTTACGATGGTTTTCCACTTCGCACACTGCGTGCCTCCTCCGCCTATAACTCTCCCACTTCGCGTTTCTTCTCGCCCGGTGCTCTGTCCTTCCCTCTCTGTAACGCCCTTCGACTCCGCTGCCCTCCCATATTCCTCCTCGCGCGACAACGCGCAATACCGAAGTCGTACACTACACCTAGCGCGACGTAACTCGCTCGCATTTATAAGTCGTGAGCCGAGCGAACGATTTCACCAAACGTGAGAACGTTCTTACAGAGTTTGCCCTTTCGCAGACGATTAACCCGCTTACGCCTTTAACGTGACATGCTTCGGAAAGCTCGGATTGTTTTTTCTTCTTTTACAGGCAAGATTAGGGCCGGTACTTGAAAATCGATGCTGCCAATTCACGATGTTCGAATTGCTTTGCGTTAAACACTTGCGTTTTACCTTACCTTAGTAATTACATGGGTCATCTCGACGTGTACGCACGGTATCATTTCTCCAGCATCATCTAACAGTCCGATATTACGAGTGACCGTAATTCAATTCATCTTCCCTACGGCGCTATCTAACATTTGATCTGCATAGGTTGCGTCACGCACTCGGAAAAAAATGTTATTATGGAACTTTTATATTTCGAAATGGCTCTTATGTTAATGCTCGTAAAGAGCAAAAAGTCATTCTTCTTAATCACGATGGTTGTGCAGGTAATCGTAAGAGCACGCAGGAATGAAAAATAAAATGCGCTCGCGGAATGATGCATAAATCCTGCGATACATATTGTCGATGCCTGTTGTTTAATGAGAGTTTGGAAATGTTCGAAAACTGAAGCCACGATTCGGATAAGGTGGTTATGTACTCGACAGCGCGATCACTAGTAAAAGACCGCGAGGAGAGTCAAGAAAATCGGTTCTCCTGGATCGATAAGGGTGGGGAAACTATTGGCCTTTTACGTAAGGGTCGAGAAGGCAAGCGAGTGGTTTTTATAGCTGGCGAAAGGACAGGGAGGGTCCCGGATGGTCGGGTGTTCCACTCGACCAGAGTATCCCTAATATACGTCATCCGTTAACAGCGTTTTTCTTTCCCTCCTCGCTACTGGCTCTCTTCGCTTCTCGGTTAGAAGTGGCCAAATCTACTTCCCTCCTCGCCCTTTCAATAGATTTTTCGAGATTTCGAGCAGTCGTGTCGTACCACCCGATGATTCGTCCCTCTCCCGTTTCCCGTACGATTGATACATGTTATAGCCATACCACTCGTAATAATTCTTCTTCGTTCGTTTCGGTAATCTGGCGGAGCAATTACACCGAAATATTAACGGTTGAATTTATATAGATATGAGATAATCAGCTACATTTGTTATTTTCTCTAAATTATCCTGAGATGCAATACCTGAGCGTACTAACGAAACAACGCGACACCCGCTTCGTGCTTTTACGCCTCCGCAAGGTAATGTTCACCCAACGTATACCCATTTGAATACGGATGTCTTATGAAGTCAAACATCAGTCAGTCTCGCTCGCTTCAGCTCCCGTCACGTTTCCTCTTTCGTTTCACTTCAGTTACGTTTTTTTTTTCACGCGTGCACGAGCGCGGGTGGAGCACGTGCAGCGAGTAGGAAACAAAGAAGGCTCCGCGAAATAAGGACGTAAGGTAAGAAAGAGAGAAAGAAATTAAAAAATGTGGGTGAACGAGAAATTCTTAAAGAACAAAAAAATGGAAGATAGAAACGAAAAAAATCATTGGCCAAGAGAAATAGAGATTTCAAGGAATTTGAAAAAATTATTTTTAAAGTCGAAATATTCTCAAATACGCGTTATCGCTTTTTTTGCGAGAAATCAAAAAGGCATGCGGTGAAAACGGTGACGACATGAGTGGCTTGAAGCAGAGTGTAAAAAATTACAGGTGTAAGATCCTTAAACCGCTCGTGCAAACATATATCGCGCTAGTTAGGTGTAGAATGCATCAAAGCAGAGCAAACATGGACGATATTTGACGTCAGGCGAGCTTTGACCTATTTTTTGAATTTACCAACCGAATACAATATAATTGAATATAAAGTCGATAATTCGATTTTCACAATCGGCTATTGTTCGTACACGAAACAAAGTGATAAATCGGCAAACCAGAGTGCTTTATGTAGCTTCACCTCTGTCGATCCATTACGAGTTATCAATCGATTATTCAGAGACTATAACTCGATGCAATAAAAATTAGTTTCGCTCTTGATTTCGTATTCGAGTGGTTCGGCAAAACACATCGCGTAAAATGATCTACACGTATACGTCGTTCGTAAATGAATTTGTCCCAATAAGATTCAAAGTTAAAAAGCTTTAACAATAAGAGATTACGACATACGTTCGTCCGTAGTGAGTAGAAACGGTCGTCGAGCAATAGCGAGAACAAGGAACGGGAGGAAGGGAGGGGCATCTTTTATGATTTCCTAAGATGAAAATAAACCGTGGTCGACTATAGGAGAGAGCAAGTTATATGTCGTGATATTTTTGCGCGTGAGACGGGAGTCAGTCGTCTTATTGCTAGCGATTTAGAAACCCGTGAGTCTGGTGAAACGAGACGAATATGCATAACGTGTAATTTCTTTTCAAAAATATACAGATTGCTGCAAAAAATTTTATACGAAATTAAACATAAATCATAGAGAAATCTAAAATTCGAAACGTTTGGTTTTGTTATTGTAAAAATAAGCGACAAGCGACTGGACGAATAAGGGAGGAAGAATTTGCAATTTCCGCGGCAAAGTACGAAGTGGCAGGGCGGAGCTGCGCTCGGTAGGGTGCGCGAGCATTTCCTGCCTAGAACCTCGTGAACGAGTCGCCGAGGTCGGAGGTCGCTTGCACGGACGCGCAATGAGAGCGAGAAGAGAAAAAGAGAGAGAAAGAGAGAGAGAAAAACTCAGGGGTTCCTCAATTGAGAAAACGAACACGTAGAGAAATGCGCCGTCGATCCGATCAAACTGATTTCGGCTATTTGTGTCGATACGCATATACATACTATAGGCTGACGAGCCGACCACACACGCTGCCTATCGATTTACGTGTATAATTTTCGTCGAAATCGCCAATAGCATCGCATTACCGATTTAACATCACGCAAGGGCAGATATGATCCTCGACTCTTATTCTACTCGTCGACGATAATACGTTTCGTTGACATCCGAAGAAAGACAAAATAAAAAGAAAACAGTAAAGATTTCTCACAATAGCGGCTGTAAAAAAGAATTCGTCTGGCTCGTAGGTCGAGCTTCCTCGAATCGCGCGGTCGAATATTATCGAACGGAAATGTTTACGATTCGTGCACGTGGTGAGTACTACTTATCGGCCCGGGCACAGACTACACGTCAGCAAAGGGTGTTGCGATAGCGCGCTCTACTCGTAGGGACAGAGTCGTGAATCTGTAATCAGCGACGTCAGCGAATCAACCCGACCAGTTGTGAACACCTGTTTTGTCGGGTAGAAGAAATTCTCTATTCTCGATCCGGAAAGACGAATTAACCCTCGAAGAGTATTTAAACCCCGATTAATACAAATTTCTTTTTGAGTTGAGCATGATATTTTACAAAATCTTCGGCGTTCGTAATTATAGTTTCCGAAGAATAAATTCTCTATACGGCCGCTAATTTGTATACAGCATAATTATGAAAAAAGGAATGCTCGCAGAGGTGTCAGAGAGCGCGAATAGGACCGCCGCGGCTTAATCCGCGAGTGATCTCGTAATCTGAAATATCGCGAGAACGAAGTTCCCCTGTGGGTGAGTACTGGGGGCCGCGAGCTCTCGAGGTGGTTTAAATCATAATCGATCGTGGCTCGGCTAAAATGGGGTGAAATGGGAGGTGGCGACGGTGACAGACAGAAGGAGAGAGAAGGAGAGAGAGCGAGAGAGAAGGAACGGCGGAGAGAGGGGAGTGAGACTGTGGATGATAGAGGCAGCTAACGGAGAGAGTGAAGAAGCCGGAGAGGAACGCCGCACGCGGAGGAGACAGCGGCTGATCATTGGTGGACACCGGAGCCGGGCTCGGTAGGTCCGCCGCTTAGGGGGGGAGAGAAGTTGTGCCGGCAGGTGGGGAAAAGCCCGACGACGGAGGCGGCAGCGGCGACGGTAGCGCTCGGGTGGGGGATCGGCGGGGGTGGAGGAAGACGAGGAGGTGGCGGAGCCCGCCGGAAACACGCGGGGAGGAAAGAAGGTGAGAGAGGGAGAGAAAAAGAGAGGGAGAGAAAGAGAGAGCGAGAGAGGTTAGAGGGAACGAGAACGAGCCAGAAGAGAGGGAGAGTTAAGGGTGGAGGACAAGTCGGAAGAGAAGGAGGAGACCCCGAGGATAGAGAAGCTTCCTCCGCCAGAACGCACGTCCGAAGAACAGAAATATCAGAATCCCGTACGGATCGCACGCCGGTACCCCGTCGGATCGCACTCGCGCCGTTGTTAACGATCCCGGAAGACCCACCATCTCTCTCATCCCTCGTCGTCAAGGTCGTAGAGCATCGATCGTGTGTCTCGAAAATTCACAGTGCGAGAATTCAACATCGATCGACATTCAAGGATATTATCGCACCTGTCGTATGGCTCGGTGGACAGTTTGTCGAGTTGTTAGTGTTTTATTTTTCGTCTCGTCACCTGTCGCGCAGCGATGAGATCCAAGCCGGTGGCGAGAAAATTGGCGCAGGGTGAGTTCGATTATTTTTAAATGATTTCTTCCTTTGGGACTCACACACGAAATACCAAGTTACACCATTTTTTCGCTTTTCACGATAACGTTATCGTTGCTTGTGAACGTGTCGTCATACGTCAGCGATGAGCAGTAGGCGGATCTCGCGCTGGCGCACCAGCACCCACGATGTCACTCTCTCCCATCCTTCCTGTCTTGTCTAGTCTCGCTGCTCGTCCTCCGTCTCCCACTCTTGCGCCAAGTCCCGCCCACGATCTTTCGCGTATCTTTTCTATACCTATCCGATCGATATTCCATCATCTGGCATTTAGTATATCGAGCGATGTGAAAAAATACGCATTCGGATATTAGTCGGGTAAAAAGTTGGTTTTATATTAGTTGAAAATTGTCAAGTGTCTGAGATTGTGTGTCAAAATTTTCTCTGAAGTAGACGTTATGTTGAAGTAAATTTTCGTATCAAAACCTGCATTCGATAATTTTAGCAATGAGAACTCGATTTGAAAATTCTCACGTTTAATCGCTATGCTACTTTTTGATTAGTGTGGATTCAATTCAATATTGGCTATCTATCGAAACGAATTTTCGACCACTTCAATGCAAATACGCACTCATCTATCGACGCTCGATATTTTTCACGATAGAACGGTTTTCGTGAAATACAATTTTTCGATCTGTCAGAGAGCACGCGCTTACGGAGAAGCCATGAATCGATCGACCTTTGTGTCGAGGTTGACAATGGGGTATATCGCTTGGACCACAAAAGATTCGTTGGAACAACCGGGCTACGATATTTTATTGTTATACGCTGAATGACGATGGTGTATACACCGTCATCCACAATTTTTACGCAACTTGGACTCGTCCTGGATGACTTTCACGAGCATCCAATTATCTCGCGTTCGTGCTAAGAACCAAAATAGTAGTCTACGTCATTCGAGGAATACGCCCGAGTTTAAGTCGAGCCCCGCGAGCATCCAGCTCTTCTCTATTTCCGGTTTATGTGTACGGATTTTATTAATAAACTCCGCTTCGTTTCCTCGCGCATCGGCCACTTTGGCGCGCAGTTCCGTCGTTTATCGGTCACGAATGCGCGAGAGGAGAAAGAGAGAGAGAGAGAGAGAGCGAGAGAGAGAGAGAGAGAGAGAGAGAGAGAGAGAGAGTGAGTGAGTGAGAGGGAAGGGAAGGGAAGGAGCGATGAATATTCCGTAAAACTGTTTCACGCGAAGTGGCTCGTCGGCTTTAAAACAATGCCAAGTATGCAGCCGACCCCTCAGCTGTGTTCCGACGCTTGTCAGTCGGGTTCGCGCGGGAGATGATTTATATCGCGTCGCCATTTACAATGAAAAAGCTCTCTTCCCACGGTCGATCGGGCTCGATTCGCGTTGTAGAAATTCGTGTGTGAACTCCACTCCACTCAACGGATTTTTTAATCTGCAAGACAAAATCCGTTACCGCTTGACTTGCGAGTCGATGCAATAATAGGCCATCCATCCACGAACTCTTTTTCGTCGGACGAGATGCCAATGTTGGAGGGAGAGCGGATGAGGGGTGGAAAGTACAAGACGAGGAGGACTTGGAACTTGGTGAGACAATTGAGCACTCGGTTTTCTGCTTTTGTCTTGGCCTCTACTCGCCGAAACACACACCTGAACATTTTGTTAATAAAACAAAACGAAATTCAATTCGTATCGAATATTGATTGATTGATAAGTGTTTGATAACAAATTCTCTTTGCTATATAAATTCTATTACCGTACTAGAAAAGATACTAGAAAAGGAAAAAAGTGTTTTTACCTATGGATTCGTTCAATTATGGATCGTATTTCATTACCTGTCCATGATTGGGTCGATATATATTGTTGAGTCGAGAAAAACAAGATGAGAAATTTCTGGAAACTGATAGGAAACGGTGAATCGTGAAGAACCGCAATGAAACGATCTCGGAATTCCCTACCGGGTTCTGTGAAAAGGCGCATCATCCTATTGAGTTAGCGTCTAGTCGGACCAGTACCGGAAGTCGTATCCGACAAGAGAAGACAAAAGCCGAATGAGCGAGGGTGGGTGAATGAGGAAGAGTGGGGACGAGTTCTGTTTCATCGGTCTCTCCCCTTTTGTCTCGCATCCTGAGAGAGAAGACGTTGAATAAAAAGCCTGAATAGATCGGATGATCCCAAGGTAGGTCAGTCCATTCTGGTCTTGCGGGAGACCGCGGCAACTCCCGATCCCACCTTGTCTTGCTTCTCTCCTTCACAATTTTCATGTTTCGCGCGACGAGCGCAATTAAAGAGAGAGAGAGAGAGAAATCTGGTTCCACTCGTCGTTCTAGCCAGTTGTCTTCGTCCATCTGCTCAGGGCTGAGAATTTTCATTGAATTTTATCGCCAACGATTGAATGACTCGTCGAGAAATCAGAAGCGCATTATTTCTCGATTAAAGCCAATCGAGCTCTTGTCGATTTTCGAGGCTCGGAAATTCATTTTCTATTGAAATTAAAATTCAAACGACACGGTGCACTAACGCGTGGGTAAAAATCCAATAACAAAACTTAGCCAGGATCTATAGCCTCCTCTGTTTCTCCCTGCACGGTTTCCTCCGACGAGACGTTTAATAAAACCGCGAGTCTTCCGTCGCGCTATTCACTTCCCAATTAGTGATTTAATTGATTTTGTTTTTTTCCTCTACTTCGCCTTTCGAATTTCTATATTTGATAATACACTCTTATTGTTTACGGAAAAGCCATCGGTCTCGTATCAGGAACGAATCTACTGTGAAACTGAGCGCGGGATAGCTTCAGCAGACGATTGTTGTTATTGGCAGTCACGGAACACCGATAAGGTACACCGGTGGCCATTGTTTTCCTCTCGTGCCGCAATTGTACAATTAATCATCTAATTAAACGTATGCTTTCCTACCGCCCGCCATTCCGCGCTATCAAGTCTCCACGAGCGACGAACAATAGCCGATCATTTGGTAAACACGAATTGAACGCGTAACGGGTGAATTGAGGAGATCGAACGTGATTGGCCGTGAGTTGGAGTATAAAAGCAAACGAGAATGCGAGGCGAGTCAGCGTACCTTTGGGTACGGTTGACACGTTAAGCGCAAACGTATCCACGAGAGAATTTTTAACGACGAAAATTAATTTAACGAAAATTTCTTACTCCTCGGACAAAATTTATGAAATGTTTTTGAGAACTTGAACAGCGAGTATTATTATTGTCTGTGGTTATTAAATCTCGGAATCCTCTTTTATCTCGGTCTATTCCCGGTACCTGGCGACCGTGGAGAAAGGAGTCTTCGGTAAGAAGATGGTTGAGTGGAGTGGAAGGATGATGGCCAAAGAATGAGAACCCGAGAAACCGTGACGGATGAGCATGCGTGTCTGTGCATACAAGTTGGTTAATTGTCCAATCGTTTTGTCTCTCGTTAAATTGGTTTTGCCATCTTAATTTTTCATAAGAGATACGGTAGAAAGAGTCACAATATTTCAGAAAATCAAATTGAAAATATTTGAGATAAAGATTCTATTAATTGGTTTAACAAATATTTTCTTTAGTCGTACAATCGTTTTAGCCAAATTGCGATGAAAATTCATTTGATTTCGTATTAATTCCTTTCCTCGGCTAAATTATGAAGTTAGCGATGACGCGGTAAGTAACGAGACCTGCGATCTACACGGATCGAGGGTGAAAATGTATCCGAGTGACGTAAACGTAGAAGTAGCAGGACGCGGCGCGAATGTACGAGTGTCTCTGCGTTTCTCGAGGGCGTGTGTTCGCGAACAGA
>NCVS01000943.1:128116-142923 GCA_003055095.1 Goniozus legneri
GACACCTGCGGGGTTGCGATTGCGTGTCTGGCATTGCTTTACGAGACTCATTTCCCGCAACGTCATTCCGCCACGAGAGACCGCCACCCATCGCTATCACCGTCGCCACCGCGTTTTCCCGTGACTCTCCTTTTAATCGGAAAAGATATTTTTTAATCGACGGGCGAAACGAATCGAATCCTTGAAAATCAGACAGGAATAATTCAATAAACGAGCAATTGCAAACCTTCTTTATATAGTCTTAATCTGCGATGTTCTTTAGAATGATTTGTTTTCCCGCAATTACTGGCCTCGGTTTTTCTTTTCCTCGTATCGAATTCCGCATTGGTCTCATCTGGTAATGTGTTTTTTACGAGTACAATACGAAGCGTTGTATACATTAAATGTAGAACGACGCGGTGCCGCGATTAAACGGCGATTTTCATATTTCTCGACGATAATTAAACCGCCTTATGTATAGCGTGAATTGAGTGCTGTCCAAGGAAAGAGCAGAGAGAGAGGGGAAGGCGGAGAATAAAATAGGGTTGCGCGAGGTCTCGACCGTCTCGGTTGGAGAGCCGCGAAGGTAAAGTCGAGTCGATGTAGGAATGACACGAGCGGTTATCTGAGCGGCCACGCGATATTGTCATCAGCGGTGGGAGGGGGTGGCGAGGTAGTTACCTCGAAGAAAGGCGAAAGAAAGAGAGGGCGAGAGGGAGAGAGGGGTAGGAAGAGGCGTCGTAGCGAGTGTAGGAAGAGGTGGTGGGATAGAAAATGAGAAAGCCCGCATAACCGAGCGAGAGGAAAAGCTCGCGAGCTGGGGGCGGTAAAAGAAGAGCGAGAGAGCAAGAGAGAGAGAGAGAGAGAGAAAGAGAGAGAGAGTACGATAAGATCATCTGACCGAGCCACCCCTCGGCCCCCTCGAAGCATAAGTCGACAGTGGCCTTTCCCTGCCTTGGCCCGACCCCCTCGTGACTCGGCGGAGACCATTTCAACGATAGCACACACAGCCAACTCACCCCCGAGGCTTGCGCGTTATCTCGCACGCGAATTAGCTCGACAGATTTCCTTTTTTCTTTCGACTCGCTCGGTTGTGCTCTACTACGATTCCTCCTCTTGTCCGTACCACGGCCTACGTTATCACTTCTACCCGGTCACTTTTGTTACTTCTTCGCTGACAGCGTACGTACATGAGAAATAAAAAAGAATAATCGTTAGTTCGTGAATGTCTCCTATGGCATACGTGTATGAGGCTGCATCGTTACAATAGACTGGTGCATAATTTCACATATTATTATTGCTGCACGCGCACTGCATTACGATGCTTCGAGGGTTGCCTTAGTCACACACTCGAGGCGTAAAGTTTTTGAAAAATCGATGCGGCGTAGTGTGGATACTTACGTATAGCTATATATTTTTTTTCTCCGCTTAAACACGGACACGCGATTCCTTAATACTTTCTGTGCGTTTTCTCAGTTGACATAAATTCATAAATAACGCTACACCTATCGATCCTTCCTGCTATTAACGTTCGTTTTATTTTTAAAATTCCCTATAAAAATGACGTTCTTTTTTAAACTTGAGTTTGAAAAATTTTCTCACAGCGCAATCGTGAATCTGTAATATACAGCCCTGCGCTACTTTTGATGCGCCCTATATATAAATTATCTCGAGAACCTCTCGAGAATACAGATAATCTGATTCACGTTCCGGGTGATACTCTACGATGACGTCATAACGTTCTCCTTTCTCGGTTCATTTTTGGAATTCCCATCAGTCGGCTCTCGCAGGCATCACGAAATATTCAACTCGGTGTAAAGTGACAGCAAAAGCGCGTAAACACAAAACCGTATAGTCACTTGTTTCTGCCTCGAGTCACGTACGAGTGTTGCGTCTATTTTGCGCTCCGTGAGTTACTTTCACGAGGATAATGTTCTTTCGGTCTGTTCTCAAAATTTTGATTTTGACACTGTATTATGACGACACCGAAAATATTATGGGCGAAGAGCTCGAATTTCGCGATATACGCCAAAAAAATTTTACTACATTTACCGGTGGGCAAAAAAAATTAATTGTACTGTAATTATTTTTGTAATACGAACAACCGATCATTCGAGCAGCCAGCCAGTCCCTCCTTAATTCGTCACTTTCTCTCTCTCTCCCGGCTCGCGCATTGAATACGGTCCAGCGTTCACACGCTCTAGTGGCTCTGACATCCCTTGGCCGAAGGGAAAAAAATGTCTGCTCGCTTATCGAGTAACTAGTACAAAAGGGGAACGCATTATCTCTCGATGGATTCCGTCAGGTTTCGTGTGTCTCTTCCGTTCCTTCTCCTTACCTCTATTCTCTTTTCAATGCCCTCGGCTTATCTTTGCGAGATATTCGTGGCTCGCGACCGCGCTCGTTCTTTAATTCAATTCGCAAGGCTCTTTCTCTCTCACAAAGATTCATCAGTTTGCCCATGTACAGTACGACAAACCGAACGCGCCAAATAACCCAAAAAAAAAGGAACTGGAATTAATCTTACGAATCGACCACAGTTTTTATAATGTTCCCAATTTTTACAAATGTATGAAAATTCTTAAGAAATAAAATATCGCGTATCGAATAAAAAATTGGTTAATACATAAATGCCGAATAAAACATTTCTGTTCTCGGAAGATAAAGCGAGAGAGGTAAGAAATTCAGGAAAGACCCAGCTTCGTATTGGCGTGTGGCGCGAATCGGTTTTAGGACTGTGTCAAATGAAACTGAATGCATGACATCCTCCCACCCTCTACGGTCCGAGCGATGGGACTCCAGCTTCATCGAGGTCGTAGGTCGCGCATGGGAATGAACTCGAAGGGTCTCGTGCGCCGAAAGAGCCACGGTAAATTACGCATGTCTTCTTTCTCCGCTCTCGGAGGATCATCTTCGTTTCTTTTACGTCTTGAGCCGCTATTGTCTTCGCGCCTCGCTGTTTTTTGTCGCCGAGCTGTTTCTCGCGATCAAACGAATAAAGGACCACCCTTTGCCATTAAAGGGGTCCGAGAGATGTAATGAAGTGCCATGAATAGATCATTACACGGAGCGTTACCGAAGTGCCCTCCTGTGCCCCTCGCGCTATCCTCTTCATCGTTCGAGAATCTCGACTCGTTTCGCGAAAACTCGTAAAAAGATCGACGCAGCTGTTCTCCAGCCACGGAGATGATGACAATCGATAACCATATGCGGCTTGTAAAACATATTAAAAGGCCGCGAAAAGTCGGCGAGAATAGAGAAGAACCAATCATTACTTTACGAATGAATAATCGTCGATCGTAAAATATCTCGTTAAAGGATAAATTATACGCTCCGTTCGCCACCCACAATGCTTCTTAGAATACTCTATGATAGAGACATCTCATATATAATAAATCTGATACCGTGGACATGTGCGGCCATCTTTGCCACGACACATGCAGGACATTACGTAATTGTAAACCCTGAAGGATGTGGGCGTGTATCCTCCTTTGAGTCTTGGCTACCGACGTGTTTGTGTACATACTACTCGGCGAGCGCGTGTGTGAAAACTACACACACGCTTCTTCGGAATCCCGATAATCGAGCTGCGGATCGCGACAGATGTTAACATCCACAGTAGCCGCCGTTTATCTATCTCTCGCGGTCGGAATCATCTCCAACGCGTGCTCACTTTCCGCCACTCGATTAGCCGAACAAATAAAATCAATTTTTTTTACCTCGATCCTCGAATCGAACATCGAAGCTGGTTGATTTATAGATGAGAAAATAACGTATGTAGGCCGTTAGGCTAATTTTCGACAGCCCTCGCGAAAAATCGTCTATATCGAATGGGCATAGTTCCGTATTATGTCACGCGACACCGCATCGACGCGTGATGCGAGTGAATGGGAGCTAGGCGGGCGGACATGTGTGAAATTAGCTTAATCTTTCAGCTCGGATGACAATAGAGATACAAACGTAGTTTCGTGTCCGACACGTTGTAGTCTATGTGTACACGGTGACAAATCTCACCCCATCCAAGTCCTGCTCTCCCCCTTCCCCATCTCTGTTGTCTCGCTCCCATGTAAATATATTAAAGGATGATCCTCGCATTGGCGTGGATAGGTAGGTACCATCGCTGGGATTCACTTTGATCTCAAAATATGGATAAAATACGATACTTCAAAAATTAAGCGGTACAAAATTTCAAGTGAAATCTCCCGAAGGATAGAAAATCTTTTTGTTGGATAACTTGAGCGAATATAATTGATTTTCAGCTGAAATATTTCTTTCATTGGCGTGGAAAGTGCATCGGCAATGTTTCGACGCCTATGTACGTTAGATATCGGCAGAGCGGTAATTTAACAATGAGCCAGCTGGCGCGTGCTACGGGGAAAGGTTGCGACCCCTAATGTAGTTATATAGTGTACCTTCCTGCACACGCATCGTGTACACGGCGCGAGGATTTCACGCGACGCTCGCTCGCGCGACAATAAACGGGGATGCCTCAGCCCTTTTGTTATGGTGGTTCTCGCGTCAATGCACATTCAATCCGCTCGGCTATTTCTCGCTCTCGTATCTCATCCGCTCTCTCGGTTGCCTATGTGCTTCCATCCCTCTCTCATCGTTTTCTCACCCTCTTCTCCCTTTAACCTCTTTATTTTGCACAATTTGCCATGCGCAAGCTCTCACCCTCTTCATGGGCACGCTAATTGAGCCGTTTCGCGGATAGATCTTTTTTATCTCGCTTTTCACGTAAATCGATCCAATTCACACTCGATTGATTTCAGCACGAGGGGGATGAATCTTCCGCTCGTTAAATTTCAATCGTCGATGTTTCCTCGTGATTCCGCGCGAATCCCGGAATCGGGTAATTTTCGTTCGCGATTTCATCGACGCCAAAACGCCAAGTTGATTAATATTTTTAATTTCTCGACTATGATTAATGGCATTTTTTTTTTTCGTAGAAACGCGCGCACGTACATCATAACTAGTATGAAATATGAATAATTGGGGCACATCGATTCGACACACGGAGTCTCTTGCGCCCCGGCGTTGTGCATTATGTAGTCTATCCCGCCCGCTTCTGTGCGTTATGATTAAGTAATAAAACATTTACGTGCCCCCACCCCCCGAAGCTGTCCCAAAGCTGAAAAACATCCCTCGACCGCTCCTATTCGAGAGCTCGGCATGTGACTCGGGCGCGCATACAGAGCCCTTCGGTGGTTCAGCCGTGTGCGAGCATCGCGCGCGAGAGCTCCAAGGGCGTGACGACAGATGCAGCGGAACACGTATCTCCCCTCCGTTGGGCGGTACAGATCCTGCCGATTTTGTTTTACTCCTAGTTCTCCTCTTCCTCCCTGCTCGCGATCGCAGAGATATCTCGGCTATAATGTACGCTGCGCGATAGACGATCGCGATCGCGTAATTCAGAAGTTTTACAGCGAAGGGTCAATTTCAATAATCGTCGACACTTCCGGACCATTGAGCGTAGCGAATAGCCTCTACGTTGGGGACTAATCGATCTTTCATTTGGCTCATGTTGTTGTGATAATATTGGAAATTTGTTAGGATACTTCGTGTATAAATATGAGCTATCGATATTGAAAGATGAAATGTCAACGAAAGAAAAGTGTATAAAAAAATTTTCATTTTCCGTATTAAGTTTGTTTTAAACAATAAAAATTCTAACATTCGCAATAATTTGCATCTAACATTCAAAAACTTAGTCAACGACAAACGTATCCAACATAATCGCGCAACTTTGCCAATAAATGGATCGGCTGTTTAATCGAAAATCAATCTCGCGTGACTGCGTAACTCGCGAGGCAAATCCCGCTCGATCGCAATAAAAAGCGACGGAAGGAGAAAACGCGGTAGCCGGCACTCTATCCATCTCCGTTAGGGCGTTTTGTCGTTCGCGAGCATTATATTGGCACGTCGGCCGGCGCTTCTGGGTTTTCGTGTCGTTGCGTGCGCGCAAGAGACGGGACAATGGCAAACCGGATACCCGTGCCTCGGAGTCTTGATTTATCGAGCCGCCGAAGCTCGTGGATTGCCCGTAATTCCAGTTATTTCGTTCTAATCCAAAAGTTCGTTCTTGTCTTGTTATCGGAATCTCCCTCCCGGTCTTCTCCCGTTCACTCCAAGAACCGGTAATTTCTTTCATCGACCTTTCCATTCGCACACCCGCTCATCGCTCCTCCACGGTCTGCGCGAGTTACCTCCCAATTGTCTCTAGTCACTAATTTCGATCGGATTGGAAACGAATTGCAATTTTTCACGAAGAACCATTTTTCAGCACCGGTGCCGAAAAAATCGATACATCAAATGTTTGATGTTCTTGTTTACGACAATTTTTTTCGATCCTCCAGTTCGTTCTGTCATCCCTCTTCGGAACCCCTCGTAGACCTTGGCTAAAGACGATCGTGGGCGGTTCGCAGTTCTAACGTTACCGAGGTAGTCTCGAGGACCGTGCACAATAGCATATGGTTACCGACATCTGACCTACCGTACAATATCGCTATTAGAATATCAATGCAGCTGCAGCACTAGAGATGTAACGGCACGCGACTCTACGTGTTGATTTTTGTTTTGACCTAGTCTTGGTTCTTAGCCAGTATTATAATACATTTGGTATTGAACGAATGAAAAACGAAATCTGTCGTTTAAGAGATCCGTTTTCTGGAAAAACAAAACGTTCTTGACGGCTCCACTCGAACGCACGAGGGAAAAAATGCAATCAACGAAACGGCAGATAGTGGCGTGATCGGTGTGGTGCCGTGCCGTCACTTCCGGCCCGGACGATAGGCTGACGCATAATTTCCGGTCCGAGGTTTGCCGGGATCCATCGATCAAACATATTTGGTACCCGAAAGAGGCGCCAGCGGCAGAGATATCTAACCTCGCTTATTGTTTTCTCATATCTTACCAAGCCGGATCCAAAATTTGAGTCTTGTCTCGCGGATTCGTCGTAAAATTTATCTAGCTGCTATATTTTTCACACCATGAAAATTAATAAATATTCGCAACTCTTCATTCGACGAGTGAATTTACCTACCGAAGCCTACATGCAGAAATATTTACACGTTGAAAGATTCCGTTAAAATTCACACGAAAACGAAACAAATTTTTCTTGAATATTTAATACGCGTCAATAAAAAATTTTTTATTCAACATGCACCGCCCCCATTCTTTAGTCAATCTTGTGTGCTCGAGCGGTAATTATTCGGAACCCTTTGATGGACGTCCTCTCGGGCTGAGAGAACCACAGCGTGGTTTCAGGTTGCTCCATAAAGAATACGAACATCCATTGGTCGCAGCTACTGTGTCACAGGTCGAGCAAACCGGCCACCTCTTGGCCGTGCGCTTCGAATTCTAAGCTTCATTTCACGCCTGCCCGATGTGTAACCGACGAGTCTCGAAGTATCGGCCCCTCGAACGCGACGCTTTACGAGTTCTTCTCGATAAATCAAATACTCGATTGTGGTACTTTCAAAATAATCTTAATGCGAAATTTAAACCTTCGATTGCAAATCCACTATCCAATAATGGCGCCACGAAAATAGATAACAATTGGCTCCATTGTGAGTGGATTTATCACGACCCGAATTTCAATTTCGTCCTCTATTCTTCTCTTTTACCGATAACAACAGGAAGGCGGAAGTCTGTATCTTCGTGCGTCGATATTCTAGCCGACGCGATGACGCTCATGGTATTCCCTAAATGAGGAAAGTACCACGCGACGAAGTCTGAGTAGTCAACATGTAAACATTGAAACGGAAAGATATAAATGTAGAGTTTAATTAATATTCAACGGAGTCTGAAGAGGATCAATAGAAATCCAAAAACGAAGTTTCGAGCGAAGTTCATTTTAACTACTTTTTTAGTTATGTAAAATCGTTATAAACTTAAATTTTCGACTCGAGTGAATTCTCGGAGGAGGGTATTAACGTACAGAGTCGACGACCTAGAAATTCAATTCTCTCGGATGAAAGGAATACAAACTCTCACTCGGTTCGTTTATCATATTCTCAGATTTCATCGCAACACGTATCGTCTTTAATCGCGCGGGTGAATCCCCTACACGTATTTATCGTAGCTTTGTCTCGGAAGAATGCCGCGCTTCGTTTTGCGGCTCCTCCCGGGCGACGGGAAGCCGACGCGCGATATCGTCCTCGAGACAATTGTTGGTAGTTATAGGCAAACAATCGCGGGCTCGCTCTGCCGTAATAGAGGAGCAACCCCGGATATGTCATCGAGCCGGGTCTCTTCTATTTATCTTGGCTACGACAAACAAGAGACGCGAGAGTGTCGTTCACGAAAGGCTTCTCGATTTCGAGAGCACCTCGCTTTATCTCTCGGTGTCTGTTGGTTGTTTAGGCTACGGAAGCCCAATGAGACTAACAGCGAGGGAACAAGTGGTCCTTCGCTTTCGTTACGAGCCTTTGTGAAATATTCTATGTGTCGGTATTTTTAATTTGTTGATAATTTAATGTATGCTCCAGGAATCGATGAAATCTCGAAATTGGTCAATCAATTACGATAAGCCTCGTTCGTGTAATTATTTTTGAATCTTATTTCCTACCTCGTCGAAAACTGGTGCAAAACGCGAATGCTCCACTCGGGTGACATATTTGTGTTATCATATCTTGGCTCATTAGCTACATCTCGTTACCAGTGCCATACTCTCTCGTTGACAGAGCAAACTGCGGTTAAGACTACAATGCCGCGATAGAATTTATCTTTGGAAGCCACATTTTGTCCCGGAAGATTTTGTAGCGAGTTTTGTCACTATCCACAATAAAATTTCGATTGTAACCAAAAAAATAGTGTAAAGGGAGAGGTATTATTTAAACTTAACAAAATGATGTAGTTGGTAGTTGTTTTTTCGGTTGTGTATTCGTCAATCGCGAAAAAAATCTTGCCTCTTGAATCGGTAAAGCAACGATGGGAAAAATGACGAATCCAGTGATTTATCGCTACAAGTTTTCACTCGTCACGATATATCGTAATACGTGACAAGATCACACGATAGATACCGTCACTGAGCTTACGTATTCCGCCGCGTATCTGCAGCTGAATTTTTGAAAGGCTATATCACGCACGGTCAGTCAATCGCGCTCGATTGTCGCAGACGATGCAGATAAATAGAGATAGACAATCGTTTTATATAATTTTCGAGTCTTCTTTTGGAGTATCATCGGCACACAGTTCGATACGAAACCGAGTGACAAGTACCGGCTCACATGTAATCATGATCTACAAATTTTATGGTGAGTAGATTTTTACGACTTATGGGAATAGTATAAACGAGTTTTTAATAGGCGTGAAAAACAATTTCTCTTCGTTCCAACCTGAATTCTTTGAGCGCCTATCTCGAGCTTGCACGTGAAATCCTCGAGCTTTCACGCTAGAGCTTCCCCGAGGGTGCTCGATGATTTTCGAACTCGGCCGTGAGTAATGCACTCTATTTCTTCGGCTCCGAGACGTGTGATTTCTGCCGCGAGGCAGCAGGACGAGCGGCCACGGGCTGTAATTTGTGTCGTTTCTTGTTCGGCGAACTTTACGAAGTACCCATTTGCCTTATCGACTCTCAACCCTCTCGTACGCCTCTCTCGCTCCTTCTTCGGCTTTCGCTTTCTCGCTCGCTCGAGTACTCGATCGTCGGCCCGACACCGTCGTCCTTGCTAGGAAGAACAGGTCACGGCACGCAATCTAGAAGAAGTACGCTACTTGCATGCTTCCACTGCGTTTCGACGAAGAAAAGAGCCCCATGGGCATCTTGATAATAAAAGCTAGGAGCACGTCGATAACCACGGCGGATGATCACCGATTAAACTAATCGTCGGCAGTGCCCTACATTCTTTTTCGTTACATATTCATGTGTATATTATACTATATTTGAATTTTATCAAATTTTAATTATTTTTCTCTCATATCGCTCGTTTTAATAATTTCCGTCGACTTATTTGTTTTCATTCTAATTTGTGGCTTTTGTATTTTGAGAACGGAACTGAGCGATTATAGATAACCGAATTTCGGAATCATTATCGTATTATCTGTTGAATCGCATGAGCTGTCTGTAGTTCGACAAGATACTTCCCGATCAAATATACGATTGACTTTATTAGATAAAAGAGCGAATTCGTAAATTATTTTAAAATAAACAACCTCAGCTGTTTTTAATGAATGACTCGATAATATTTTTCATTAGTTCACGTTTGATAATAGGCCGATGTCTCCAAGTATGAATGACAAGTAAAAAATATCAGACCATAAATTATGTAACATAGGTTAAAAATTCGATTCAAGTTCGCGAACTAATTCGATAAAGATCTTTATCGTCGAATCCTCGAAATCACAAACAAAATACTCTTCGTTGAGCAAACACATGTCATCCTATAATTACAAGATAAAAATTCTCAATCGATGCGAAATATTTGTATCATTCCCGAGAAGCGTCCAGTATTCGGAATTTTCAACGTTAATTCACTCTCTGTTCGCGACATCATAATTGTCGAAGCTCGCAGATAGGGAAGCTGGGGCATTGCTCGGAATCTCTCCCCTTCGTTTCTGTTCTCCCCCTTCGTCCCTCGTACAACGCCGTCTCCGTAGACGTGCGAATGAATAAACGAGTCCGCACGACGAGCGGCCCTTAAAGACCTTCGTCGCGAGATGCTTTGGATGGGGGTGTCGACCGCGGGGCGTCGGGGGAGAAAAATGAGTGAAATCCATTAGAGGGGTGATCCTAGCCTGTGACCTGTGTCGATCCACGCGCTCCCACACATACACTCGATATTCTACAATTCGTACACGAGCGAATTTCCAAGTGTTCGTGTGCGACTTTACCACTTCACACTCGTTTTGCAACGTCGAACACGTCGCCACGTGCATTTCTAACGTGCCTCGCTCGAACAATGCGCATCGTTCTGTTGATAATTCGATGAAGTGTATCAATCATTTTTATACTCGTAGAGAAAATAACTTTCCAATTAATCATCTTGATCTCATTGTGCAATAAAATTTGACAAGACCGCGATTCACAGAGTTACCGCGGCATTCGTGAGAGTAGAAAGTTATCGTCGACGCCTCAATTGGTAGGCGTGTCGGTGTGTCTTTACTGCTGCTCTTTATACTTTGCTTCTGAGAAAGAGGTTCTTCAGAAAAAAACAATTTCGGATGCAATACGATCGATCATAAACGTGTCTTACGTGCTCGCATGAATCACGACGCTGTTAGTAAACTTTTTGAAGACGTAGGCGAGTCGTAAAACTTTAGCGCGAGAAAAACGTAAATATTGTTACTTCGATTGGACAATCAATGATTAACGAGAGTGGTTTTGAATGACTGTTATGGCGTTTATTTCAAAAACCGTTTGTATACATAGAGATAAAAATAGAAGCGTGAATTTATTTTTATTCTTTGCTCGGTTAACCTACGAAAAATATATTTACGAACGAAACAATATAAGAGGATAAATTGAAATATTTTTATTCTCCTGGAATAATAGTTTCGGTTCGAGGTTTCGAATTACATACTAACCGCAACAGTACACGGAGGGGTAATACAAATATAATAGAGTTCTATTAACCGAATAGTACAAACGCAACTCGGTAAACACGTCGAACAGGACTGCGGAACGAGTCGAAGCGTTTACAACATTGTAAATGCAACATATGGGTCTATTGGCAACCTCGACAATCGACGACGATTACACTCGTGACGCAAAGACAATCGACGAGCGAATTGCACTTGCGCCGGCTAAATTTCATTCGCGACTACGTTACTCGCGCGTGGCAATTGGAATCATTGAAATAATACTTCCGACGTTTCTGTTTGGACATGTGGCGCGAGGCCTTGGACCTCCGAACTCTTTGGATCCCGTGTGCCGCTTCCTCCCCCATCCTCTTCTCGAGCTTTTTCTTCCGCACGAGAATCGATCGACGAATCCGTTTTGTTCCGGTTAATGCGGCGATTGTTGGCCGCGAGCATTGAAACAAAAACGTGGCCTGTGCCATCTGTCGGTGCTGCGGGAGCATCGTGCATCGAGCACAAGAGTGGGTAGGGGCAATGCAATATACAGGCGGGCAGGGGTGGCGATAGAAGAAAAGAGCATCCGCGAATGAGTCGAGGAATTGTTTTCTAGTGGCTCGTCGTTTACCCCACCTCCTTTTTCACCCGGGCATCTCTCTTACCTCGTACCCCGTGGGGTCGCGTGCTCGAGCGGCTTCGATTTTTTTCAGCCCCTCGTCGGCTAACTCGTTTCGACATTTGCCATTATTTTCGGTATGGCTTATAATATTTTTCACCAAGAAAAAAATTCTTTGATTTGCAATTATAGCAACGAGCAATTATATCAAAGAAATATGTAACAGGGATGTCACACATTTATTCATAAAAAAGTATTAAATATATTCGAAGAAATATCCAATTAAATAATTATCTATATAGATTATAAATCAACAGATTCAGAAAGACGTTCGAACGTTCGCATTTTTTCTCAGCGTCGACTCGCGAAATTTCTCGATCAGTGTCGTAAGAGTAATCGATCGCGATAAGAGCACAAGAGAGAGAGATGATACGAAAAACAATCAAGCACAGAGGGGAGGTGAGATTTCTGTGGTGCGTAATTTACGGTACACCCAGTAGGTGGTCGTGATACGCGTGCCCGGATGCGAGAGAGCCCGCGTATAACGCGGCGAGTGCGGTGTAGTAAGCGGGGTCGTGGATTCTAGCAATTACACACCCTCGAGTGCCTTTAGAGACGGGCACCCCATTAGGATGAGAGTCGAGGGATGTTTTAGCAGAGCGGAGTGAACGCGCGAGCGATCACCGCCGCCTCTCGCTCGTGATTCGCGATTAAAAGCAACGAAGATCGTCCAACCGGTTTGGCCTGATTAATATCGGCAATTAATTGAGCGTCGATTTCGGTCTCACTCGCGGACGAATCGGGATTTGATACGTCGAATCGTTATGGATTACCCATCGCGGGCAATTTCTCATCCGTGATATTTTTCCCGATGCGAAGGTCCATTACGGAGCACGGTCGGTGGATCGCGTCGATATAACCGAGTGGCTCGTGATGGAGCGAGGGAGCGACTCCACCGCCTCTTTATATCGTATTGTCTCAAGCCCGGAGTATACGTTCAGGCAAAAACGGCAGACCCAGCCTCTCTGAGTGCTTCGCTGTGTTCGCCATCTCGACGAGCGGGTATATCGGACATTCCCGTCGTTACATCCAGATACGTGATCGTGAAATCTATATTGTTATATATATATATATATATTATATCCAAGCGTAATACGAACCTAACGAAGAACGATTAATCCTCGATGACGGTACGTCGTTGCCATCATCGGTCGCTTAATCGGAACTACTCGTGAGACTAGAGTCGAATACGTATTCGACTTGGTTGGGGGTATGAAATATAAGTGTCGATATAATCATAAAATATTTCATAGTTTGCGATACAATGCATTCTACATAAGATATTCTTCAAAGTTAAAACCATATACAGGTTTTGCAGAAACTTTCTTATCGTTTTATACTCTCTAAAACGTATTTCACTACGGCATTGTCTAGTACGTATACAATACATAAACGCGAGGAGAAATTTCAGTGTTTCAATATCGCAGTATAATTTTTCAAAGAGCGAACGATGGCAGTTGTCGAGATTGGAATTGTCGCGCGGAAAGCGTATAGGAACATGGCAACGACAGGACGATCAATTTTTTAACACCCCACGTGCGACATCGACACGTTCACCATCATGAGCTCGACAAGAGTCATCGCAATGACAGAGCTTGATCAAAGGGTATCGCGCGCGAGCCGTTTGACGTCTCGTGCACGCGGTGCTGTTCGTGCAGTCGCGTGCGCATTCCCGCGCAATCGAAATTCACGAATCGAACTATAACGAGAGCGTTTCGATAGCGACACTCGTCGAGAACGGCGATTCGTGAAATATACTCCTTTCTGTTTCGTTCGAACGGCATTGATGACGGGAGCTTAACGACTTCCACACTCCCCGCCACGTTCGCTTTTCACCGTCAAAAATTCGTATTTGATGCGCATTCGTTTCGAATCTACGATGAAATTCAATCCCATCCTAGCTTGATACTGCGAGGGTGAGTCGTCCGATATTTTTCTTCTCCTCTCCTCATCGGTTATTTATCGTCTCCATTGTTCCCTAACGGCATGTCTCCTCGCGATGCTCCTCCGTAAGATGATCAAAAACCGATTATGAAAAGAAAACGGGAGACTTGGAACAACTTTCGACCCTCGGTACAATTACGTGTGAATTATAGATCTCCGGTTATTGGCAAAACGAGTCTCCCCGTTCTTTCGCTCGCGAAACGAATGAAAAAAGAATATAGACGAACGGGTTTTCCAGATATCCGAGTAACTCTTGACAATTTCTCACGCCTCTGGAGAAAATCGGCGCGTGATTGTATCGACGATTTTTTCTTTCGGCAGAAGTCAGAGAAGAAGGGCTCGGTGGGTTAACCGCGGACAATGAATACACGAATGATTTCACGCGATTCTCGTACCCCTCTCGAATTTTTACGACTCGTCTTCCCAGTTGTTTTTTTTTTCTCGCCTCTCGTCATCGAGACTCGATGAAAAAAGGTGCGCGCGCGACTCTCTGACCTCGCACTGTTTTTGGTCCCGCGTAACGAATCACTTCACGCAGGTAGTTGACGATAATATTTTATCTCGAGTGGGCTATCCTAAGGGGTGAAAGATTCGGGCGCCTATCCATCGATTACTCTTCCACAATTGCGTATATTCCGTTAGATCGAAGATATTCGATTCCCAGATGGCTCACGGGGTTCTCCCTCATCGT
>NCVS01000943.1:142965-157397 GCA_003055095.1 Goniozus legneri
TCCCCGCTCCATACCTCTTCGCGCCAAGTTCTGAACTCACGACGGAGTATACGATTCTCCCGGTTGAATAGAATCACGGGGGCTATTCTTCCAGCGTCCGTGAATAGAAACCCGGAGGCAGTCCATTCGCACGTGATGGAGCGACACGACTGTGCGATATCTCGCCTCTTATCTATCGGATTGCGAATCCGACTGCGACGATTGTCCGAATGAGAGATGTCGCGAGGCTGCGATCTAGAAGAGAATAACGAATATCTCGGTTCGACACTGTCACCGGGAAATCAATTATTCTTGGAATTTCTCGTTTCGATTGAGTAGGCAGTGAACGTCCTGACGAAATTGAAAACAAAAATCTTTACCAATAAAATAGTCTATTCGAAAACGATATTTGAAACGTCATAGATATAAAATGGCGAGAAAAATCGATATTGAGTACCCATAAATATCAAATGGTAAGTCGTCTTTTACCGAGCGCGTGCAGAGGGTGGATTCTAGAGCAACGACAACGGTCGTCCGCGCGGACCCTCCCGCCATTCCCGTATTTCCATTTTGGCGTATTCGCCCGCGTACTCAGGGTGGTAAGATCGCAAACGGCCCGATCGTATCGAGATCTACGCGAATCGTTGAAACTCACCCCGTCCCACTCCCTTTTTCTCCTCTCGCTCGAACCTTTCCAGAGCCGTCCGAGACTTTTAAACTTTTAAATTCGCCTTTTATCTCGACGCTAGTGGAACGATTCCTACACGAGGCTCTCCCCCCGTATCCACTTTTTGCCCCCGCCGAGATCGTTTCGAGCGCTCTGGGACGGCCAACGGCCATTGTTGGTCCGTTGTTTACGAGCGGCGCGTGAGATCTCGCCTCGACGATTTCGATTTCGAACGAAATCGCGGTCGGGATTTATTTCCCGCGAAGACGACGCGGAATCGAGGCGAGCTCGACTTTGTTTTATACACAGATTTATTTTTTTCACGTTCCCTCACCCCCTCTTGGGTAAAAGTCGAAGCTGTCATCCCCCGATGAGTCGAATTGGTTTTACTTCTTTCTCGTTACTTATTTTTCACGCGATGTTACTACCAATCGAGAGAAGGAAAAGTTTGGAAACATTAGGGAGGCTGTGGGTGTGTGCGAGAAATCGTCGGAGAGTACGAACTTCCATTTTTCCTTAATTATGATGTTGCGGAACATAGATTACGATGTTGGCTCGCGCTCAAAAACATCTGTTCCCCTTCTTCATCCACGAGGTCCTACCCCAGTAGCTCGCGCGGGCGCAAAGGGCTGATATCCGCAGGGGTTTTGCCCTTCGAATCTCTGCTCTCGTCGACGACTCGAAAAAAAGCTAGTCAGATACTCGCATCGAGCCAAAATCGTTCGGTTTAAATAGCCCGCGGCGAAAAACCGGATTAAAATCTAATTAGACTGTAACAACGTCAGATTTAATCATATCGGTGAGCCTCGTATTATATGTTTCCGTTCCCTTGAATGACCACGCGTACGCTGAGAAAAAATTTATTGAACTTATTTATCTATGTAATATATTTACTTGATTCCACAACCAATCAAATTAATTGATGTAGATGTAGCGATTGTATTCAATAATTTTTCAAATTGTTCAAATAAATATTGAATACGCATACATATCGATAACGAACTTGTTTTACGTGGGACAAGATTACCGTTTCGATAAATTTTTCAGAATTTGTTTAAACAAAACGTCCATCGAGCCGACTTTCGTCAAGATCGCGCGGTACAGGTGGCGTTGGAATAATTACGCGAGCTTCGCGAGCGTGTGCATTAATTAAACTCGAAATAATTGAGTTGAGAACAGTTCTCGATTTTATCAACTAACCTTACCCTCTTCTCCTCACCTCTCACGCCACTAATGCCTCACGCGCGTACCCATTAACTCGTTCGGAAATATAGTTTCGAGTTACTCGGTGATACGCGTATCAAATTCGTTGCAGTTCGCCCAGTCGACCTATGCTCGCACCTTCGGGCATGTTTCGATATATCTATGTATAACATTCGCACAAGCTGCCGTCTTCGGCTCACCGATTTCTATTCGTCTTCGCGAGACCAATATAGGTTAAGCGATTCTCTAATTGAATCACTGAGATTAGTGAATTCGATATACATATGCTTAATATTATTTATGTAATAAATTTTTGCGTATAAACTGTGCAATCCGCGTGAAGTATGCCAGTTAATGTACATCTCATCTACCGAACAATTCAACATGCTGAAAAAATATTGTTTTTGTCGAAAAAGAAATTTCGATTTTCTCGCGGTAATACTCCGCTGGTTGATAAATTTATGTTTATGCACACAATTACGCACTAACCGGACTCAGCGAAGCGACGAAAGAGCCGGTAAGCAAAACCGGGCCAATTCTCCCGTGTGCGCATTCGCCATACTCGACTCCCCCGACGAACAATATTGTCAGGTATTGCTCGATAGCTATTGAACGCTAATTAATGTTACGTATATCGCGAGTTCGCAATTAACGTTTACTTCTGCCATCGACATTCTCGCGTGTCGCTACGCGTGAGAGGCGAAATGGGAAAAAAATTTGAATCGCGGGGGTGGATCAGTACGTAAAAAATTAACAGCTGACGCACGAGATAAAATTAATTTAACGCTTCGCGTGGATATGTCGAGAGCGCTAGCCTGTGTACGCGCGTGGAGTGTGCGCCCTCGGGTCTGTGTACCGAAGCCCGGATCACAATGGTATGGTGTGCACGGCCGGCCGGTGGGCAACCGCGCAAACTGCGCGCGCGCGCGCTCTCTCCCACAACGGCGTTACGTCCCGCGCGCTCACATAAATGCGAATCCACGCGCGCGCCGAGAGTAACATAACATAATTAGCCTGCATTGTTAATGCAACCAATATTTGCACGCTGTCCTGCCTTCCGTCGTTCGGCCGCTACGAGCTTACCAACACAATAGGAGCCAGCGCGGATTTCCATTCACTAGTTCTTCCGTACGATTTTCGTGTTTTACGAAATTCTCCTCACTCCAAATCAATGCATGTTACACACGGACCTTGCACGCTCCCGCGATGTAAATTGACGAGGTAAAACGGTGTACCAGCGACGTATTATAATTGCGAGCGCGCGGCGAATGACGCGAATCGATAAGCTGCTACACCCGCGCGGTATATCGCTGTAACGTTGTTGTACCAACGACGTATGAAATATTGGACGGATTGACAAAACAATCGCTGGCTTTTCATTCGATGTGAAACTCGACGAATTCCGTAACAATTCGAACGAAAAAAACTCGAAATGCTTATTTTTGTTTCTCCTTTTTTTTTTGTATAGTTTGTGTGCAAGGCACGCGCCGAAATTCATCGCTAGCGTCGAGTTTCGACGAGTGGAATCGTTGAAAGTCGATCGAGGCAAGCTGCGGGATTGATAGCTATTGAGGGAGCGGTTCGCGAAGGCGTGTTCGTCGTGCTGGCGAAACGAGAGTGGAAAACCAGGGGAGTTGTTTCGTGAGCAGATCTTCCCTTTCAGTCCCACTTCCGGTTCTAGCTCGATTTAAAACGCGTTCTCGGGACCGGCCTCGTTGAATATCCAGCCCCCCTTACGTTCGACGTCGAGTGAAATTTTCGTCGATCGATCTTGACCTCGTAACCCGCGGGCTCTATCGATGCTAGACGCGTTGTGACGTGTACGATGTATAAACCCACGCAAACGGATGTGGCTCGAATTTCTTAGATAAGCTCTGGCCAAAAATTCGTACTTTGTTTACTGAAATTTCAGTCCCCTCGATTATTTGTCAATGTAACCTCATGCCATTTTTGTAATTTGTAAAGTAGGATGGAGTTTTATAAAATATCGTCCAAGCGGTATTCGAGTCATTAAAATATTTTCGTTTTCGATGAATCGTTTGCAGAAATAGAGAAAAAATTCGAATCGTTAAATATTTTCGGGCAGCGAATCTCAATGAAACCCCCTGCGGGTGTTCTCTATCGAGGAAAAAAGTGCGAAATTATTAGGTACCCTCCTGATTGTCATGCAAACGAGCGATTCTTTTTTTCGGCGAGGCCTATTCGACGTCCTTGGCAGGGCCTTGTGCCGATTTCGGGCCCCCATCTAGGAATCGTTAAGTCGAGTGAGCGCGAGACAAGCTGCAGAGTCTCTCCCGACGACAAGAGAGAGGGCGTTCTCGGAGGGGTCGCGAGGGGTCTTCCGTTAGTTCATCGTCGTCTTCCGGTGACTTCCGGTGGGCCTTGTAACGAGGGACAATGAGAGACTCGTTGCGCGCGGCGTGCACGCGGCGCACAACAATCGCGTCTCAAGTTCCTCCCTGGCGGGGGGGCGGTGCTCCTGTACTTCTCATTTCGATTCTTACCCCGTGTGTTGCGTGCTCCGATCATACCTTTTTGTCTCTCATGTCATTCGCCCTCCTTTTTTTTATCTTGCTCGCTCGCGCTCGAGCGTACCACCTTTCTTCCTTTTTCTTCCTTCTTTATTTCTCTCACTCTCTCTCTCTCTCTCTCTCTCTCTCTCTCACTCTTCATTTTCTACCCCCCTTCTGTTTCTTCCTCACGACTACTTAGGCGAGCCCCGGGGCACTCAATGGCGCATTAAAGCCCACGGAGCGCTTTCGATCGGCGCTTGTGTTGTGTACTTATGTATATATGTATATATAGACGTATACGAAGGAATCGAGGCTCGAGCGAACAAATTATAGACTTCCAGTCAAAGACCGTTGGCTTCGCTGACTCGAGGGAGCTTCGCGATTCGCTATTTCGTAATTCACGTGTGTCGAGGGTTAAGGAGAGAGTATATACGCGAGGCCGTGATCGAAGAGGGTCGACCGGGGGTATTCAGCGCGACCTTCCCCGATCCTTTTCACCTACCGAGCCGGCCCTTCTGTCTTTGTGACACAGACGAACCTCGAATCGCATCGTGGCCTCGATCGCAATTTTCGGACTCACAGAGGCTACTCGAGAGCGACGATTGTTTAATCGCCTCGAGCGCTGACTTCTTTGACATTCGCACTTCGTACGTTGATCTATGTGTACAAGCATTTACCCTCTTTATTCTCTTATGCCCCGAGATGAACAATCCTGTGGCCGTTAACGGCCAGAATTGACGAGCTCCTTTCGAGCCTTGCGGAAATACTTGAAAAATTTCTGTTGAATCGAATTAATTAATTCGGCGAACTTGACGGTATACTTGATCCAAGTTTTTCACACAGTGAATTTATAGCGTACGAACTATGCAAACAGCATCTATAGTTCCGATTCCACTGATTTCGCTGATTCAATTTTCGAGATTCGCTTTTCCGCTTTTCTAGCCAAGAGAGGAAAACCGAATACCAAACGAAATAGGGCCAAAGACACGTCGAGCTTAATCGAAATCTTTTTTAAAACTGTCGATATCGTGTCAGTCAGCGACACGCCCAACGTCGATATTGTACGTCTGGCTCTCGCTCGCGGAGACAATTTCGCGCCCGGTGATGTTAAAAGGGAGAAAAAAGTAGGATGGGTAGGCACTGTGGGTGAACGAATATTAATAACTGGAGCGAAAGGATAATGGACGGAAGGGATTTTCGGGCGTAAGGGATGGCATAGCTCGCGAAATGAGGAAGAGCGACCGAGTGGGCAGGAACGTCCGGAGAAAGAGGGGGGAGGTGGGTACGGGAGGTTGGCAAGTGTTTCTGTCAGTTTAATAGCTTCGCGCCACCGACCTCCTCCTCCGCCTCCTCCGCCTCCTCCTACCGATCCCTCGAGCCAACGACGAACGAACGCGCGCACACTATTGCCATCGACATTACGGCATCGTCACTCTACGTGTCAGAAGTTACGCGACGTAGGAGGTCTGCTTAGATCTGATAACCCCTTTGATGGTCCGTTATTTATCGTTGAGCCCCCCATACTCTCGCCCGTACGCTCGGCTCGGCATAAAGCATACACGGGTGGGCGCGTATCGATCACGGAGGATTTTCGCGCGATAGTTCCCGCTTTGTTGAAAATTTAATAGTAAATTTGATACAAATCAGTTGTCGCGAAAGGTCCATTTGAGATTCATAGTTAATTTAAAACGAGACTGGTGTAACTCGATCGCATGAATATTGAATTAAAATTAAACATACAGTTTTTGTTTTTTCATCGATAAATCATATCGTTGTTTTAATTTATAATTAGGAGATAGAATAATAATCAGTAAAATACATTCATATTCTCGTGTATTGAAAACATTCAATAAAGATACGCTCTTACAAACAAAATTTATTTTACTCGGAAACAGTGCTTGGTATTTAACGTATATACCGTTCCCAAACTCGAGCGTTTCCAAGATTAAATTTATCTCGGCGAGAATTTTCGTTTGTTTAATATAAAGAACGTGATATCGATTGCAGTCTCGTAGGCGGTAGTAGAGAACGATGATGTGACTGTTTGTCGCGGTGGGGTGTGTTACGAGGACATTTTATGCCGGTGTAAATCAAGAGAGCCAAATATTGCGAGCGGAAGACTTTTCGCCGGTGAATGAACGAAGGGCACCGCACGCTCAGCACTGAGCTATAAAGAATGATATAACTGTAAGCGACACATGTCTTCAGCCTCCGTAACGCGCTCCGTATTAGACTCCACGAGCTATTGCCTTATTTTTTTCCACCCTCTCTCTCTCTTTCTCTCTCTCGGATTTTTCTAGTTCCCAACTAAACGAAGATTTGTTTCGCGGGCTCTGTAACGCGAGTGCGCCTCCATCCACGAGCGAATACATTTTTTTTCTCGCGAAAGTGAGCTACAATCTGACGGTTGAAATTTTTTTTAAAGCGTCTCGTATCGCGATTACGCAACGACCGCTAGCTGCTTTCGTTGTGGAGTCGATTATAAATCTTTTCAATCCGGAAGAATGAGCAAAATAACGAGATGGACGTTGGCGAAATCCAATTCCGCGAAGTGGGGGCAGAAAAAATCCTGAAAGTCGAATTCGACGGACCATGATCTCGAGTGGTAACCACATTGCGTTTTGAAATGCGGTTTTAAGGGGAAAAATATAGGATTGTCGGGAAAGGCTCGTGACAGCTACTTTTCCACTAGGAAAAAAGTGTCTGCCCCTGTCCTATAAGAACCTTCGATGGTTGTCCCGCTGACCTCCACTCTACGTGGGGTCCTCGCCATCGTGCAGAACTTTTTTTTTCGCCGACGAGGGTCCCTGAAAAAAAGATGAAAATATCCAGCCGTAAGTTGTGCCAATGAGTTCCCTCTTACACACTACTCTAAGGAAGTGTAAAATGTCTTTATCGGAGCAAAAAAGTCATACGTATCGGCAGTCAATTTTGGAACTATTCAAATGTAAAATGAAACGAACCGAGTGCGCAGGACGTCAAATTTCCTTTTCGTCGAACAAAATAACGACTTTTCATCCAAGTAGGTTCGATGATTCATTCGATAAGCAACTGATATTAAAAACAAAACGTAAAACAAACAACCTTTTCATGTTACGGTTTACTTAACGAGTTTTCAATTAGAATCTCGCGGTTTCGTTTTAAATCTCAAATTACAGGATAGTTTACGTTAAAGTGCGCGAAAGATTTTTCTAGCTCGCTCGTAAAATGTTCCAAAGTAAACCTCGTTAAACCTTCTCCACAGTCTTCTGGCTCTCGAGCCGGCAAACGGAGCCAGCGTACGACCAACAAGCCCTCGAAGTTGAAAACCACCCGAAGAAAATCTCAGTTCCCACAAAAAAAAAAAAGAATCATGGACTCGAGACATTCATTCGTCTTGTCTCCTTCGTTATCACAGTCACGTTCCCTCCGCTGTTTCTGCCTTTCTCTCTCTCTCTCTCTCTCGCTCCTCTCGTCTATACCCCACTCTATCCGAAACTTGACTTTATATCTACGACTCCCCTCGACGGGTCGCTTCTATTTCTCCCGTTCTGGCACTGTCCTTCTCCGTCTTCCCTCTCCACGCTTGAGCTCTCTCCGTTTCGCTCGCGTGCTCTCCCTCTCCAGCGGCATGGCGCGAGGGATGCTGCGTGCCCGGCTGGTGGGGAAGCCTCGATGCGATAGGGGTAGCTCCGCCCGTGAACCAACCAGCGCCGGGATGCTAGCCGTACCGCCACACCCCGGGATCGTCCCGGTTTCCTCAGGGAACCGTGCCATCCTCTTCTCAACAGATTTTCGGATCCTCTAGTCTGCCCAGAGCCAGCTGACACGAAGCAGCTCTCTCCCAGCCGTGTTTTCCTTCCCTCCCTCTCTTTTTCGCTACCATACGAGTAATCCTAACGCCTTTGAAATAGCGCGCTTGTAATTATCGCATCTAACGTTTTGTGACCTAATTTCACCACAAACCTTGAAAGTAAACTCATAAGTGAATTTGAACTCGATCATGCGTATCAGCTTGAAAGAAATGTGTAATTGTGTGCTTCGTTTCGATTGAGGCTATTGTCACAGAAGATTAAAAGTGATCACGTGCTTTAAGGATATTTCACGAGTTAGAATGTGTTGAGAGTGAATAATTGACATTTTGATACTTGTGAAGGTGAAGGATCCTCGCAGGAGGATCGATAATTATCACCGATGAACGGATTGGATCTGTCTCGATCGATGATCGACTATAGGATGAGTGGTGAGTTGAAAAACGTCGGTAGTTTTTGATGACAGATGAAAAATTGAGTCGAGCAATTTATTAGAGTTACATAAATATGAATGTAAAAGCGATAAAAATAAAAGTTTCTGGCCGTTTTTGCCTCAATTACATTTTTCTCAATGGTACGTGTGTATTTCGAGTCCAAGCATCCGCGTAGATGCGATTATTCGAGGAGATTGGCAAGGAAGCGCGACCGCAGGATGTCCGGAAGTTGCCTGGCACGCTGAGATCTCTCTCGTCTTGTCCAATTTGTGATCCCGTCGAGAGTCGTTCTCGCCATCCGTGGATGTCGCGTATCGCCAGGACGTCCTGTGTGGTCAACGGGAATATGTGGTTTATGGAGTACCAGCGATCTCGGCCCCTTCGACTACAATCACTGCCATGATATACCTCAACACTTGCCAATTTGCTTAATTGTTTCTTCCGGAATTCCCTCTATCGTTGCACACAGCGTATTTTAATTTTCTCACTTTGCCTGCGAATTTATATTCTGTCCTCGAAACGCGATAACGATTACGACCGAATTTATAAGCGTATAACGAAACAATGAGAGTCCATTGAGACCGAGAACGCCACGCAAGAATCGAACATCGATCACTGGGCAGCCGATTGACGTCAGTCATCAACGAGAGTTTGTTTTTGGACGCAACAATAGGCCGGTTTAACAAAAGTTTTAGTCACTTATTTCTCGATTGTCGTATAAATACGACAGATTCATATCACGTATAGATTCATTTGCGAATATTTTAATTGGAAATAACGTAAAAACTTGGAATGAAATTTTTGTAATCGATACTCTTTTATCAATCCATTGTATACAGTAAATATAATATCGAACGAACCAGGAATGGTAATGAAAAAAATCGAGTGGAACGGTTTAGATAGGTTAAGACGCCGGATCGAATAACCTAGTATAATCGATAAAGTAAACAATACTTTTCGCGTATCTTTCCGGTACGTACAAGAGGATCGTAAAGAAGAGCCTTGATCCGACATAGGACGTCGTTGAACATGAACACGCTACGCGAGGTACTCAAGAAATCACATCAAAAATTGACATCATGGGGAAAAAATGTTTGGGAAAACTCTTATTAATAGAAGTCGTTGACTTTTATGAAACAGACAAGTGGCTGCGAGAGTACCTTCTTCGTTCAACTCTCCCAACGTTATTGAAAGTACTGTTGAACTGCGCGAGACGTAATCCTCAAATGATAATTAAAGCTTGAGTGTCTCTGAATAGAGTATGGCGTCAAGGAAAATCATCAAAGAAACTAAATTTATTTTCGTGGGAATGTTATAAAAAATTTTTGAAACATTTGATTATTATTCATTTCGTTTATAGAATATTTTTCTTTTATTTTATATATTTATCGATCTGATGCTTTGTTTCCTTTGGTTTTCGTGTCAAGGACCCGAAAAGCCAGGTTGATCATTCCTTTTTACGAGATTACCAGATGTGCGATCATATTCGCTTAGAAGATTGGAGTACATTGATAGTTATCTCGAACGACAAAAGAAAAGTACTGTCATTATTACACGAAAATCAAGTGTTTGGTTTCTCATGGCTATTGACATGCACCTGCGCGAATGAAAATTTGCTTAGCGAGCAGTTTTATATACTATTTGCAGAGGATAGTCATAGACTTCCTTGTCGTCCAACCACCATCGTGATGTTTATAGTTTGTTCAAGATAGCCGATACGGCCGTCTGGGTATCTCTCGATTTGGTGATAAGCCAGCTATTAGAAAGAGCCGAGGTTTCCGGTCCCAAATTGTACAAATAAATCTAGACGTAATGTACCTAGAAGCGACAAATTACATTTATAAATATAAAATTTTTTTAAATAAACAGTATCAAAGAACAGATTATCGTTATTCGATTAACAATAACAGATTGTATGAATTTTCATTGAGAAGCGATCCGCGGCTCATCAAAAACAAAACAATCAACATTGAGGTGCAATAAAATCCTCTGCTTATCACTTGGAGTATCCGTGTCTCGAGTGTCAGCGCTCGTATATTACCAGTTGTGTGAGAAAACGCTCGATGGAGATAGCGTTATCCCGTTGGCACTTGTCACTGTGTGTCTAGGACTTTTACTATGGTGTCGTAAAACGAAAGAGGAAAGATGAGTATAGGTAGAAATTGAGGCGATTTACAAACAAACTATCATCCATTCGTGTAGGTGAGAAAGGAAATGCCTTGTTTCTCTTCTCTACAAATTTGAAAAATTAGTTTGTATTTCCTGCGCTCTTTGCCGCATTGAATTATTTCATGAATGTCGCGTAGTTTGTGCAGCGTAGTTTATATAGTGTATTAACTGCATACACACATAAACACACGCACACCTAAATCGATATTTCAATCGTCACAAGAGACGATTCAAATTTTTACCCTTCGAATACCCCCCTTCTCTTTATGCCCCTGTCGGTGTTCGGATAAATGTATGCGCGTGCGATGCTAATATGACAATGTGAACTATTTCAAATAAACAGATTACATTATAAGCAAAGGGAAATCTGTATCAATCGCGTTTTACAAAGAAAAGACTGTCGTGTGGATTGCTTATCGACTATCAATGATCCAGCAAATCAAATTTAAACTTAAAAAATTCAATATCAAATTATTCTTAATGGACAAACTAATTAATTTTTTAAATTAATATTATTGATTCAGGAAGTAGTGACGAAGGCGACTCAATGTCGGTCGTGGGTAACACGACCATGGAGAAGAACGAGCTGAACGATATTGGCTCAACGCGTAACGGTGGTGGTGTTAACAGTGCGCTCTATAACGATATGAAGATACATCACGAATCGATACAGGATTACGAAAAGTCGAGTCGACAGTCGTATCAACAATGTGGCTACTCGTCCCCTGTGAGTGCCTACGAGAAGGAACATCCGAGACCTCCGTCCGTTCGCGAGGATGATCGGAAATCTTGGGATTACGATAAACAGTCAGATCAGAAGGACTTCGGTAGGGCGCGAGACTACTCTAACGATTATCGTGAGTTTTATCAAAGATTATACCAATCTGGGAAAAATTTGCTAGTTCGATTTTACTATATTTATCATTAAGCAGTTAGACTTATTAATTGATAACACGGTAAATTTAAATTAAATTTTATTAATTAAAGTTGGTATAAATATAATTTAAAATTTAATAGTATTTTTAATTATTTGAATAGTAAATCAAGTTTCATATAGTCAGTAAATAGTAGATTCTATTACAAATTTTTTGAACGTGGTAAAGTGAATTCAATATTGATTCACCCTCGGAACGAAAATTGGTATTCCAGATGATTCTATTAAGCAAGAGTCGAAGGAACAATTGGGCCGAGACTGGATATCGCCAGTACCAGAAGTGGAGGTGGGCGGATCATCGCCAGGCGGGCCGCAGGTACGAGCGCGTAAGGATATACCGCGTGGTGCGAGATTCGGCCCGTTTCTCGGCAAGTGGGCGAGCGAGCCATTCAACCCCCGGTACGCGTGGGAGGTAAGTTTCGCTTTCATTCGATATAAAACATCCATTTATAGCGGTGTCATTTTTCCTCCCGTGCGAAAACAATTTTTCGCCCATTAATTCTGTATGCGTGAGATTTTTATTTCAATCGATCGTACATTATCGACCGTTGGCTCGGTGTTTTCTCACAAAAATTTGCGAAAGATTCACGAGGGATCTTGTCCGATATCATCTCGCCGAGCGATATAGTCCTCGGCGAACCGTTTGAAAGATGATCGATCTGTTTGTGGCACCTTTGCTACGATAAAGGAATGCCCGTTTTTCGTTTCTACCGATGTCAGTGGGTTTCTCGTCCTTCTGCCATAATCCCGTGGTATTATCCGACAGATGCCGACGAGAGAACGAGAGAGATAGCAAAGTTCGATGAGAGAGAGAGAGAGAGAGAGAGAGCGAATCCGATCGTCGGAAAGAAAATCGAGAAGAGACAGACAGAGTTGTCTCCTTGATTCGACAGCGGCCACCTGGTCGGCTCGTTCGCCGAAGGTGTCATCCATGTTGACAGATCTGTCAATTGGCTCGCTCTTTTCTACCGCGTTTCGTACCTCGACGGACACTACGAACGGGCATTCTCAAGTCGTCCATGAAATTTACGGACAAAGTCAAATTCTACATCCCTGAGGCATGTAGAGCGTTAGATTTTTCGGCTAGACTTTACAAATATTGCCTTCGATCGAACAATTATTTTTCGAATATTTAAAATATTTTTTCAACAGTACCGAGTGGAATAGCATTCGGAATTCTTTTCAAAGATTTAAATCGATTTCATCAAATTTTCTCCGTCGACCCCTATCCGGATAGAAAATGCGCGAGCAGTCTGAAACTGCTCTGGTAGATTTTCGCGCGAGGGTGGCGCGGAGGGTTGATAGATATGATAGCGGCGGGCTCGCGCATGTCGGACTGACAAAATGTAAATGGCGCCATCCATCTAACTAGCCCGACAAAAAGGCAGCCGGACCAACTGTTGGCCGGCGATTACAGGATCGATTAAAGCTGAACCTACCCCCTTCGTTTCGTCGGACGATCTATCAAATCCCACGCGCAGCTCGCTGTGCGAGCGAGCATCGATCGTTGTTTTCTCACGTACATCTATACGTACAGCCGTGTCGATGCTCTTTCTAATCTCGATATTCGCGGCAGAATGTGCGAATCAGACTCGGAAGGATGTTTTCCTTTTTACGAATCCCGAAAAATACCGACCCAAATCGTCCCAATCACGACCCCAGAGCTCTCTGGTTACAAACGAACGGTTTCACAGAGTAAACGTCTAATCCATAAAAATTCTCACGTTTACACGCCAATCGAACGTTTCGAACTCAATTCTTGGATATTCGAAGGAAACTACGACGGAGAAGGGTAACTCTTTTTTTATTCGATTATACCTCCGTTGTGTTAATCCTTTTTTCGCTTAAAAAAAGCACGTCTTTCCGCAAAAAAGAGGGTTACCCCTTATCGTGAAAACCCAAATTTCGCCCCAAATTTCGCCTGTTGATCCGTTTTTACGTCACCCTAAGTTTGCACCAAGAGAGCGAGGTGAAATTTCAAGAGGGGGCCCAAAAATTCAAGCATTTGTGGATACCTATCGATGTTACCGCACCTGCTTAGTGATTGGTATTCTCACATGAGATATGCCTACGACGTGCCTTGTCGAGAAAAAAATGTTTTCTGAACCAACTTAATTTTCATTCATATCTTATAGAGTATTCCGTTGGCATTCCTCTAGTGTATATTCGATTGATTGAATCGATTTTGTTCGGGTATAAGTTCGTTAAAATTTTGAGCAAAATTAAATAACGAAAGAAATCATTTCATTACACTCGTTATTGCCGAGTCCTTCGGAGAAAAAAAGGGGGCGATTGGTCGAGACTAAAAGGTGGTTAAAATAAGGGGAGAATCATCCTCTGTTCCGGATACGTTTTGCTTCGTGACGCGTGATCCCGCAGTGCGACGACGCGGCGTGCCACCGTGGCGACTAAACCAATCTTTGGCTTAGTTCACTCGCCCGTGAGACCCCTCCGTTCTCTTTTTTTTTCGGGGGCTCTTGCGTCCAATTTGCCGAATGATCTCGAGAACCTGCGCCAAATGATCAATCGCGTTTCGTTTATTACAGCGACTGTCAAACATTCGACCGCGAAACGTGATAAATCGACTCGTTTCTAATATCGCCTTGGCGAAAATAACCCCGACCATCTGACGAGAACAGGACTCGAAAAATAAACGTCTACTATCGAAAATTCAAACTCCCACGTAACTCGGCGAAAAATTCGCGGTCCTGCTCGGGAAAACACCTACTCGCTCCCCCCCCC
>NCVS01000943.1:157422-178442 GCA_003055095.1 Goniozus legneri
CCCTCTATTCCTCTCTTACGCTCTTCGCTTTCAGCAAGCATATTGGAACCGTCGTTTTTTCCACACGATTGCCGGTCTCGTCTCGTCTCTCTCCCTCTCTCCCATCCTTTTTCCTCGTCTCCAGGACTCGTGTTGTTGGTTGTAGGTCGGGAGCCTTTGAGAGAAGGGGAAAGGCGCGTAAAAGGGCAGAAAAAACGCAAGGGAACCGCTTGTTTTTTCATATTAGGACGGTGATACCGAGTTCCAACGCGTGCTCGCTCGCGCGCTTCGTCGCTCGTCTAGGGTACTCTCTCGCTAAATTGGCTGGAAGACGTCGCTATTAACGACGTATGCCACTGACAAATCATATAAATGACGATTCACGAACACAAAGAGCATTCTTGGTCGATACCGATCTCGCGATTATGGAACTTGTAATATCTCGTCGAAATCACTCGGGAAAAAATGTAGTAGAAAGAAGAAATGTACAGGGAAGAATTATTATTTTAAACCAAATTTGATTTTTTTTAATTGATATATCCTTGTCTTTACATAATCGATGTGTTCGGGAAAATTCAATCTCGTTTCGGGAATGAGATTTCACGCCCACCGTTCTTGCCAAACAGCGATCTCTCGGAGGGCTGTGAAAGAACTCCGTAGGCGGAGTCGAATTGTGCTCATCGAGCGAATATAACGCTGCCGCTCGATCTCGAGGAGTACGTACTCTAGACAATCGTCGTCTGCGAACACGATTCGCATAATAGACGTCCGCCATTATTCGTGGACATTGTCCAGCATGGAACGTACACTGGGCGTAGCTGTAGGTCAATCCCCGGAAGTGATTTGACAATGCTCGAGTGTACATTACGCCTCCTTCACCGCTACGTCCTCTGCGCGTTCTTTCTTCATATTTGCAATTATTCCATTAATGTCCTATTCTATTGTCGATACGATTACGAAACTAATTCAGATGGAGCTAATTTCGTTTAAAAATTACACTTTTCGAGATGTAGGCAAAATATGTCAGTCGATCGAAGCTGGTCTTTGTCGGGACGATGAGTTTGGAATTTTCGCTTCCTCGTTTGACGTATGGTCAAGTGTACCATGGTCAGTTCTCAAGGCGTAGGGTTACGTCGGGATTTCCCGCTTGTGAATACGAAATAAGAGGAAGGACGCGTAGCGAGAAATAACGGCGCCGGGGAAAGAGCGTAACGTAGAAATGAATTGGCCGGAAACAAGTGACAATCAACGAACTGGGAATATCCGCTATTGTCGACGTGTCACTCACGTCGCATGCGCCAAGACGTCAAAGAGTCCCGACTGACCGTGCTCGTCTTTCGCTGGTCGTGCGTTTCTCACCCTTGTTCAAGAAATCGATATTAAACGATTTCTCAAAATTTTCTCGTCGGAACAAAACAAGTTGACGAAATTGGCGAAAGAGTAAGGTAAAGTGCCCAATAGATGGACGCGTACTGGTAAATGAACAGAATCCGAATAGTTTATTATTAATTTCAACTGTCATTTAACCAGTGGTTACTACATCGTGATCCCCGAAGTCGGTATCGAATACAAGAAACGACGTCGGTGACACCTTATGACCTAAACGGTTCCAAGAAAGACTGTAACCACGACGGGACTGAGGATTCTTGGGGCAGTCGACTAACTAGCCCTTTTATAGAGATCGAGTTTTTGATTGACACTTTTTACAAGCCGAGCGTCTCGCGATCGCGTTCTCGTATTATGCTAATACGGACATGATACACCTTTTCGATGCCCGCATAGCTGACGCGTATATTTTGACATTTAAATTCAGCCTGCATCGTTAACGAGTTTTGTACAACCCTTCTGTTGTTAGCTTTCGCGAGGGAACTCGACGATTCTTATGAAATATTTCAATAAATTGAATTATAATCGAATTGCGACGTTGGTATACGATTTTAATAAACAATATAAGTAAGCCTCGCGATCGAAACCTATTTACCGGCAAATAAACTGTGAACCGAATTCTCGTGTGACACCCTATCGTCACCCTAAGCCGTTTCCCCTGCTTCTGAACGACGCGCGTCGAGCGATAAATCTTCCGCTCGCTCGTTACCCCGCTATCTGTCGATAATAGACATAACAGACACGTGTTGCCCAGAGCCCGTCGAGCTGACCAGGGTGCGCCGACAGGATCATCGCGTATCCCTCTAACTCCCTCGTGTGATTCACCCGGCAACTCCTTAAGATTCTAAATCTAATATCGCCTTTGTTCGACATTCGATGAAATATCACGAGGTTGGTACAATGAGAAAAAAATAATTCCTCAAGTACGTAGATAGATAAGACGTAATGAATATTTTTGCAATTGGATAAAATTTTAAATTTGTTTCAATGAATTCTTATAAATATATATTTGTTTGATTGTTTGAATGGTTAGTCAAAGGAATTCAATTAGAGGGTAAATTAGAACGACAAAAACGGCGTCTTATCTCGCACCTCCCTTGTTCCCATCCCTCGTTTCGAGAGTCTCCCGTTTCGGTATTCGAGCGAGTAAGGTCTCTCGCGTTACGCGTGTAGGAAGCCGTTCCGTGTCGCTCGTTGCTCGGACTTAATTGAACTTGTTCGCTGTTCATAATAAGAAGTCGAATAAGCGTTCGCGGTTGTAATTTACAGAAAACAATCGACTCGCAAACTGTCGGATGGGTTTTTGATTCGTGCAAGAATTACACACAATCGCGAGACTCGGAGAAATTTTCAAAAAGCTAATAACGAATGTAGAAAATGTTTGTTTATTTATCCACAAACCGATCCGATACGTTTCCGATTTTTTTTTTTTACATCGCATAGCAATTCGACTGACTGCTCTTGTAACCGATATGCACCCATACAACGGGATTTAAAATGTAAACTCAATTTTACCCATGAATTGGTGAGCAATCAATGCGGTCAATTGTTTGGTCGTCCGAAATTTTCATTTATTCGCACACGCTAGCTGGGTACAAAACGCATACTCTGGATGTTTGATCGACGTCAATGACGAACGTTTTGTGTCGTTGAAAATTATACGCAACGTCTCTCGTTTACGCTGGGTGTTGATAAAACAGTGTACACAAAGGGAATGAAAAAACAAAAAAAGAAAAATAGCGAAAAAATATTTGTGAAATAAAATTTTCAAATTACGACAGAATATAACACGATTAGCGAACGCGCATGGCGTTCGGTTCTTGCCAGACTGGCGGACGGATAGAATTGTTTTCGGAATTATGGAATACATGCACGTGGCTCTGCTAGCTTTCGCACGTACGTCTCTGCTTAGGTCTATGGGATTGGGAAGGAATTCGGGACGGCAGTCGAGTTGACAGATTGTGTGCGAGCTCTCTCTCTCTCTCTCTCTCTCTCTCTCTCACGTTCTCTCGCTCTCGGTATATGTACACGAGCTGACTATAGGAGCCAGTACAATGACCGAACTAATCTGGCCGCAGTGCAAGGGAGTGTAGCTAAGTAAGTTCAATATATACACGGGAATACACCGACGTGGCACCGGAGGCGCTTCGTGTGTGCTTTCGACTATTGCCCTGCATAAATCACACCGACGCCCTTCTCGTCCGCGTATATCCCAACCTACCTCGAATTCGCTTAATTGATCTCTGGGAGATGCCTGCGAGCGTCGTCCTTCCAGAGTATTTCCACAGACAAAGACATTTTTTTTCTCTTCGATTTCGGTATTTAAAAATAACCAACATTCCAAAAATATTGATTTCGACATCGATATAGCAGATGTTTCTCCAATTTATAGTATTTGGATAAATTTTAATTTTTCTCGCAAAATTGAAACATTTGGTTCAATCGGCGCCGTTATTCTTTCGTTCTCACACGCGTGAACGATGTTATGGCTGTGCACCATGACGTCGCACGATTCGAACAAATTCTTGGCAAAATTTTCTCTCTAATGATCGATCACGTTCAAGGGGCTGGCGATGACGCGACTGCGTATATAATTTATATCGTCGTGTATAGAGAGATACGCGAAGAGGGTAGCTTCCCCAGTAATAGCGAAGCTCGAGCGTCGATTGGGGGTGGCATCTGCTGCGCGTTAGATACGGACCAAGGAGCACGCGCTCTGTCATTATTCGTATCGATGTTTTCGTGTCAAGTGGGTCAAGTACCGTACCCGTGCGCGAATTAGGAAAAAATTGCTCGCTAGAATAATTTGATACACTTCGAGCTCGGTGGGAAACGAGAATCGTTCCGGATAAAGCTTATTTAAATTTTTTTTAACGAATCAGTGAATTTACATTTCGTATTCAATATTCTCTTGGTTACACAAGTTTTAATTGGATTTATCGGTTGCAATGTAAATTTTGGTTTTGAAGTAAGTTTTCTATCAAAAGAAACAAGAAATGTAATTAAATCGGAAAATTAACAGCCAAGATGTAATTTACAGCATACTGTAAATTGATTTGTAAATTTCCATAGTTTCTTACATCGGCGCAAATGCATACGCGAGAATCGCATTTATCCAATTAACACGGCGAGTTAACATTTGAGAATGCAACGTTATTCGCAGTTTGGGTGACGAAAATTTACGAATCAAGCGCGTTTCCCCTATGCAATATTCGCGTGCTCGGTCGTAATCGATTTCAATGGGATTAGTTAAACGTTAATTAAGACGCCTTGGAGTCAGTTTGAGTCAGCTGTCGCTTCGATTGCATATTTTTCGAGCGTGCAATTCTCTTTCTCTCTCTCTCTCTCTCTAGTCTAATTCCCGGGTGCTTCGAAAATTTATAGGTAGCGTAGAAAAGAAAGTAGCGTTCTTAATTAACCCCATCGACGTCATTACTTAATCTCGGTGAGTTCTTAGCTCGCGGCAATTACGAGCTCAGAAGCTGCGAGGAAATTAAGCAAAGATGTCGCCAGGCTTAATGTCGAGGGTAGCCGACGAGTCGCGCTTCGCGTCGGAATCGTAAACAGCTCGGTTATTTAGGGGATGATAATTGACCGTTTCGACACTCTCCCCACTCGGGGTACGCACCCCAGGATCTATCGGAGAGAACACCTCTTTGGCCGTCGAAACGCGAGAACGACGACTCGGGAAACTACTCGGACTGTTAGGGCTCCCTCGATCCCAGCAGCCAGCGCAACCGAGGAAAGGGGGATGAGAATCAAATTCGCCCCGCTATTGTAACGTTACTCGCATCCCCAACATGGTACATTTCGTAGCCAAGCTTGGGTATTACGCGAAATCATAATCGAAATTTAGACTTTTTTTTCGCAATTTGTCGCAAATAGTTGATGTAAGTTTGAGACAATTCAAAGATTGATTCGTATTTTCAGTTCCAAACTTTCTCAAATTCTCGCCAACCGATTTTGGGATGTACCAACTCTCTTGCTATTTCAGCCTCGATAATAACCGCTAGACACTTAAATCGAGAAAATAAGAAAGCTGCGTTACGACGCAGTCGGAAGATGGATTTCCCCGTTGAAAGGTACGAGGACACGCTGTGTCGACTAAAAGCATTTTTGCGTCGGCCATCACGCGGCCTCCCTATCATCCTGCGCCATCGATCGACGCTTTTATTCATAACTTTGCGCGCACGGGCGACTCGGATGACGACTTTTTCACTCCGATCCAGTTGGACGAGCACGCGTTATTATACCTAGAAACTTTGAAATAATACGGAAATTGTTCTACCTTGATAATATTTATTTGGTTCGTTCAAAAAAAAAAAAATCTTATTTTGCTTATCGACTAAAATTCAATTCTAAAATTTTATTTTTTTCCGTGTACTTTGCGATTCTTATTCTTATTTTACGTATGACGGCACGTGAGTCACTTTACGTGAATGGATCCCAATGTCGGAAGTGTCACGTGGTACAGCCGCTACCGTCGAGTCAGGGACGATCGATACCTCGATATCTTAATTTGTTGAATGGACACGTTCTCGACGAGGTCTCATAAAACGCGAGTCCAATCGACATCCAGATCAACGCATGGTATTATCCCGCGGCATTCTGTCTCTTCGATCCTCTTTTTCACCTCGTAGAAATTCCTCGTCGATAATCGGCGAGAAGGAGGGTGGCTAGGGAGAGCTTCATTCACAAACGCGTTATAAGGCGAGAGGTTCGTTTGTTCGCGCGAGAAACCTTTTTCGGGATATTTTTAAGCACCGGCCAATCCGAGTAGTGAAAAACCTTTCCTCGGCTCGGTTTTGTCAGTGGTGTGAGGTTACAAAAGCCGGCACCGATCTCCACCGTGTTTTTGTGTACGGGCGAGTAAAAAGAAGAGCGGAAAGGGGGTTTCCTCGTGGCATCCCCGCTCGAGTGTCCAGTGTTTAAGGCTCATCCCTATCCGGCCACCGCGAAGCTGCGTTGGTCCACTTAACACCGTCCCTTTCGTTATTTATGGCCAGCAACCGAGATGGAATCATATTTTTCGTGAATGAGAACTGTTAAGGAAAATACCATAAGATCGTATCGAACGAGAGAGAAAATTTCACCGAACGAACTAAGAGTTCCGGAATGATATTTTAATAAAAAGTTTTGAAAAACGAAACATTCGCTAGATTGACATATATTATTCGTTTAAATCATTCGGAAACAAATTGAAAAAACTACTCGAGAGGGGAAGTGTTTCAAACATAGATAATTTCAGCGTGATTCCAATCTGACGTCGTTTATTAATACCCACCGTGCCGGTAACAGTAGCTTCGGACTATTATAGCACCTCTCTCGCTCTCTCGCGTTCCCGTTCTCGTTCGCATTTATCGAATAATAGCACGAAACGATTATAGGAATGAACGAGATTCACGAGCAGACAAATCTGTCGTACGAATTGTCAGCACATGTACGCACACGCCGACAAAGAAACAGCCTCCCGCTGGGCGGTTAAAAGCGGGTGACGAATCTCGCTATTTCGCTCTGTATTCTCTGCCTCTTTTTTCCTCCAAAAAGGGGCTCGTAGAATGTGCCGTGACAAAAATCATCACGTGACAGAAGCAGATCGATTAATCCCTTCCTGATTCGAATTCGATTTTTTGATGACGACTCGCCTCTTTCCTCTCTTGGTATTCGATTATTTACATTTCGCGAGTGTCGGTTCGATGAAATTGTCGTATCAGCGAAAGAATAAAGATATCGCGCTGTTATTATCCGAGGTGTGACAAACCCGTAAAAACAAGAATGAGGACAAAGTGAAAAGAGGACAGGGCTATCCTAATCTGTGGCGTTGCGCCCACTGGGATGTCTCTTTGTGAGCCGACCGTTCGTGCCCATCTTTTCGAGGCCCTCCTTAGGACGCACTCAACAGTAGCGAAAATGGCCATTATACGCGGCTCGATTCATACAACAACCCACGAGGCTATTCGACATATTGGATCATTACAGAAAATTTCACGCGAATCGTGAATGAAAAATCCAAATTTCTTCAAATAATAAAACTTTGGGAATTTTTACAAAAATTTGAAAAAATTAACATTTCTCAGAAATATTTATCGTTCGGAAGAATTTTATTGTTATTGTTGGGAGATGTGTAGTATTCGGTTGAAGCAGTGGATGTACCAAAACTCAAAACGATTAATGGGTATTCGACGCGGTAGTACGGTACCGTTGGTGCGAAGAAAAGAGTATTGGGATCGGGTCGCTCGGGCATAAGTGCGAAGAGCTCTGCTGTCCCCTGTATTTTCTAGCGTGAAAAACGTATAATCGCCGGGTAAGTGTCGAAGCGTGAGTAAAACTTCACGCGCGCGCCAGTGCGGTTCATTCGATGTTTTCGCCGGTTTCGCACCCTCGGGACATGGATTATCTAGGTACGCGGATCAATGGAGGAGAGAAGAAAAAACGGATGACCGTCTAGATTTTTTTCGCCTATGCGTAACCCAGATTACATACCTGCTCGGACGGCCACTTATCCACCTGCGAGATTCATTGATTTTTATGGGCGCTTCTCGCTAGTTGCGAGGACAGCCGGCAGGTGGTACGCGAGGTAAACCTCAGGTACGAAAGTTCTTCAAACGAAGAGATAACGAAGTGATAGCCCAAGAGGTACCAAAGCGGTAAATCTTTCGGATCGGCTTTTCTCTCGCTCGATTGTCAACTGTGCGGTCTCGAGTGCTCATCTCGCCTCGAGCTCTACGTAAATATACGGAGTGGAGTTTTCCGCGAAGGAGGACAATATAATTCTAGAGTTTCGTAGAATAGATACCCCTTGACGCGAGTATTGTTTACATCGTGGATGACGAAAAATGAATTCATCGTAATATGACGTCGGAGGGTATATAGAGCGTAGGGGAAAAGGCGGGACGCTTGGTTGGCCAAGCATAGCAGGACGTTGGGCACCGCAAGACAATTGAAAAAATCACTTGTCCCGCCCTAAAAGTAGGGATAACGACGGGGGCTGATGCTGTGACGTAGGATGTAGCGCGCGACAGCAGATGCGAGGGTGATGAGAGGGCGATATACCGTGAGTGGCGATCCGTTAAACGCAATGTTCCGGATCCGTTTTATAAGACCCCCATTAAGCAGATTCAATGCCATACCGTAAAACTCAAGTTGGAATGCAACTTTGGTCGCGATTCCAGAGAACTGTTATGGAGAATAAAACTAGTTGATATTCTTGTGTATAATTGAAGAATCGTTAGATAAAAGTATAGATTAATCGATCGAATAAATTCAATTTTCTATCTTATCGTAACACTTTATAAATTTAATTCCTTCTAAATTAAAAAGAAATAAAATTCTCTGGTACAGGTACGAATCGCTGGCAGTGGTGTTAGAGGATGGTTGGATGCATCTCACGAGGCGAACAATTGGCTCAAGTACATCCGGAGCACGGCTAGTCCTCACTCGATGAACATGCGGCATGTACTTATCGGTGGACAGGTAAATAAGAATGTAATTGAAAAATCATATACGCGCTCGTTAAGTTTTCCTAAACAACCTCGCGACAATATAGCGTCGAGAATACCGTGCAAGCTCCCTCAGCGTTAATAACCCAGACAATGACGAGACGGATAACGATCTAGTGGAACATTGACGATTACTGTAGTTTCGTAATTCGCACAAAAGACACGAACCCTGTAAGAGCCGAAGATCGTCGATAACGTTAAAAAATTTCGTCGAGAGAGAAATTTATCGATGTTACGGATCGCGATAATTATCTATGCTATTGAGGAATAGGTCTCGATTTTTTTCGACGGTTATAGAAGGGAATGCGAGCTCTCGAGTAGCGCGAAACAAAAAGTCCTTCTTGCCGATTGGTTTTTACATTTTGCCCATACAGCTGCCCCCTCCCGACCTGAGTATACCTGGAATGCGAATAATTAAGGACTCGTTGACTCGCGCGATTCGCCAGTTGTCGTTAATGGAAATATCGCTATAACTCTTTTCCAATCGACTACACGTGTTCTCTATACGCGCAATTGAGCGCCCGGTTAATTTATTTTCGTTTACGAGCGCGTGCGCGACTTTCCTAGAATTCCAGTAAAAGAGTGAACTGTTCGACAAATGAACGAATTTTAATTTAATCTAGTATTATAAATAATCCAAAGCTTCCAACAGAAATTTTCAAATCGATATCCATCTACTGGTCGGTATACATACACTCGTTTAATTATCAACCAAAAAACATGTTTTTCGTTACACAGATTCAGGTAGCGTGATTTTTTTCGTCATACATAGCCGAAGGTGGGCATTACGGGCGTAGCGATGGAGGTCACGGTGTCAATTTGGGGTCGAGCTAGCTCGTGTCCTCGAGATCTATGTGAACCGCGGCACATGCTGTTGCTGTTACGCGTATGTGTTGTGGGCGATCCCTGCGCTACGTGTACGCAGGGTGTTCAGTTATTAAGTCACCCTATGGGGTCGTTTCGCTGACTTTTGCCGACATCGTCCTGGCCCTCCCCATGCACTACCTTCACTCCACCCCCTTCGCGCGATCGCTGTGGGAATTGAGAATCGTGGCTTCCTTTCCGCCTATCGTTACCCTGCGAAATTCGTCATAACGACGCACACGACGCCTCGTGTCTCGCGTTTATTATGACTCTGCGCAATGTGAAACCCTCGGTCTGGATTTTTCGGCTCTGATGGTTTACTATACGCGGCAAAATAGATTTAAGGAAGACTAATTACATGCGATGATCGATTCTCGAAAAAGTATTTATTGAAAAATGAAAGTTTACGATGTTTTTCTTCTTTCCGCACTCGCGTATTCTCCTTCGTTCGATTAATACAATAGAGACAATCTCGTTGGATCCCACAGGTGGTGTACGAGGCAGTACGAGACATCGCCCCCGGCGAAGAGCTACTTCTGGGTCTCCGAGAGCCACTTCAGCTTCAGGACATGCTCGGCGAGAATACGACCGAGGACAGGAGCGATAGAGAAACCGGTAAGTGCCACTCGTGATTTTATAAAAGACCCATCTGTTGGATCGACCGTTATGAATCCAACTTTCCTCGTTGGGAAAATCGAATTCTCGATGTAAATTAACGCGGGCCTGCGTAAAAAAATTATTCCTCCGTCGTAAATGTGGAACGAGAAATGATTAGCGGTCGGTCGAGAATCGTTGCAGCTTGGGTTTACGAGCGCGCGGGGCGATACCGATCGGCTCGTGCGCAACGCGATTACGCGCGTATGACCTGCGCGTATGTAAAAAGGGAAGGGTCAGGGGGCAGGTGCCCCGCGACGTCGAGGACTCGGTGGGCGGCGGAGGGTGAATCGCGAGCATACGCCCGTCATGCGTCCGTGACTCCTGGCGTGATTCACCTGGTCGACCGTTGAGTATTAACCCCCGTTTTCGTAATAAGCACTGATTATCTCAGCGGAGTCACATGTCGTCTGCCTCGTGCCACCTTGAATTCTCATTCCAATTTTTTTCGCTTATCCGCTGGCACGTGCACTAGAACAAAAGATTTCATGCGACCAATCGAAAAGTATGAAAATTACGCGATAACATAGATTTTTATCTGTCGCTAATGATGACTGGCCGAAGTCGGATCGACCGAATAGTCGTATATATCGAAGAAATATTTTATAGTTGAAGTTGAAATTGGGCAAAACGCAAGGCGGGCATTTGACGATTGTCTGAGGCTGTAACTTTGACTAGCTCGCGATGGTCAGAATTCGAGGACGAGGGGACGGCGCGCTATTCGCACACAGCGCGTACAAGGCGCGTAGAGCGGAGCGAGGTAGGATTACGCGACACGCAGATGTCGCGGTAATTAAAACGGGGCGTATTACCAAAGTTTAACCGTCGTGCGCGCACGCGCCTCGTGCCGATACGTCGACAGTTTTTCCTCGTGATTTTAACGCCTCGTAAACGTCTCGCTTTTCGGGGATGAGAGTCTCTCGATTAATAATTTTATGGATCTCAATTATAGCATCTAAATAAAAATACGTCGAAAAGAATTGCCATTCGTTTCCTCGAAATTTCGGAAAATCTTTGAATACTTTTGGTAAACGTTATCGGTAAGACGGTTTTCGATGAAAATGTTAAGCTCCGAGAATAACGCATCGTATTATGCATCACGTGACTCGGTGCAATTATCGCGCCATAGAGTTCGAGAGTCGGCCGTTCGCCCCCGGAAATGGGCCCTGACGGTTCCGGTCAACTGTTTAACTGCAATTACGAAACTCTTTGTATCGGCGAGAACGGGCTGTTTATGTATTAAATTAATACCATCTGGTGGTAATGGAATTCCTCTCGGGCGAAAATATAATTTCGACGGTCTTCATTTCGGGAAAGAAAATCCGAGTCCTTAAAGGATTCGTGCCTGAAATACATACGACTGGAGGAGCAAAGGGCGCTGATAGGGTCGCAAAATGAAGGCGTAGGTTTTATGGGACACTTTTAGTGGCAAAACTTATCCGGGCAATTAAGTTGGTCCTATATTGGCATTGTTAATTTTCCCAAAATTAATTAAGGGAGAGAGAGAGAGAGAGAGAGAGAGAGAGAGAGAGAGAGAGAGAGCAGTTTACGACATTGGTAGTATAAACGAGAAAAAATTTCGTTTACCAAGGAGTAGAGTATCAAAATATTCCTTAAATATCGAACGATGCACGCAAATTACCCGCCGGATTCTCAACGCAGAGAATTCAGCCAATGCGACACGGTTATTTCTCTCGGAGTTAGCGAACATTGCGGGAGAGATGATGTTAAACAAACGGAGTACCCCTTCGTGCAAATCGCATCTGCGAGTCTCCCTTTCGACGAATCGGTTTTTTCATTCGACAAAAAAGGGACAGCATCGTGAAACTCGAACATGGGGATTCGTTTTAACACGCCTACGTTGAAGGGAGGTTCGTAAGAGCAAAGTTGGGACTTCGCGATAATATTCGTTGGACATTTCTATGCGGAGGATGGATGGCGATTTTTCAAGCACGTGCCATTTTGTCTACCCCTCTACTGCTTATGATGGCTCAATTTTCTTATACACGATACGTAAAGTTAATCGATTTTAAAACTCGCAAAAGAAAAAATCGATAGAGCGATAAATAATATTTCGGTTATTCGAGACCATATTTTCCTATTACCCCTTTAAAATACGATATCGGTTCGGAAATTTTCTATTCGACAAACCACATTCGAACAGATTTAACATAAAGGGGTGTGTAAAGCGCAGTTACGATGAATTATGACCCTATTTATCGTGACAACTACATTTCGTACATACAATATTTTTTATTTCGTCACTCCTCCTTTATCGGGATGCATCTTCTCGGTTACGGCGTATTTTCCGATGGTTCTATTAGGGCACTGGATAATTTATTACCGTGTATTGTCCATTAACACGCGCGTAAAGCGAGCCATAGGGATGCGAGAGAATAGATCCGAGAAAAAAAAGGGTAACTCGCGAACAAAAGGGCACGCGACACGACTTTTCTGGAAGGGGGTGGGCCCGCGCGAAAAAAGGGGAACTGCGTGGATCGCTAATGATACGTTTATTTGACGTTCGGATCCGTATCGACACTGAAAAACTGACGATTATGCAATCTATCGATTAGAAAAACGTCTCGGTTTGTAACGATTCTCTTGCTTACCTAGAAATTCAGATTCGGTATTTTCACTACGATCAGTGAATGGAATATAACGGTTAAATATACACAAGCAGTGTAAATTAGACGCGATTTCGGTTCAACGTCGGTTACCTGTTTCGAACGTCCTGACTAAGCACGTTGACGAGAAAACATTTATTTCCGTTAGTTTTTCCCATGCAGCTACCAAATGACTTGACTACGGGGGGTGTTAACAGCATATCCCACCTGTTGACTTTCCGCAACGTGACTTCGTACGGAGAACTCCTTCTGCATGGTTTATCATGCTTCGCGTACCCTTGCTTACTGTCCTTGTCGTTCTTCCGTGAAATTCCAACGTGAGAATCGTTCCGAATTCTATTCAAAATGAGTTCCTAATGTGACAGACGGATATATTATATTTAATAGTATACTTAGGACGGAATATTAAAGAACGAGTGCGCAGATAGAGGCACAGATTTTAAAAATTGATCAATAATAATTTTTCTCCATAAGATCGACTATATTCAGCGTATTGTTTAAACCGACAGCGTGCTGCTTCGAATTAGTCGCGGAAGAGGAACGATTATCGTCTGGTAAGGGAGTTCCGTAGCTTCGCAGGGAGTAGTCAGTGACGCGGAGGGGTCTCGTGCGCATTTCCCATGAAGGTCCGTTGGGGGCCATCGGAAAACCATATGGTCGGGACAAGTGTAGTGGCAGATTTAAATAACCGTTGGAGGTCGGATACCGTTCTAGGACTCAACCGAAAGTTAGCGATCATTACACATTGATAAATTTTTATAAATCTCAGTTTATTATTAATTTTTCAATTTACAAATGGTTTAAATAATTTCAATTTCTTCTATAAAATGAATTTACGGTTTGTAGAGTATCAAAGCTATATGCATATTAGGATGCGATTTTAAAAAATGTTATCTACACTTTGAAATCACGTTACCAATGTTGATATTCATCGCAAAAGCAACGATCGATGAGAGTTGTCCTCTTCACGGTCCTCTGATTTTACATACCACGCATATCGCAGTGTTTGGGGGTGAAAATGCCGCGGGGGGTCGATTCGTCCCAGCGCCGATTGGCCAACCAACGACGGTGCGTTTACCAATGAGAGGCGGCACAGCACAACCCTGTGGCGAGGCAGACCGCTACTCGTTAACTAGTGCATTATTGTGCTTATTGTCTTCGTAACTGGTTGTGTGTCGGATCGCGACTGATGAGAGTTCAAAGAAGAAGGTAGCCCAAGTGCTTACTTGCCTTCTCAGTGATCCTAATTTCGTAATCTGTTACATTCCTATGGACTTCTAATCCACTTCGAATCGAACTATTTTTGTTCATTCGAATCATTGTGATTATTCATCGTGAGTTGTGATCGACTTCTATATTATTTTCTTTGAATATTTGAAATTTAATTTTACAATTTATCAAAATCTATGCAACTGCAAATGAAAAATACAAATATGAGCATTCGTCCCGAGAATCGTAACGTCGACGTTAAGATTTAATAATTCAAGAATAATCCACACTGTCGTCGTCACGCCATTTCCCATCGCCCGCGATCACGTAATTCGTTCGTGTTGCCAGCAGGGCACGTATCATCGTACGCTTGTCGTAATTTGCAATTGTAATAAATTGCGAAGAATTTCTATAAATAATAATTTTTCAAACCATTTATTAATTTACGATAGCACCGACAAAGTGTACTCATTTATTTGTTCTTGTGTTTGCGCAGCGTCTCAACACAGTGGTACGGTTGACGAAGACAGAGAAGAGGACGAGGAGAGCGAGATCCGGTGTACCGTTTGTGACAAGCCTTTCCAAGATATCGAATTGTAAGTTGATTTTTTTTACCTATATATTTTATCAGAAGCGTAGCAATCAAATCCATTGAGCCATCTGAAAGTATGAGTTTATGTGTCTCATGAAGCATTCATGGTACATCGTCGTATTTTTTTTTTTTTTTTTTCGAATCAGATCGACGTGGATTACGTGCGCGGCGGAGTTATTAGTCGTGTCGTACCATAGATTGAAATCGGCACCTAGACTATTCTCGCAACCACCATTGAAAGCGTAATACGTTAATACACTGTTACAAAATTTCTGTAGTAGGCAAATTTCGAATAAAAATTTGAAAGTGATTAATATTCATAAAATTCGTAAACATTCCAATGAAAATGTTAATTATAACATACGAATATGGCAGTTGGTATTAATTTTAATTAAGTATGGTTTTTCATCTGAAAATTTTTTCAATTAATTATAAAAAATTACATTATTTTCAAGAAAAATAATTCGCGCGATCGCTCCTTAATTTCGTTCGACCCTTATGTAATTGAACAATTACGGAATAATCGGTTCAATTAACTTCGAGTGTCTTGAATCGTGCTACCCAATTTAAATCGGGGCGGCAGTGATATCCGACGAGGGGTTTTGCGTATGCGAATCGTATCAAGGGTGAGTGTCGGTTCCCCGTGGCTTGGGCGAAGTGCTGTTAGTATGTTTGCACACGCCTGCGAGCGAGGAGTCAAGTGCTCGTACGAATTCAAACGCCATACGCTGTGCGCGATCTCCTATTTTTTCTTCCCACGATGCAGCTCGATTACCCATTTCTTCATAGAAATAATAATATTTACTGATTAGAAAAATATATATTTATCACTCCTCTCGCGAGGATCGTAAAATCTCACCTGTTGTAAAAACGACGATCCGTAAACTCTGTATTCGTATAACGTTGAACATCAAGTTATGCATCATAGGAGGCGTCGCGTGCTCGCAGCTCATCTGGCACGATTGCAACGTCACCATGAGGGCACTATCTCACCGCGAATGGGTTTTCACGCGACACGTGTGTTCGAGGGTGCAAAATCAATGCCCCGCACACACCATGACATCCTGGGACCGTAAAACTCGGTGCGCGCCTCCAGCAACCCCTTCGCTCGTCCTCTTGCACGCTCGCGCATCTATATGTTGCATGCGATGACCGCCCCTCTCTACGACGAAGTCGTATTCCGTTATTATTGCACGAAGTTAGCACTCGGGCGAAGTCACTTAGTCATCGTCTTTGATCGCGCTCGTATCAAGTTCTTCGGAAAACATTCTACTTTTAAATTTATATTTGAAAAATAATTACCACGTTGTTATTTAACTTTATATTCTACCTTTCTTTCACAGTTATGAGAAAATTCACTAACGCTAACTAGTTGTTATCGCAGGTATGAAAATTGTTTTTCAATCGATATTTCCTTCTTTTTAGATTGGACAACCACTTGGTAACCTGTCACAGGTATCCGGCCGAACAGCATCGTTGCGAAAGCTGTCCACGTGGATACTCTTGGAGACCTCTGCTGGTTCGTCATCGAGCCATCGTACACGGCGACCTTCGAAAATATCCTTGCGAGAATTGCCCAAAGGTAAATTAAATTTACTCAGAAATTCCTCTGATAAATGACATTATTTTAAATCGAGTTGAATCTTCCAAATATCGCTAATAGTCGGCACTTCGACAGGTCTTTACGGATCCATCCAATCTACAGCGACACATTCGAACTCATCACGTGGGAGCCAGGAGTCACGCTTGCACCGAATGCGGAAAAACTTTCGCTACCAGTTCGGGATTAAAACAGCATACGCACATTCACAGCAGTGTAAAGCCGTTTCAGTGCGAGGTCTGCTTCAAATCGTACACGCAGTTTTCAAACTTATGTCGTCACAAGCGTATGCACGCGGATTGTCGTATGCGGATCAAGTGTGTTAAATGCGGAAATTCCTTCAGCACGGTAACGTCGCTATCGAAACATAAGCGATTTTGCGATTCGTCGACACCTACCGGTCCAGGTGGTACGATGCCACAACTACCGACACCACCCAGCCCGTTTTTGGTCTATCCAAGACCGCCTGGAAATTTGCCTGGAGGCTTACCTTTCTACCCTCACAGCCTAATGGGTCCATATCCAGGACTTTTCCCTAACGCACCAAACTTCCTCAATACGCCACTCTTGTTTCCACCTAAAATCGAAGAAAACGACAAGAGAAGCGAGAGCCCGAGCAAAGAACGCTTCACGCCACCGAGAATCCATTCGCAACAGAGCAAAATTTCACCGTCTACTGGAGAAGAGGCGACTTCCAACTTCAGACCATCTCCGGCTAGGCCGTCCGTTCAACAAACGGAGAGCGACGATGATTTGTCCAAGAAGAAGGAGTCATCGAAATCGCTCGATCGCAAAATAAAGAGCGAATCATCGAATAACAACTCGTCTAACGAAGAAACGTCGGATCAACCTTTGGATCTTCGAGTGCAAACGAAGAAATACGATGCCCCGGAATCCGCTGAATCGAAGAGTCGCAGTCCGTCACCGGCTCCGGTGGTAACGGATGCTTCGCCGTGCGCGGAGACGTCAAAACCCGAAGCCGAAGACTCGATCGCAATGGATACCAAGGATGTGCCCAGCAGTCCTCATCTACGGACGAGTCTAGGAGCCGAACGACCACCCACGAACACGCCACCTCATATGGCTTATCCTCGACCAATTCACCCGATGTTCTTAGAGGCTATGTACAGAACACCGACTGGGGGATTCCCAGGTTTTCCAAGTGGACCTCCACCTCCAGGAGGTACAGCTCCAGACTCGAGACTACTCCCTCCGTTACCTCCTTTCGGCCCTCCGCGGGGACTCCCTTTTTTAGGATCTCTCATGAATGGACTGAACGGAGGAAGACCAGGAGGAGGATTCGATCTTCTGGCTCGACCGCCTCTTGGCGCGTACCCAGGTGTCAAGCCTTTCCAGGACACTGGAATCGTCCCTCATCATCATCACCATCACCATCATCCTCACGGCAAAATAAAAGACCGTTATTCGTGCAAATTTTGCGGTAAGGTCTTTCCACGTTCGGCTAATCTTACGAGACACTTGAGGACACATACGGGTGAACAACCCTACAAGTGTAAGTACTGTGAAAGATCGTTTAGCATATCCAGCAATCTCCAACGACACGTACGCAACATCCATGACAAACAGAGGCCATTCAAATGTCCGATGTGCGAGAGATGTTTCGGTCAACAAACCAACCTGGATCGGCATCTAAAGAAACACGAGGCTGACGATGGAAGCGGAGTTGTCTCGGTGGCCGACTCACCAGGAAGTAGCAACGAGAACGAGCGCGAGGATTCTTACTTCGACGATATAAGATCCTTCATGGGCAAGGTAGCTTATGGAGGTGAAACTGGTTATGGATTACCACATCATCCTGCGTATCTACCCAATCGACTTCACGAAATGCACGAATCGAAAGTCGAAACCGAATACGACGAAGACGAGGACAGCGAAGAGGGAGTGTCTCCCTTGGAAGAAGCCGATGGTTTATCACCAATCAACACAAAGGAATCGTCACCGTCTCAGTTCGATCTGAAGATAAGAGACAAGCAAGAATTACTGAATAACAACACTGCTGAACCCGTAATTGAAATTTCGACATAGCCAAAATCATTGAACTGGCTATCGAGAAGAAAACGTAAATAGAACGTTTCATAGTGAATCGAACAGCCGTGCTGGATTTGAGCACTTTCGCTACATAGGAGCAATTGTTGTAATTTTACTTTTTCGACGTGATCGTTAACGCGTATCGAGATGCAGTTTGGGACGTTTGGCCAGTTTACGATTCGATACGTTTGCGAGAAGTAACGTTTTTGAGGATGAAATTCTACCGTGAATTCAAAGCTGAGGAATTTAAATCACCTGCGATCTCGAGAGATTTGCAAATATTGTGAAAAATGAGTTCCGCTAGTAACAGCTATTTTCACGGGACATCCGAGAACCGACGCGAGAAAACAGGCGTACATATGTATATATTGCGTATGATCTTTTAATATACTAAATTTATCAATGCGCGTTGTGGCGCTCTAGTTTCTAAAGCGAGAACAGAATGGATTTGATCGAAATAATTATTTATTATATTAATGATATAAAAGAGTTTATTTCATATCGTAATTATTATAATTTTTCTAGAGAGTCAAGATTTGTATTAAATTTTATCGATAATCGGTCTTGAAATTTATGAAGAAAGTCAACAATTATAGTTAATTTGGTGAGTCGTTGCTCTTCTCTTTGTTAACGGGTTAGTGATTTTGAAGACCCACCGAAAAATTTTTTCAAGTGATAATCATTATACTGTTCAATATGTAAGAAGGAATTTATCTCTGTAACCAGTGTTAAGGAAAAGAGCGATTCGATGTTTTTCCTCGATATGTAGATTACAAGAAACGTTCTCTGTAGTTCACGACTCCCCGTGCTTCATCGAGTTGATCACTAATTGTATTTGATTTGATCATTTCTGGGAAATTGTGATTATTTTTCTCTGCTACGTCAATACGAATTCTCTTGCTCTTTTTATAGTCTAGTTCCTACGAAGACCACCCAAATATGAGTCCATTTTATTCCAATTACCTTACCGTTGTTACAACAAAGTTCATCCTCGACATCGTTCCAATCATGGTATTATTTATTATTATTGACATCATTATTTTTATTATCGGTTATATTATTTGGTCGTCACTGTCATGTTTAAAATAGTCATTCGAGCGAGTCATTAGCGTATATTAATTTTCTCAGTAATATCGGGGAAAATTTTATCGCTTATGTATTAAACTGCGATATAAATGTAAAAAAAATTCACATAATTTTGTTCTTTTGGTTATATGCGATTGTCAAACTATTTAATGATTAGTTGTTACTTTGCGAATATTTTAAACAATGTGAAAAAAGAAGCATGTTATTCATAGAAACTCACCGATTGAGGTCTACACAGACAACGTGTAATTAGGCAAATTTTATTGAAAAAACCGTGTACAAATTTCTATTAGGTGATATATAAAATTTGTAAAAAAAATTCTTCGTGATTTTTAATAATATATAGATATTATATACATGCATATTACTGCGATAATAGCGATTTATTGCCACAAAAGAGATATTTCATGGTTTTCTGTGCAAGGTCAATCTTCACGATCACTATATTAGCAATATAGAATGATTTCTAAATATGCAAATGAGTACGCGGTCATCGCTCATCAGAGATAGGTAATGGCGTGCAGTTTCTAAGGTGTACTATCATATTTGCACAGTGCATAGCATTTTTTGGACAGTAATGTATTGGTAGGAGTTAATATTTTTTATTTCACACACGTAGACAAATATTTCAACATATCTATTCTCCCACTCTTAACTCTGCGCTGCTCCCCTTCCTATCTCTTCCTTCTTCCACCATAGAATATAATTATAAAAAATATATGGATTGTTTAAGCATAATTACATTGTCAACTACTTATGGAGAACTATATTCTCTCTGTCTAATTATAAATACTGTATAAAAACATCATGTACTTCATTATGATTACTATTAAAATATTACAACCGAACGATAACATATTGTTATTTATATCCATTGTAATCTGATTTGACGTATGAGCTCCACTTCCATAGGCTTCTAATTCTTCTGGATCTTCGATATGGAATACATCATATGCCATCCAGCTTCCTAAGAAATCTTGCGAATACAACCTTCTGAATTTATTTTCACTCTTTCTTGTATTTGTTTGATTACTGTAATAAAATGAAATTAATTTACAAAACTGTAATAAAAATTCATAAATTATAAATAAACTTACTCTATGGGAAATCTATAGTTGCATCAGCCAAATGCAGTCTTCTAAAATTCCAATGATAATCATTTATGAAGCCAATATAGATGTTTTTCGATAATGATTTGGTATTGTCAACAACCCTCAGAGTCCACCCTCACTATTAAAATATTATGATGATTAACTAGACATTTTTCCTGGACATTTTTCCGAGCGAGTAAAAAAATAACATATTGCATTTTCAACGCTTTTGGTGGGATGAGTACTTTTGAAAATGGAATACATTGTTCAAATAAACATTTACACAAACATTACCGGCAATAGTAAATACCAAGAATTAAATGGACTGTTTATATTCATGGAGCATGCGAGCAGAATTTACATTACCGACATACCGACTATCAC
>NCVS01000944.1:0-44582 GCA_003055095.1 Goniozus legneri
GCTCAACTTGCCCCTATGCTCAACTAGCCCCGCCCTACCCTACTATGTCACAGTAAATATTACCATGTACATTGCAATGATTACTATTTCACATAGTATCGTTTATGAGCTTTCTGAAATATAAGTTTGATTACTATGTTGCATTGTGAACATTACTGATTTTTTCTCTCCGTGTAGAGGAGTCCTTGAAGTGAGCCCTCCATTTTTTGAAATTCATATTTTTTTCATAGTTTAGTGTTGTTCTACATTTGTTCAATATTGTTCCAAATTTTTATTAAAAAATTCGTACTATGTTACCCAGAAAACTCAATAAAATTGGTATAAAGCCCAGCCCCCCATTTTTGTCCAAAATTGAAATTAAACCGCTTAATAAATTTTTCTATATATTTGTTCCGATTATTGTTCTGTACTTTTCATTTGAAAAATCTAACTTCAAGAACTCGTACGGGAGAGAGTTATATAACGCAGTTCGAAATTCACTCGATGGAGCAACACGCTTAAGACCAATGCGAGTCTCGAAATAACTCGAAATCGGATTACTCGATCCGGAAGGCGGTTAATTTTGAATAAAGGACGAGAAGGAAGAATCTTTGAAGGGATTTTTCGTTTACCCCCAAATTGCTCTCTCTCTCTCTCTCTCTCTCTCTCTCTCTCTCTCTCTTCTCTCTCCGAGTTTTTTCCTCAACCCCGCAAACTTTATCCGCGAGCGAAAACTCTTTACAGGAGAAAGCGCATGGTACGCGTCGAATTTTAGTCGGCAATAGAACCCCGAACGAGAGAGGAGTAGTCTTGTGTATCTCGGCATACTGCGAACGCGAAAAGCCGAGGGCGCCTAGGATCGGCTTTTACGATATAGCGGCGTTTATGCGGCCGCGAGCAAAGAAACGATCCCCTTCCGTCCTCGCGCTAGCTCGCGAGGCTTTTCGGCATCCGCTCCGAGTTCATTCGGCTCTCGCGAGATTCTTGGATCACCCTCGTTTCTTCGTGCGTGCGCCCTCGAGGCAAGAGCCCGGTCCTTTCGAGATATTCAGTTCTGTTTTGAAAAGCTAGCCCCAAATACAGAGATGGAGGGTTATCCCCGGTTTACGACGAGAGGTGACGAAAATTTATGTACTTCAATTTTTTTATTGCGGTTCGTGGAAAACGTACGAATTTTTTGTTTTGGCTTAATGAAAAAAAACTAGGTTGTCAGTCTGGAAATTGCAAGGAAAATATGCTCTTTGTTGAAGAAAACAATTTAAAATTTACTCTTAAGGAAAAAATTGTTTTCATCAGTGGCAACTTTTACATTCGTACACATACATGAAAATTTTTTACCGTTCCAGGTTACGGTTAATTTGTAAAGCGTATTCGCGTACCTCGTGAAACCGTAAGACCAAGCAAGAGTAGAAAAGCTTCGTCAAAAGAATGAATAAGAAATACGTTCTGGCGAACTGTCGAATACGTCGTAGGTGGAAAAAATAACTGGGAGGTTAGAGCGAGTATCGAGTGCCCCCCGGCGGAGGTAGCGGGGGCTGGCGTCGACGCGTGATTTTCGTCGGGAAATAAGGCCGGGGGTGTTTTCTTCGCATTTGCATGCGAGACGTGCGAAGGGAAGAGCGAAGGCAGGGTGAGAAGAAAGCGAGTTCATCATGGAGAGCGTCGTGGGAAGGTTAATATTTCATATAGCGGCGTGTCTCTCGCTACTCTTTGCGGCTTTTCTCTCTCTCTCTCTCTCTCTCTCTCTTACGTTTCCGAGGACAGCTCGAGAGGGCCCCGTGGAAAAGGCGAAAAATAGTCCGCGACGGGGGTGTGTCAGGAAAAGCGAATTTTCCCGCGACCTCTGGCCCTCTACCGGAAAATTGTTTCGAGTGGCGCGAGGAAAAGCCATATCCGAGTGGGCTTTATTCGTTTACACCCAGCGCCGCAAGAAACGCGGAAGCCCTCTGGCGAAACTCTCGCGGGCTTATCCACTCCCGATTTTTCGCATCTGCCGGAGGATCGTGTATACTTGTGTCGTGAGAGAAATTAAATTCCGCCGCTTTAGAATTTTCGCCAAACTGATTAGTCAAAGTCGAATATTAAAATTGAAGGGAACGCAAATTCGAAATAACGAGTATCGGTAAAAATAATGAAGATGGATACGAACGAAGTAGAAAATATAAACGAAAACGCGAATAAAACGAATAATACGCCGTTTTTTTTTCTTCAATGTACTCGTTTGCAAATTGACCAACAGATCAATCTACGCTTTTTCGTACCAGTTTCCGTTCGCAATTTCTAGTTTGCGATATGTTCAACAACGATCAACAAGGTTACAGAACTAACATTTAAGATTCAAAATATGAAACATATGGTTGAGTAGGTTCGATAGATTGAGAAAATTCCACCAGCCCTACCCTGACACGTTCATTTTTATTTTTCATACTATTTTGTATTTTTTTATTTTTTGTTTTTTTTTCATTTTTTCTTGATAAATCCCCTGCCTCCTCTCCCGATCACAGGATTACTCTCCGCTTCTTGTTTTTTCATCCTCCTCCTTTTTAAATCTCCTTCTCGTTCCCCGGCATTCAATAACGCGGATTATAAAAACCGATAAAGATTTTTCTTATTCTCCATTCAGAACAAGTCGGATTGATAAAAATTGAACGTCGATGCACGGAGGATTAGATCCGGTATTTCACTTCTGCCACGTTAATCGCGCAGCGAAATATACATTCTTTAGAATTTCAGTCCATCGAGAGTATATGGGTATAGGAAGAAATAATAGAGAAAGTAAAAGGAAGAGTTATAGGTATTCGGGTCACGGAGAGGCCGAGTTTCATTCTTCCGAACCTTCGGGGAATCCTTTCGATAACGATAAACTACCGACTGTATTTTTCATGGAATGGAATATAACGGTGTTAATTGAGCATATACTATATTTTTTCTTGTGACGATAGTTTAATGAACTCTTTATAGAAGCATCAAATCGTCTCAAATTTGTTAATATAGGTGAAAATAATATTTTTGGTAATATTGAAAGAAGTACCCTTATTCTCGTTATCGAGATGAACAATTCAGGCCACGACTTGGAAATTTAAATAAAAATACAGTAAGAGAAAATGATCGTACTTCTGTATCGATAATTGAGGAATTTCGCGAATTCGTAGTCGCTTATACAGCAAACACAACGATGACTTATAACGTTAGCCGGAATACGGGAAAGTTGGGATCAACTACTTGACAAGCATTATGCACCAAACTCAAATAATTGCCGCGATTACACCTGCCCGAGAGTTTCTAAGGCATACATATATACGTACAGCTCGCTCGCTCTCCCGTTGTGATTAACTCGGCGTAACAATCACCATGGAGGCGGCATTAACGATACACGCGAACTGTTTATCCAAGTTTCGCTTGCCTCCCTCAATCGCAAAATTTCGCATCTGTCAGAATATCCTTGATTTTCTCTCCGTTCAACATACAAGGTGTTTTGGTACTACCCGAGACTGCATAGATATAAAAATTCTCAACGATAAGTATTTTTTCATTCTTTGCTCCGACATACCGTTCGAAAGATATCCAACCTCTAAGCGCAGCCAATTGAAAGTTTTCTTTAGAAAATGGGACCTAGCCTCATCCACTGAATTCTCTCACAATCATCACAAGTCGATACAAACTTGAATTTAAATTTCCTCGGTACATGTAATGAATGAAAATTCAAAAAATTACTATTCTCTATGGAACATTTTTGGTTGGCCACTTTAAAACCCCGAATAACTCTTCACCGGTAAGTCGAAGGAGAAAAATAAAAAAACACATATAGCTTGAAATTTCGAGATCCAGCTACCCCATGAATATTATTCGTTCGAACTGGGACACCCCGTATGTATATATATGTATGTATTGCTACGTACATAAAGGGTCTCGCGTTTAATGGGCTTCAAGGGCCGTAATGCCCGGGGTCTCGAGTTACGTAGCGCAGGAAGTTTCCTAATGGCACTTCGGCCGTGGAGAATTGCATCCTGAAATAACTATACGCTGGATTCATATAAGGCCAAAACGGGCGCTTTTAAAGTATTCAGGAGACGAGAGCGGGCTGTATATAGATATATATTAATGCGCGCGCGCGGGACGAGAGGAATTCGGTCCACTTTATCTCGCGTTAACCGTCCGGCAATCGGCTTTATCGAGTGTTACAAGTTGCGGGCTGTAGCGGAGACCGCGAAACGCGCGTTCGGTGATTTACGTCGATGTTAATACTCAGCCGACGAGTGCCAGGTGTCGGTCGAAAGTGCGAGATTGAATATATATGTATAGTATATGAATACATACCTCGCAGTCTATTCGAATTTCACGAGCCGAACGGGCAATGCCGCGATTCGCGTCGAGATTTGCGAGCGTTCCGGTATGAAGAGATGGCTTGATTTTTAAATAATTTATTCATGATATTAAATAATTCATAAAAAATAGAATATTCAATCATAATTGTATTAAATTTGATTTTTATAGAATTATACGTATGTAATCAACGAATGACAACACTAATGCCGATGCTGATAATAATCTTTTGGTAATTACCATCGAACCTTCAAATACACAAGAGGGTAACCGCGTATGAAAGCGGAGCGCTGTTGGTTTCTCTTGCTAAACTGTTGTTCACCATCGTGAATTGAACTTGAGTGTCATTATATAGCATTGCGGAAATACAACCTTTGAAACAAAGGTACGCTCTGTTTGCTCCGTATAATATTCGCATAGTAACTTTAAAAATCGGCTCGGTATCGATACCAAATTGCGCGGAGGATAATTCCGCGATCGTTCCTCATGGATGAGAAAATAACACCTCCGAGTGAAGAGAGGAATTTTCATTTCCCACCGGGTCGCCGGAATAAAATATAAAACTATCGTGGTATTTTTCCCTCGGATCATTACGCATTCCCGAGGCTCTTTTTATTGCGAGAGTGGAGGACGACGACGGCCATGTCCAAACGGTAGAGATCATCGCACATTGGATACATATCCGTATAAAATATGATCCTATCCCGCGGCAGCGAGTAAACTCGTCGGCCGTAATCCACGACCGTGCAACGTACGCCCCTGCCTGGAATCAAGCCGTAAATCTTGGCCCCGCACAATGTATCTCGTGAAACCTTATTTTTGCCCTCCGCTCGTGACAAAGTGTCCACGTTTTCTAATCTTCATTTCGCATTACCTCTTTTTTCCCTTTACCCCGAGTCTTATCTCGGCGTTATCGACGATTAAGACTACGAAAAATGGCGCCTTCCTCCGAATAGGAGGATTCCCCCGAGCCATATTTTCTTCTATATCTTCTTATTGTGTGTTATTTATACGTTGTAAATAATATTTGTGCGACATATTGTTATTCTTATTTATTTACAGATATCATATAACGTATTAATAACGCGGCGTGTTTTAAATTTAATTTTTATAGTGTTTTATAGCACGCTTCGTCCTAATCTGACTCGCGACATTTCTGGGTCGTGACGATAAATCAAATCTAAATCCGAATCTAAATCAAAATCTTCGTGGGACAATTCGCCGGGAAAGTCAAACCGAAACAAAAGTTCGACGTCGACTTTGTACACCGAGAACTTCACCGGAGAGCTCTTTGATCATCCGGGCGTTTCAATTTGTTCTTCGGCCGACAATAACGTTTAACCCAAGGGGCAAGTTTTTTTTTATGTATGCGCATAAAACGCGCGTTAGTTCGAATACGGCGAAGAGTCGCGGAGAGAGTAAACTTTAGAAGACCGCGCGGGTACCCAAACCGTAAACGACCCCGGACATGTTCCTCGTGTTACGCTTCTCCCTTCTCACGTTTGATTTTCTTTTTCTCAATTCCACGTATTCCGGGCTTATTGAAAATTTTCAATTACGAGCGAACCACCAACGTAAACCGAGCGGCTTTCTCCGCCCTTATCGGATAACCCTACGCTAAACGCAGCTCCGCGAACGTTTAAGAGGTTGGGTAATAAGACGCGTTTTGACGCTCTTGTATCGACTATTAAAAATAACGATCTTAATTTCATTAACATAGACCAAAATTCATAGTAAAAATATTAATAATAACCGATAATTGTTACAATTTAGTGGAAACTGCGATATTCAATTATTTTATACGAGTTTTTTTATTATTAAAAAAAAGTATTTTACTATCTTGAATTTCAAATTAACAAGCGGTCTAACGATCGTGGAGAGCTGGTTTTATCGAGACAGGACAACAAAAAACGAGATATCGAGTGGCAAAAAAATTTGAGAATAGGGAAGAAGAAGCCGGCTCGATAATACGGAAAAGTTTAATGCGTTTTTCTAGCGGAGATCTTTTTTCTCCTCCTCAGCGCAGGATAATGAGGTTCTATATATACCGAATGCACCTGGCGCCATACCGCAAACCGAAGTTCATCCCTCCCGAAACTGACAATCGCTTTATAAGCGCGACCATTGGAACTTTTCGCAAAGTCCGGGCTCGAGTACAACGGGGAGAATCGTTTTTGTCGGGCGAGGGCTCGAAATACGGAGAATAGGAATAACGGCGAGTCGAAAATTTTATTCTCTCGTACATCTCGAGCCGGTATCCCGAGTATCTCGAGGTTTTCATTTTCTCATATTAATATGACATACCGCGCGAAAGCGGACGCAAAAATTAGGAATTCCTCGGGAAGTCTCACGCGCCAAATCGCGCCAGCGGCATTCGCAATTTGGCGATATATTCGCGTATGACTCGTCTTGTCGAACCGCGGCTCTTTTGTACCGAAAAAGATTACAGAAGGAGCGTCACTATCAATTCGCGCCGCCATGAATCATTCTGCGATTTCGCTATCCGCTAGACGGAAAAAGGAAAGGACGAGAGGAGGAGAAAGGATCTTCCGTGAAACAGAATGTATGGTATCGCGAAAACGGCGGTATCTATTAAAACGGAGGCGACAATACGCATACGGGGTGTTATTTTATTACAGTCATTCTGAAATACCGAAAAAGTAGAGAAAATATCTTCCAGATAACACGGAATTAAGTTTTTCAAGTTACGAATAAAGTGTCTCTTTCAAATTTTTTTTACGAGACACCGTTTTTGAGTTTTACGGAGCTCTCATTAGCCGGAGAAAGACAATGTTATCGGATAAAAGAATTGTGCAATTCCTGGGACACCTAGTATGTATATGATATACTATAAATGTATATAGGCTATATCGTTGGTAATTAATAGTAGCAGCGCGCGACGTAATCGCGAGTCGCTGAAGGACGTCCGGGCTAAACGACCTTCGCGTGCTCTCGCAATTCTCATTTCATTTCTCTCGTCGCCGCCCACCGAGCCATTTTCCGCGTTTTGTCATTAGCATAAAAAATAATTAGACGCGAACGGCGTGGACGGGCTTATTTTAATTGACCCTCTCCGACAGACCCCACGAACGAGACCGTCGCGTTAGTATTATTCGGCGGTGAAAATGATGAAATTAGACGAAACGTCATTACCAAACAAAATACTGGAATAATTAAGGCGATATCATAATGTTGCATCTTTTCGTATTATTTGTTCGACGCATTTTACTTGAAAATTTGATGAACAACGTTCCAAATAATTTTATCTCGACTCGTTAAAACTTACTAATTTAAAGTTATTAATTAGGACTCATTAAAATGTATACACAGAAAAAAAGGATCACTTGAATCAAGAAATATATACTTGATTCAAGAGAGTTATGCGGAAGAAAAAAAAATTAAGAAAAAAAGACTTGATATTGGAAAGTATATTTCTTCCGCATAACTTTCTTGATTCAAGTAATCCTTTTTTTCTGTGTATCAATTCGTGTTATCATATAAATATAATGAACGGTTTCGCATAAAAAGGAAATATTATTTTCCGCATCTTCCGAATGATTTCGTAGTTTCGACAAAATTGGGGTATCGGGTTCATCGTTCTATCAAAATAGTTCACGCTTCTTTTCCTAGGAGAGAGCCGAAAAATTCTCCTAAAGGCACTGAATAAAGGGGCGAGAATGACAGAGTGGTACGAGATAGTTTTCGGCTCGTTCACCTCTTAGGACGTCACATCGTTCGGTATCCCTCGGGAGCGGTCACCCCTCCGCGACCGATTGGAACTGATATCGAACGTCTCGCACGTACGCTAGATTTTCACGCCATAGCTCGCTACGTGGCCGCTCGAATGGTGCACTCGAACGGGCAAAAAATCCCAGAGCGGAATTTTCGTAACGAAAACACTTTGCGCTCCGATATGCCCCGCATCTATATAATCCAGGATATAAAAAAATTTCAACCGGATGATTCTCTCAAAGTTAAATAACGCCAGGTATATATCGCGTTACACTTGGAAAACTTTTCGAGAGTTATTTCAACTATCCTCTCTTTTTTATAGACACGCGATAAATTCTTTACGACAATCGAATTACTCGTCTCGTACCGATCGAATTACCCTGACGCAGACTCTTTCGGTTCCCGCGACGACTTATTCTTCTTATTATGGTTTCGCTCCGAAAAATAACGTATCTCGATCACGCGATACGGGCTAGCTAGTGGATTTCGGAAAATTGTTTCGTAACTGGAAAAACGTGAAGAGAGAGAGAGAGGGGGAGGGGGAGAGGGAATTGATTGAGAGCAACGAAAATTACACCAGTGACGTTCCGTGCAAAATCTCCGAACTGAACTGTTCAGATAGTCCATTCGATACTGCAAACTAATATAAACAGTCTACCGAATAGTCGAATTCCCATCGATTCGTCGGTCAGTGTAAAAAGAACTTGCCGGCGGCGTCTTTTGTTTTCACAGCCGAGCAAGTGAGGGCCTCGAAAAATCGATGAAATTTGGTACGCTCCGGGCTACGAAGATTATACCTCTCGACGTTCTCGTACTTTTTGTCGGCACGTCGTGTCATACATATATGGATACAGGGTGTTCCAAAAATAACCGCGGCATGAAAATTCTGAACTGAAAAGTTCTTTTATTTTCAGAAATTCTTTACCTATTCGTTGTTTGATATTCTGGAACACACTGTAGATCTGCATGTATACGCTCTGCCATCTCTCCCTATTTTTCTTCGGTTCTCTCGTCTCCGAGCGATTTTTTTGCCTCTGATTCTCTTTCCCGGCTTCGAGAGCATCGAAAACTGATAAAAGCGAGAACAATCGTCGCGAAGGACGGAAGGAGGGAAGGAGAGAGGGGGAGGGTGAAAACGGAGGGGTGCGAAGCCGACGAATTGGCCACTCTGTCCAACGTCAGGATATTTTACGGCTAGACGCGGGGGGCGAAGAGGGTGGGGTGCCGGCTGCAGACAGAGCAGAATGGGACTCGGCTGCATTGTTCTTTCGAAACGGACGCGCGTCCGCGTAACGCTATCCTACGTGTGTAATTTTTTTCCTCTACGTCTATCTCTTTTGCTCGGCTCTTTTCCCTGTTTTACGCACAACGGGCCAACCCTCGCCAACTCAACGAAGTATTAGATTTTACGGAAATTACTCTCATGGAAATAGACTCGCTTTATCGCACCGTATGATTTTTTCCACTCCCCCTTCACGTTTCTGCTCCATTTTTAATTTCAAGCAGGCCGCAAAACGATTGGAAATAACGAACGAGGACTGAAGAGCTGTCGCGTACGTGGGTATTGTACGAGATAACGGGTATTCGAGGAGAGTGAATTATAAATTCGCATCTGTCGTCTTTTATGTCCGTTCAAATAGGGGATCGTTTGTTATATCCCTTGAAGGATAACACGGTGTTCCGTTCGGAGCGCTGAGTTTATAGTGGTTGGATCGAGAATCGGTAATGACGAATTCGAATTATCAATTTAAGCGTCCAATATTTCACTGGACGGTCACTGAGCGTGACCAACTTGGTATGTGAGAGTTGTTAGAATTGACACAAGTTTTAATAAACCACGTGAGCTGAAAATTTTATACATAAACCCTACTGGCTAAATTGATAATGATAATATTTTTTTCTCGATCTTTCTAGTACTGCCTAAAATATGTATACATATAATGTTAGCCCCACATTTTAAAAAAATCAAACTTCTAAAAATTGCAATGAATTGTACCCTATATATTTGTACTATATTGTTAAAAATCCAAAAAAATTAAAATATATATTACAAAAAATATATTTACATTTTCCACCTGGCCTCTGGTTTCTGGATTGCTCTTGTTGTCTAGAGTTTAATGAAATGCAACTAATTAAAGAATATAAGATTTCAAAAAACTTTCTCGCAAGTCCCCGCAGGATCTATGTATTATATGTATAATCTCTGTCGGTACCGAAATTTGTTTCAAATTTTCAAGGTTACATACGTATATAGTACTTTTGTCCCGCGGAGACTTGCGTAAAGTTTTTTGAAATCTTATATTTTTCAATTAGTTGTATTTTATTGAGCTATAGACAAGGAGGGCAATCCAGAATCCCAACCAGGTAATTTGAATATAAACATATATTTTTAAAAATTTTTAAATTTTCTTGTGACTGTCGTATAATACTATAATACAAATAGAATACAATTCGGTACAATTTTTAAAAGTTTCATTTTTCAAAAGTGAAGGGCTAAAATTACACACGACTACGATCGACTACGTGAATTCAATTCATCCGTTTAAAAATAACGTCCAGTCTAACTGGAACGCTGTTTACAAACGGCGTAAACGTCGAGGCAGTGACCGTTCGAAAGCGAGTTAGCACCTCCCATGCGGGGGATCCTTGAGAGTACTCCTCCCTCGTTTCTTGTCGCGAAATTATCAGCTATAAATCAGGTGGCAAGGCGAATAATGGAAGAACGGCGGTAGCGAAGCGAGCGAGTGAGATAGCACCGCGAAACGTGTACGCGAAAGCGCGGTAAAAACATTTTAAGCGACGCGCGACGAAGCCAGTCGTTAATCACTCGTCGATCGATGAAAATTTTCGTCCGAGCCGGCTCTGGGGGGAAAGGGGGGAAAGCCCCTAAGCGCGATTCATACGTAAGGATGGGGCGGAGTGCGGGGGAGGGGTGAGAAAACTGGAAAATATATGGCGGTGATCTTTTTGTCGAGGATCCTACGGCGCCGATTCGATAAATGGAGATCCACCGTCGTGGAACATCGACGAGGGACTCAGCCGCGAATATATATCGGGCTAGCCGCGCTGTGTCCTACCAGGGTGATAAAAATAAGCTCTTTTTCTCGCGACGAGAGGACATCGTCCTGAATTTTATCCGCTCGATTATATTTCGAGGGTTTTTTCTACAACGAGCTGGGAAGGGAAAAAATAGTTCACTATACTCTGTAATTCGGGCAGGCCGCGTTCTTTAATCCGCGTTGCGTTGCAACAAAATGAAATTCCGTGGAAACAGCGAGAACGTAAGAGCCAATTTTCGAGATGCACCGATGCACTTCTGCAGAAAGTCGGCGTTTCGGTAATTGTATTTCTCATGCACCGCTCAAAAGCTGCTTATACTACTTCTATGGAAGAAATAACTTGAGAAAAAACTCATGCAAGATTTATCCGTAATTTGTGGCTTTTGGTGGAGATCTTTCATGTTTCCATCGAGTTTGCGTTAGAATTCAAAATCTCCTGCTACTTGCAAGTTGAACAAGAACTACTGATTTACATTTTTTAGTTAGAAAACTTCTTTCAAAACTTTAAATAATAATACTTATTTTCAATTTTATTTCTTTGTAAAATCTTTGTCTAACGTAAAATATAAAAGTATCCTCACTCTTGAATTTTCACTGCAGAAAACATTTATTATACAGCCGGAAATGTTACATCGTACGATTAAAAATTCATCCCGAATAAATTGTAGGGTGAGTAATATTCGCGCCTTCATATCTCGTTGACAATTTATTCGAGATTCGTGTTTACGTCGCAATTACAGTGCGGCCATTGTGTCGTTATGAAAGTGTCGAGCGCACGGCGCGAGAGGCGTCTCTCGTTACGACGGATTCTCGCGGGAAGAAGAGGAGACATAAAAGGCACGAAATATCGAAGAAAAATTCTCGACTCGGGCCGCGACACGAGACTATACCTAAATCGATTTCTCGCCGAAAAGTTCTTCATCCGACTTTCGATTCTCGACGAGTAAGCCTATAGCGGTTAACGAACTGATATTCACTCGTGCGAAAGTTCTCCGTTGGCCCTGTATAGTAAATTGGTGTGTTGAGTTTATAGACAGCCTCCGTACGTCCGAATTCGGAGTTCGCCAAGTTTTGAAGGCGTGGATGCTCGGGATCGTTCGGGCGGACGACACGTTCGCCGATAAATTACGTCATTGGCGTGGGTACTTTGTCACTCGAACGTGAAAGCCTCGTGTAAGTTAGCGCCTAGATTGTTCGAAAATTATTTCGTAGAACACGGCAAAAGGAATTTAGATAAATTTTCGTTCCGCCTCGTCGGAATCGGGACTTTGATATCGGTATATGAGCCGGGCGAATCGTAACTTTTAATTACGTACGTGATAACGCGCACGTATTTAACGAGCTCCGCGTGACGTATTTTTTATTCATGTGGATGAAATTAATTGTTATTTCTGATGAATATTTTTTTTCGCAAAACGACGAAAAATATCAGTGTGTCGTTGTCAGAGTCAGTCGTGAATTTTCATCATCAAGTGCCGTGTATCATAACACGTACATAGAATCTCAAAATTATTATACTGGAATGCCGAATGGACTTTAATGTTCCAAGACAGAATAGTCCTGTCATCCGAGTAAAAAAATTTGCACTTACCTTTTCTGTTTATGTGAATCTCGCTAGCATACCGGGTAAAATTCGCGGCCCTATCGCTCCGATAATGTTTCAAGCTCCATTCGATGTTTTTCTTCCACTCACTCTTACACATATTTATATTGAACACTTGCGAAAAGATATAATACTACACGTGACCCGATGCGAACAATTGCATGTTAAAAATCCAATTTAAACAACATAAACAAACGACGCAGCTGACTGACCGATTTTCATAATGGCCGACGGCGTCACTGCGTAGTGCGCATGCGCAGTTACGTAATCAAAGCTCGGATGATTGGGACCTACGCTGCTACCACTAACAGCTAATATTAACGCCGCTGGTGGCGGACATTAGTATTTCTGTAAAGCATGAATAAAATACTATTAACCGTGCTTCACATTTGCACACGTAGCTTTACAATAACAATTTTACAGTACCGATGTTGATCACAATTGTTCTAACCTCGATTACGTGCTGCACATGCGCACTACGCAGTGACGCCGTCGGCCATTACGAAAATCAGTCAGTCAGCTGTGTCGTGTGTTTGTGTTGTTTAAATTTGATTTTTAACTCGCCATTGTTCGCATCGGGTCACGTATACTATTATTATAAGATCGGTCAATGCGAAAATCAGTCAGCTGTGTCGTGTCTTGTTGTGTTTTGTGTTTTTATTTGGACTCGAGTCGACTTCTCATCGGATTCATGCGGCTGCAAGTCTTTCGAACGAGCCACTCCACGAAAGCTTACACAGAAAAGGTAAACTTTTCGACTTGAAATATTTAGCCGAATATTCCAGATAAATTCTATTTTCCCGTAACCGAAAAATTCTACTTGCAGTTTTGTAAGCATTTTTTTCCACTTTTTTTTCTAATTTATCATCAGAATTCACTCGAATCGAATAATAAAATTCATTACTAGAATTACATACACAGTCGCTTTTGGACACCCTGTACATAACCTACAGAAAGGGCAGTCTTTCGCTTTCAATGTATGAGAATTCAGTGTGACACACAATCGAGACTCCGGAACGGTATTTCGAGCCCGTGACATCGGCTTATTGCACGCTCGAGAAGAAATCGATCATGAATTCTTAAGCCGTTCGCAATTTAATACTCCACCTCGCTCGCCCGCCTCTCGTATATTCGTACGAATAAATTCATATATGTGTTTGATAGCGCAGCGAGAATTAGATTGAAAATTTTCAATACGACCGTAGGAGTACGCGAATCCCGTATAGCTTTGAGGTATTTCATTACGAGATGTTCCGGGGTACCAACGAAAACGTTCAATCTTTGCCAGACACAAAGTTAATCAATAACGGGAGAAGATGCAAGAAGTCGATAGCTGTTTACTGGATCTTGAAACTTTTGGTCGTGCGGTTCGCGCTGTAATTAGAAATTCGTAATTTCGGTTCCTTTCAGAGGATCGAGTTTATTCGGTTCGAGTTGCCTTTCGTTACGAAGATACGATCGTTTCTTTGTGTGTTGAAATTTTATTCAAAATTAGACTGGAAAATGTTTCGATTCATTCGAGGAGGGTATCAAAAGACTGTCGCCGGATATCAGATGCTAGTAATTTTTTTATTAATTTCTTTAACAGCTAAGAGTATATTGCGTATCGAGTAGAGCTTATTTTTCATGAGCGTAATCAGCGCTCGATTCAGTCCTCTGGAGAATATTTTGCTCTAGCGTTTATTCACGATATAATTCCCGCTCGCTCCTCTTCGTAGAAGAACTTGGAATATCAATCGAGGCTAATTTTCTACTTCACGGAAAATTTATTTCAGTCGCATTGAAGAAATACCTGTATCTGAAATTTACTGATTAGTTTCTGTACTTTTTAATATTTGACTAAAAATATTCACTTAATTTTCGTCTACTTTTTTCGTGGTATCACCACTTACTCGGCAAATTCTCTTTCTCATGGTGCCCGATTTTCAAGGTTCTCCCTCCAGGGCAACTCGATCGTCGACTCGACTGTAATATATTCATGCTAAAAAAAAAAAAAAAATACTTCTGTCGTGATAAACTCGAGCGAATAACTTCGGATCCCGAACCGACATATCGTACCGAGATTCCATTGATTCGACGAAAACGCTGATCCGAATTCCGAATGGACGTAGGAAAATCTCGTTTTCCAGGTACGTCTCACGAAAAATAGTGGAAAAAATTGATCTATCGGAATTTCAATAATTCCGCCTCTCCCCGCTGTGGAAAATTTGCGCTCGTGATATCCCCAGACGAAAAAAAAAAAAATAAGGAAGAAACGGTTTTGTTACGAAGCGCGGAATGACTCTCCCGGCCCTGTCTGAATAATTTGGCACGAGTTTAGTGGCGTCGTGATCACAAGCCGTGTGTAAAACCTACGTCGGGCGATTTTGCATGTAGGACGGCGTCGCACACGTGAGCCAGTCTCGCACGATCGCCTCTACCCGGCGCGCGACAAAGATACACGTACACCGGCTGATGCTGAAATACGATTCCGTGTCCTCTATTTCCGGTGTGACTCGCCGTGCTTCCTCTGCATAGCGACGCGACCGGTCCAAGTATCTGCATTATTAGCGGATCGTCGGATACGCTGGACGGAGCTCCGTATATCGAATCAGTCGCTCCGAATCAGAGCTCGTGAGTTACTACTGTTTACATTGGCTGATCCTTCTCGTGCTACGAGGATTTAAACGAAGGAATTGACAATAACAGCGAGAAAAATGAGATGAAATAATTATGATAATAAGGATGAATATTAATAACTAAATTCACTCGTTAAAAATAAGTAGTGAAATGATAGTGGTACTTAGCAATATTGCAGCAGTGATAGAAGTTATTTTTGAAACTTGGAACGTTCGTCATTTTTACTCGAGCTACAAAAATATCAATTTTTGTAAAATTCAGAATGTTCTGAATACGCATGTGTTTGGCTTCGTATTTAAAATTGTTACACCGCAAAAAATAAACAGTCTACGCGAAACTTTACTTCTGTAAATGCTTTTTTTTCTATTTTTTTTTTTTAGAAACGTGTCTCACGCTATACACTGCAAGGTTGCATCTAAAAATTTAACGAACCCGCTCCGAGTTGTAGAACGATTCGTAGCTACATTTGTATCACCGACTCAACCTTGAATATACATCTCTCAATTTTTAACGAATAAGCCGCGAGAGAAGAATAGGAATTCGTCGAGTGCGTTTTTTATTATTCGAGTCGGCGTATGAAGAGACATTTAACGCGCGTAACATGGCCATACCAACGTTCGCAGCTCCGTAAGATGGGATTTATTTCGTTTTTGCGCGAACGTCCGCGACGAGGGCACGTGACTGGCTTTCGAGTTCGTATTTCAGAAATCTCGAGGATTTGGGGGGCTTCCGCTATTGTTTCGTAAATCTCGTCGTACGCGTTGGCGCTGCTGCAATGAATTAAGCTTTATCGTAATTACCAAACCGACGAACGGAGCGGAGATAGAAAACTGGACCTCCGTCTCTCGCTCCGGTCTCGATTTTCCAAGTGGTTTTAATGTTTCATGGACAGCGCCATTAACGTTTCTAGAAAAACGCTGGAAATCGTGTAGTAAAGTTTGCTTCTCGTTCTGTCAATGTACTGCGAAGCCCGCAGGAAATAAAAGAGAATTCGAATTGGGTTTTTCCATAATTGACGAATCCTTTCGTTATCAACAAATTAAAAGCGTTTGAAATGAGACAATAATTTTCAATTTTGAGAAAAAGCTTACTGATAATTTACAATGAAAATTGGGAAATAAAATAACTATTTGAAGCAGATTCGCTTCAAAGTTAGATCTTTGAAAAATTTTTATACTATTTCACTGATAAATGCTTGCAGTACGATCTTTTTATGCAGAATATTTCGGAAGAAATAGTAACGGCAGTAGCACGACCTTGATACTCCAGATGGCGAGACGGTATCGCATCTGGTTTTCGATTAACAACAGAGACAGGACAAACATACATTGAGCAACGCCTTGGTGGCATTCAATGAAGTCTACCCGTGTTTCCACCGTGTTCGCCATCGATTGTGGTGCAATGGCGCGTTTCGTTATCTTGGAGCAACCCAGTAAGAGGCGACTCGCGTTCGATCAACGTGACGATTAAATTTATGTTTACTCTCGTTAGCCGTAGGCGTTCGAACCCAAGGACCGTTTCGTGTTGTGGGAGCGTTACAGAACTCGAGCACATTATTACAAGAGGCGGAGAGAAGGATATTGCGGCTGATGCCAGTCGTTGTTTGGTAACGGCTTTGTGATAACAACCGTATTACGTTACCGTATAAATCCCTCCACAATGGACGTGACTTATGACCGAATTATATCGTCCCCTTTGTTGGTTGTGGTGGGGCCAGCGTCCGTGCGGAAAATTATACGGAAACTTTCTCGATTCTACTTATTCCGGCGCGAACGATATTTCGTAAACAAACAGTGCCGACTGTTCGGGGCTTCGAATGGAACGCCTCTCACGATGCACGCTGATTCCGTTTCATTTCGATCTTGAATTAGGATTCAAGATTTCTTACGCATTACGTACTCGGGGTCAGTTTCGTGTAGAGACCCCACCTTGATTACTCGCTAACGACGTTATACTCGAGCTATTATTTCCACCATTAATCACTCGACAATGTGAGCCCGGCTTATAGGTCTCCATGGACTAGCTCGTCCCGTGAGTTCATCGAAGTACTACCAAGAAAATCGTAAACTAATCTGCATATCCGGGTGCGGCGGATTATTATTTCCGAAGATAATTATCGATTGCGTCATTAAATTTTATCGAAAACCATTGGCTAGCGAGAATCTTCGTTTTTGCTAGATCCTGATATTCTGATAGTAGCAAGAAATCGAGTCCGTAATTAAGATATGAAAGTCACCCTCAAGAGAGCTGATTCGATGTTGCATTTTTTGATGCAAAAAAGAAGGAATTAAAAAAAATTCGTTAGACCTCGAAAATTACAATGAGAATATATTTGATTTCTCGACTCGAATCGGAAATCGAGAATTGATATTCTGATTTCAGGGAATCAGTCGTCATTTCTTCCGGCAAGAGATCTCATAAGAACGTTAATCCTACAGCGAATAGACGGCACTTATCGGCGATCTAAAGCGCCGCTTATAACGCACTCGTGTCGTCCGATGTACGTTGCAATCCGGCAGAGTTGGTGATTCCAGCGTTAATGGATTTGCACGAACTCGCGGCATTATCCCGCGCTTGTAGCATTGTTCCCATTGTCTGAATCCCTTAACTATGAGTGACTCGATTACGCGAATCGGCAAGGTGGGAATATCTAGATTAATCTATGGAATTACTCATCCATCAGGCGTTCGTCTTTGAAACTATGCACACCCCTCTGCGGCCTCGATGAATTTTTAGGGGAAAAGTTAATTTCCATGAGCTTCGATACGAACAACACGAATGAACCATTAAAAAGATGTAATTTTAAATTTTCATTTAATTTCAGTGACGTAGGATATAGTTATTCGGTAAAAATTTTTTATTTTCGTTTTAATGGTAAATTTTATCGGAATAATGTAGGAACCCAGGCAGGAAGTGCCAAGCTTAACGAATGGCCCAAGCATGGGCGATGCACGGCATAACGAAGTTGGCACGCCAGAGTTGTGCCAACCATGGCTCGTTCGTACAGCCTAGACTCGGCCGAGCGATGGCACGCCAGAGTTGTGCCAAGCATGGCTCGTACGTGCAAGCCTAGGGTTGGCCGAGCCCTGGCACGCCAGAGTTGTGCCATACGTGGTCCAATTTTGGAAGCCGTAATTTGGCCGTAGTAACCTAATATTCTGTTGAAGATACGTTCTTTCTCTCCTTTTTTTTAATTCTCAACTGCAGTAGTAATTATATATTCAGTAGCAATAAAATTATTAAATAATGTTTAGTAAAAAATTATTTTTCATTTGCTACATATAAATACATTACTATATTGTTAAATTTCGAGTGTACAGGTAGCGACATTGATAACGTGCGTGCGTATTGACCCGAGGTTCGCTGGTTCAAACCCCGATTCCCCATGGATTTCTTCTGTGTAATTGTAGATGAATGTAGTATGTAAAGTTTTAATAAGTAAAAATTAGTAATTAGAAAACGCTACGAATATACACAGAAAATGTAAGTCGAATTTAATTTTTTTTTTGTATAATATTTTACGATTATCGGCCAATAACTGGCTACCCATGTCCGGGCCGATCTTGGCGTGCCGTGCTTGGGCCAATCTTGGCACCTATGATCGGGCCGATCTTGGCGTGCCGTGCAAGGGCCAAGCTCGGTATACCATACTTGGCCCCAAGTTATCATTTCGGGCGAAACCCGTGCATGGCCCAAGCTAATCTGCCGAGCTCGGGCCAAGATTGACTGGTATTGGGCCATGCTTGGCCCGAGGTCGTGCCAATTGTACCTTCCTGCCTGGGAAGATAAATTAATAAGTTAAAATATTAAAAGCTTTTTGAAGAACCGTTTTTATTTCTAGTAAATATTCAAAGTGAATAACACTGTTATGTCGCGTTATATCAGGTAATGAATGGGTGGAAACTCATATATATATTACGGAATACCGCAAAATATTCCACACAAAAACATATTTGAATTGATATACGTTCCTAGCCAATTCGCCTTAACCAACTTCCTTATCTCGTTAATTAATTATTCTGAGCGGTAACGATTATTGGCCTTACGTCGGCCTACGTGTTTGTCACTTTGGTCGAGAACGCGAGATAGCATTTATCAGCGTCAAATTAAATCGTCCGAATTGGAAATTAATTAGTAGAGAAATGTTAATCAAGATAGTCCCGTGTGACGAGCTTTCGTTCAAAAGTTATTAGTGAACAGCTGCGGAGGCTTATCATTCGGATAGTAGAGATCACGTTTATTCGAGAGGACAGTCGGAAAAAACTTCCAAACGACATATTTTGCTTCGTTTTTGGTGCACGCGTGAGATACGATCAATGCACGTGTCGCCGGTTGGCGCCAATTAGAACACGGGACCGTGTAGAGAATTGTGAAATAAAAAAAAGTTATAGAGAAACGGAACAATTTTTCGCTTTCATTCCGGATACAAAATATAGCTAGATCCATATTAATTCTAACATTTGAATTTGAAAATTGAATTTATTTTCCGCAATTTTCAATAAATTCGCACTGAAATAAATACGAAACATAAACGAGATTACACTCTGTTTGCCACTGATTTTGTAAGTCGAGATTTCATAGAAAAAATTAATAATTCTTAATTCAACATAGAATATTTCTGAATCACCTTACGATCATTATCATATACATAACGTGATTAAAATTTATTCAAACGAGTATTATACAATATCGTGATTATAGAGACAGGTAGTGAAACGTGCAAATACCAGGCTGTATAAACCATCAAGTTCAAATTAATTAAATTTCCATTAGTCGATTCGTGTGTCTCGCTCTTGACGTGCCTTTTACGTTTTGTTCGCAGCGTGGAACGGTGACTTTTATTCTGCCGATCCACTGGTTCCCTTTTTATCGATCCACGATGACAAACGCCCTCTCGTTGCTATAGAGCTCTTTGCAAATTAAGATATACCACCTAACAGACGCTGTTTATACCTTTTGATTTTGCTCAAAATTGGTTTACAGGTTCGTTTTGATGCACTCTATCAGAATCTGCAATAAAAAAGTTTGCAATCCCTAAGGGAAAAAAATGACAATCGAAAAATGTGAATTTTTAAAAAATTTTTAAGTTTTAAGGGCAATAACGAAGCTGTTTATACCTTTTGATTTTGTTCAAAATTGGTCTACAGGTTCGTTTTAATGCACTCTACAAGAATCTGCAATAAAAAAGTTTGCAATCCCTAAGGGAAAAAAATGACGATCGAAAAATGTGAATTTTTTCCATTTTTGCCCAATTTCCTTAGTTGTAAACATTAAATTCATCGTTAATTATGTGGTAAATGTGTTTCTTCGTTGTTTCTGAGTATTTCAAAAAGATATGTATACTTTTTTTGCAAAAAAAAATTTTTTCGAAATATCGTTGGACTCCAACGATGGAAACTTCAGATACATAACTAACAGGTCTCTTGACGATTTCACTTTCAAAACTATTTTTTAAAACAAAATTTACAAAATAATGCATAAAAGTCAAAATAATTATTCAACAAACTGAATCATCATTTCATTCTTAAATATTATGGATGATCATAATAAACTACAATAGTAGAACTCGCAATTTGTACATGTTGGGGTCCTACTATCCTTCCTATTTATTTTTTCTACATTACTGAATAATTTTCGAATAGGTTACTCTCATAACTCGATGCAAAAATTCACTAGACGCAGCAAAACGTTTCGCCCTCCAGCCTGTCGCACGTGGCCTTGAACCCATTTCCCGATCTAGACCGAAATTTCGTCCCGCTGCGGTGCGGTTTTGTAGGAATTAATACGGAGCCTCGCGGATCCGGCCGCGTATTTACATTTTATTAAAGTCGCGCGAGATCGCGGATGTTCGAGCATAAATCAGACGTCTCGCCGATATTACGAATAGTACCCAAAAGCCGATGCAGATGTGCAGCTTTTGGTTTTATCCTCGCGCCGAGGATGAGATCGAAGGAGAATGGAGAGAAGAGAAGGATAGAGAGAAGGAGAACCGTAAAGCCGAAATTTTATTCCTCCCGCTCCCATCTCGCTCTGGCTCAGCGCGTTTGTCGCACCGAGCCTTTTCTTCTTCGGCACGTCGCGTGCTCCGATTTTTTTCCCCCCAGTCTCGTTCTTGGTAAGCTCCGTCGAACGACGTTGTTTACAGGAGCGAAGGGAAGCCCATGTGTGACTCCTGCTCTATCGATATATCGCATCGGCAATCGATCGCACGGAAAATCGCGAACCGGTGTGTATTACCGTAGCTCCCGCGCGTGAAAAGAGAAGCATATCCCTATTTTTATATTGTGTGTAAAAATGTCAATGGGGGGGGGGGGGGAGGGGAGTATTGGTATTCCGGTTAGAATATCCGAGTGAAAATTGACGAGGAAATTGATCATGGAATAGTTTAGCAGAAAGAAATACGATGGAAATAAGAATTAAAAAGATATCGAACATTGGATGTTTCGATTTCCGTACGATCTTGAAATAGTAGAATTTTTATAAAATTTAGAGAAATCTCTTTCGTATTTTTACTTGTTTTAATATCGTAATTCAATATCGTTTCGATTGTTAATTATTAATTGTGTACGTAAAAAGAATTGAATCATTAATTGAAAATATATCTCGAAACTCGACATTATTTCTGTTATTGATTATTTATTTCAACGAATTACTGCATGTTCTTGGTCGTTTTAGGGCTCATTCATATATATAGATGACCCGGATTCGATAAGTCGATTAAGGAAGTTCGTTCGCGGAGTTTAATTCTCATTCCGGTTAATTTCGTCGGAATATCGGATCCGTGGAGTTCTTCGGGCTGAATCAAATCAGCGATTGGCGAGGGAGGAAATTAGAAAGAAAGAGGACGATTTTCCACCATTTCTTATTTTTTTCCTCCTTATCTATCTCGATCGAGCAAATAGGTTACCCTGTTTTAGCGTTCACGGAATCGTCATTAGCGGGATATTTGCGCATCTGGTGTAGACATTCGGAATTAATTTTTTCTCCTAGCTGCGGATTTATTTTTATCAATTATTTCAAAATATTGTGATAAAAAATATTTCGTTATATTATGAAATGTATTTTATTATAGTAATGATATTTTAAAAAATATTTATATGAATTATATTTCGAATTTCCTTTTCGTATTATGTATTATTTTACATTATTTATTTTGATATTACAATATTTCATTGTCCGATAGTGAAGTGCTTCGTGTTGTATTTTATAATTTATCAGAATAATTTCACTGCGAATGGCAAGCATTTATATTCGTGTTGTTCAAATTGAACGGAAACGAGACGGCAAAAGGAGAGAGAAAAAAGGGAAAAGAAGAATAAAAAATACGATTCGCGAGAAAAACTTGTAAATTATTTCTCGTTGCAACATTTTTCATCGCGAAACTTATTAAGATACGCAAGAGTATAGGAACGAGTTCTTAAAGATAGCACACGCGCGCCCATGAGAGGCTGAAACGAAATTTATTTTATCTATCGAGTGGCTGAAAAGTTGGCGGAGAGTAAGATCGCGGAGAACGTGGACAAAATTGATCGACCTTGCCTTTATCGTAATCAATTTCAATTTACACTACCGAGCGGCGCGGGTTCGATGTTGCGCTCCGTCGAGAAACCGCACTGATTGATACTATTTCGTTGAGAAAAAAATAGTACACTTACTTTTATTTCGCTAGATCTCATCCCTCTTTCACAAATAACGCTAAGTGATACGGGTACGTACATAGTCAGCCGAGATGTTTTCCAACTTACCCTAACTTGTTGTAGAAACGTTAGACGTGCAGCGAACAGGGGGCAAAATAGATATGTAGAATTAAATAAATAACGCCAGAAAATATTCCGTGAAACAGAACCAACTCCATTCTAGATGAAAAATATTCTTGCTGAATTCAAATTATACATTTTATTTCTTTGTAGATGAAATTTGATAAATTCCGCTTCAGCAAAAATATATTGTCGTTATAAATTATATGGGAAAATTCCTACAAACAGCTCGGAGAAGTTTAACGTGTAGTAATATCCGAAGCCTCTTTTGAAGATAGAATGTAAATTTCTTCTGTTCTCGAGCACGTAGAATCAGAAGGCCGAGCTCAGAATGATCGAAGAGAAACATTAGCATCGCATTCGACGAGGGAATCGCCACGGAATCAGAGAGGGTTATTCATTTTCCTCGAGCTTTTCTGGCACTGAGATTTCCCTCTACACTTTAAGAGGATGCAACGTGAAGAATATACACTGTGTCTCATAATGACAAAGTGAGCTGAAAAAATTAAGAACATATGGCGACATCCCGAAACGAAAATTTTGCTGTCGTTTCAGAAACGAAAAGTTTCATCAGATGTACTTTAGTTATTTAAACATTCTCAATCAATCTGAGACAACTATTTAGCATTGTAGGTGTGATTCGAAATTTTTATTTTATTCTTGAAATTAGGTTAGATCGGATGATAAAATGAAGCGAAAAGTTGTTCTTTTTGTACAGGAAAATGAATTTATTGAATATAAAATAACAAAGGAGAATATAAATAATAAATGTTAAAGTCATTGAAATTAGTTTTATTATTGTTTATGATTCGTTGACAATAAATAAGAATAATTCAGTTCTACGTCGAAATAGAAAAGATTTTCTTCTATAGAATTTCACGATCTTTTCAAAAGACACCCTGTACAATATCATAGGTCAGGACCGTTAGTTCAATGCACCCGGGTTTTAAATCCTTAATCGACGACGTCATTATGATACGAAGGATGCGATCGAGTTCTGCTATCGAGCCGATACTCTCGCGTAAAACTTTTATCCACCGCGTTTAACTTTTCGCACTTCCTCGTTTTGTTCTACCCCCTTCATCCGAAGTTCGGAAAAAGTGCGGAGAAATTGCGCTCGCGGAAAACGAAAAAAAAAGGAAAACGGCCAAAAATAAACATCCCTGCTACGTAATTCTAAAAAGCAATTTTTCTCACTTTTTACCGGCTTAACGGTATCCCGCGTTTACTTTATCTGAGTCTATTTTTGCGTTTAACTACTTTAACGTCTGCTTCATCAAGATAAACGCGAGTATAACTGTTGTATTATACGAACAATACCGTATTACGGAGAATAATCTAATAGACACCGTGAAAGTATAACGCGGGACATCTCGCTCGGCTGATGTGGAGACATCAGGGCTCCGGATGGTTGAAACGACGTCGTGAAATTGCGATCTACCAATAAGCGTGAATCTTGCGTTACAATACATTCCAGGCACTCGATCGAGCTTCAAAACTCTCTTGGTAACTCCGGGTTATAAAATGAGGGAAAAATTTTTCTTCCTCGAGAAAAATGAGAATTCTGTCCGAAACGCAGAAAAAAAGTTTAGCGAGTTACAAGGAATTTTTTAATAAAAATTTGTAGACCATGAGGACGAATAAGAATCCTGTAATAATCTACTTTTGCTGCGAATATCGCGTGATAATTAAATAATCTCTTTTATTTTTTCTTTTCTTCTGTTCGAGCTATTTCGTTGTTTAAGAAAAACAAATATTTTTGCTTTCGCTCAGTAAAAATTATTCACTTCCAATATTTTGATATAAAATTTGATACAAAATAGTATTCAAAGTCTTATTGTAACTTGTGGAAAGAGAAAAGTCTCTTGACGAATACGTGTTGCATCCACTGGAGTCCTTTGATCAGTCATGATTCACGCGGAGCGTGCAAAATCCCACTGCTGTGAGCGAAGTTTTCCTATTAACGATCTGCGAATACCTGAAGAGCATCGATAAAGATTTTCGACCGGCGAGCTTCCGTCGTAAGGGGAATTATTACGTTCCGCGTTGTGGGGAGTGAAACTCGCTAGTGTATGTACTCTTGAAAACTGCGAGCGATGAATACATAGGGAGGGAAAAAAAGGATCGTCGAATTTTTACGAGCACTACCGATTCTGGAGTATTTTGCCTGCTGCGAGTTTAAATCTCGCGTTTCTTCTTCTTCCTATATATCTTTCTGGGAATCTTCATTTCACTACGTGCCACGGAACATTATAAAAGTTCTGCAGACGGCGCTCACGGCACCGTAATTTCGTTCTTCGAGAGCATAAAAGCCGGTCATAAAAGAATTTATACACGCAAATCCAAAAATGTCGCGCGAGTCGAACGTCGAGTTCGAGTTGTCGAGCTTCGAGCGTCCCGTTCCATAATCGATACTCCGAGCGCCCGAAAACGTACTCTTGTGAAATTTTCAAATTAACCAATCATCATGTCTCTTTGACCGTAAATTAAATTTCACTATGAAATATACCCTCGTACGAAATTCATTCCGCGTATGCGTCAGGATATTCATTCTCTTTATTCCGAATCGATTCCGGATGGATATTGTTTTGCCACCGTTATCATGTCACCGTGCTTTGTAAGTCATAATGTAACGAGCCAGTTTCCAATTACAGTCGAATCGCGTTATGAACCCGCCCATGGGGGTGTAGGGGAATATAATTCTAAGAATTCGTGTGCCCCCACTTCTTCTGCACAGGCGACGATTGAAACTTGAACTTCCCCGACTTTTTAAGCGTGATAGTGTGTACGTGATTTCTTCCAGAATCGCGTTATGAGTCCGTTCGACTACAGTGTTTATTTATAAGAGTAGGTAAACAGCCTTCTGTTCACAAGCAAATACTTTTGATATATTGTATAATGAATGCTAATTTATTATTGTATTACTTGTTATCGTTATACTATTACTATTATTTATAATTATAAAAGTTGTTATTTTTCTATTTAAATAAAAAAATAAATCAGCCTCATGTAATAAGCTAATGTTTAAATTCTTTCGATAGCGACGCGGTTTCATAACGGGATCGACGTACATATTTGTATTTGAACTCATGGTGGGGGAAGGTCTGCAGCGACAAAAAAATTTGACGGTCTCATAACGAGCAACCTCATAACGCGATTCGCACAATTTCGTCTTTATCGCAGCTTAAACATGGCTTCTGAATCGAGCCAATCCAAAAATCAAAGAAAACATCACGCGATCTTTCACAGTCGAACCAATTAAAATTTCAGGTATTCAGTAATGACGTAGCTGTAATTAAACTGTTCGAAATGATATCTTTCGCCGTATGTTTTTGTTGTTATTATACGAGCGTACTCTCCTCGAGGGATAAAAATTGGGAATGAAAAATGATTTCGTTTCTACCTTTTCCGAATTCGCTGGGAAAAAATTTCACGAGCGATGAGTTCGACACACGACGGTGAGGATTTTACGTTCCTTTATGGTAGCCGCGTCGGGGCGAATACGAATTCGATGCCGCGTGCCGTAGACACGTATACGCGTCAGCATCGAAGACTTTAAATTTTTTTTCCTCCCCCCCCCCCTCCCACACACACACACACACACACACACACGACAGCGAAGGCATTTGGCTGGGTGGCGCCGGGGGCTCGACGTTACTTTTCCATAGTCCGACGTCTGGAGTTTGTACAACGTCGAAGGTGCCGGTGGAGAGGAGAGACGAACATTCGTCGTGGTTCCCGTATTCCGTGCTCGCATCGCGAAATGCTTACTTTACGCTACCTCGTGTCGTAAAAAAGGCGCGATCTTCCAATGAGCGTAAAACTCTTGGCTGTCGTTCGATAAATACGAAAAGGATATAAGGGAACCCTCTTGCATGGACTATTTTCTCATTACACCTATCTTCCTCGAGTATGTACACGAGGAGTAATTCGCGAGAGAGTTTTCCGTCGATCGATCAGTCTCCTCCGGTTCGATTGTTCGGCGTTGTCGCGATGCTTAAAAGTTTCGATCACGAGGACGACTGTGAGGAAATCGCTTGTCAATCGGGTTGAATTTTTCATTCTCGCACATTGAGAAAATGTTTCGTTACAGGAGTGAGAAGTATTGCCGAAATGTATAGATGTCACAAAATGGGAGTTTTTTTTTCGTTCTGGGTTAACTTTATTCGCAACTCAGAAATAACATTTGTTGTACAGAGAGAGCAATACATTCCGACGATTGAATGAAACAATTATTCGAACCAACAATCGACGTCTCTCGTAATATTTTTTATTAAATAACGTATTTTTCTATAAATATTATATTCAATAGTGAATATTTGTTCATTTTTGTTCTCTATGGAAAGTTCGTTCTTGACGTTGTTACTTCGATCCAAAATCATTTTTCCCAATAAGGGTTGAAAATATTACAATAAACTCATCGATGCCAATAATTTGTCTGATTTATCTCAATAATTCACAGTTGAATTCACAAAACCAATTTCGAACTCTTCTCCTTGGAATCATACAGTTCAGTAGATCCAGCAATATCTCCCTGTAGCGAGAATAAATTATATTTGTGATATTCCGCGTTATTTCGCCATTCGTGGATCGTAAACTCGATCGAGTTTTAGAAGAGAATGGCTGGGCTCGACGCCAAAAACAAACGCGCATAATCATTGCCGATAAGTACGCTGTGTCCGTGTATGGATAAGAAAAAAGAAGAGGGGATAGGAATGAGATGACGGCATATGGTCGAAGACGCGGAGCCACAGAGAGACCGTAAGCTCTATTTCAATACCGAGCCCTCCTCGCTCCCTCAATACGACGCCGTTACCGAGTTAATCCAGATAGATCCGATCCCCCGACGCGTTTCTTCTTGATTTTCACCACCGAGTCAGGAATTTTTCATTTCGCTAAAACTATGGGTCTGTAAAAAATCGTGGAATTGCTCTCGTTGTTCAAACATGTACAGAAAAAGGTTTAATTCAGAGCTTATACCAAACAAACGTTATGTAATGATGGCTGAAAAAAATTGTTGTTGAAACAAACATTTAGCGAAAAGAAATTACGATGTTATAACAAAAATGAAATAAGCGAAATTCAAAGTAGGAAATTATATCGTTTTTGTGAATAATATATGAAGATTATTTTTTACATTTAGTATTTTTACACTTAATTAGGGAATAACCCTCGAATATTTCGTTACTTTTGAATGTTCGGTATTCGTTTTCCTTCGGATTACAAATCGCTTCAAAAACAATAATATAGGGCGGTCGAATCGGCAGTTGGTGAAATTCCAGCGATCCTGTATATACGCAACGCGTGTAATTTCGCTATTACGCGGAAGCACGCAACAACGGAATTCAATAGTCCGAAAATGCATCGTTCCCGATGCAAGCTGGTTTTTACCTTTAACGTTTTGTATATTTTCAAGTTTTTCATATTTACACACAGAATAATTCACGCGGCCTTTCACCACCTCCCTTTTATCAAGCGATTTTCAATTTTTGATATCGCCAAGCTCGCGCATAAAAGAGAATCCGTTGATTCGATCATGGCTTTTTTATCCGCTGCGGGCGGAGGATTAACGTGTTTCGAGAAATTCTCTGCCCGCGTCATTAATATTCAGTATGAGTTCATAATCGAATGCGAGAGCGCGCCGGGTGAAATTCCGGCGGTGGGTGGCTCGCGTAAAAAAATCAGAGGATCGCGCGAGTTCTACGTTCGTTGATATCGCGTTAATATTACCTACCCAAATAAGGTTCACCGAATGAATACTCTTTTCACGATGAAAAGAGAAAAATCTCAATCGATATTTCACGATCAATTCTTAATTCTGAATAATACGTAATCCATCTTCATTTCCTTATGAAAAATTTGCCTTTATCTTCAATTTCTACACCGGAAAAAGAATGTGAATCTATTAAATGGTACAGTATATTTCTCATTTTTATTATACAATAAAGAATTTAAGTGCAAACAGCGTTTCGTGTAGGGATAACTTTGATCTTTTTACTATAACATCGGACAAAGTTTTTTTTCCAAATTTAAGGCGAGTTTACATTCATGCAAGTTTTCAAATTCAGTCCCTCTTTGAGAGTAAATAATTTTTTTTCGAAAAGCCTACAAAAAATGTATCAAAAGCGAAAAAATTAAAGCTTTATAATACGTGCCAACGACGATTTAATTTCGTACGACCGAAACACATGTAAATGCGTTTTCCATTTGATACAGCACTGTGTCGCTCTTGGCTGTTTTTTAATTGAAAAAAATAAAAAAATATTTTCGTTTTAACTTTAGGTGAATCACGGAATCCTTTGGCTAATTGCATAGTAATTGTCGTTTGTAAAATTCATGTCTACATAGAGTAAATTAGTTGTATTTATATTGTTATATGTAGTTGATTTTAATAACCACGCATTTGAGAGGCGAAAAATTTAGTAAAAAAGTTTCATGATTCTTCATATTGATATAAGATATCTATTCGTTCGAATATCGTGTACGCAACTATGTGTTCCATTTAGAAATAAAGCTCATTTGATATTTCACGAGAACGCTCTTTTTATTGCTAACCAGTTGCTTCCGGATCGATTGAATTCGCGAAGGTCACACTTTTTCCCTCCTTCACACAGCATGTAAATTTAACGAGTAAATCTGTTGCTCCCGATCGATTAAATATTCCATAAACGTCATCGCGTGAGAACGGAAACCGATCGTTTCACCGGTGGCATGAAAACTCGAGCGGGTGAATTCGAATAACGAACAATATTAATAACTCCGAGCAAAAAATTAATAAATTAGCCGGAAGAGATAGAGAGACACCTCGGAGGGACTCTTTAGAAATCCCGTGAAATCAGTGTTTCGTACCGACGCTTCATCCGTCTTCGTTATTCGTCGTTTGCACACTCGCGAAAAAAAAAGGAGGACAAAACCTCGGAGTCTCCAAACGAGCAAAAATCGCGCGAGCTGATTGAGCGCGTCGCGGGCGTAAACTTTTCCCAGCGAAAATTCTCCCCTCGCGAATTTTTTCCTCGTGTCTTATTTCACTCGGTGAATTCAAAACAGCGTGCGAGATCAGTGCGCGACGAGTTTTTTATGCGAATACCCCCCCACCTTGAGTGACTTACCTTGTCATTTATCAGGGAATATAGTCAAGAACGAGAGCGACGAGAGTCGTCCGAATGACTGCGAGTGTGATGTCTCGAGGCTCGTCCTGCGAGGGTTTACGCGCCCGACGACGCGCGAGAATTTGCATTATTCAGCCGGTGGCCGTCACGTCGAGAGTCCGCGATAAAGAATACCCTCACGATCGCGTGGAATTTCTTTCTGCGAATTCGCGTGGAAATTGATACGAGTTGTCGTTTTGGAATCGAATCCCAGAAATGTACCAATGAAAATGGTTTTGTCCACAATTGAATATTTTTTAATTTTCGTACGCTGCAAATGAAAATTTGTTGAATATGTACGATATTTATATTTGCATAGGTTGAATTTTAAACACATATCGAAAAGATCGCTATAATTTCAACTGATTCGATTGTAGAGACAGTGTTATTTTTGATAATCTGAGCAACGAACGCAAAAGCGAAAATTCAAATCGCTTTATGACAATCTGGCGTTGAAAACCAGCTCGTCTCGTTATCCTTCGGCATCTCTCGGGATATATAAACCGCAGAATTGCGCGGCTATCTGCAATTTCAGTTTAAATCTTCATACGAAGAGTGTGTACAGTGAAGAGACTGAAATGAACTTGTTTTTGAAATTGAGGTGTCCTTGGAATGAAAATTTTGCCTTGAACTCGATGTTAATTTTATGTGTATTTCTTTATGATAAATAAAATGAATAAAAGTAATGAGAAATAATATCGCTCTACTAGATAATTAGGAGTGCTCTTAGGTTTATTAAAGCGATTGTATCTGTTTTTATTAATTAGATTTTTAATTCTACTCGCGTTACTTTAATGTTGTTCACACTTGAGAATTGCAACTGCTATCGCATGACATAAAAATCCACTATTGCTTAATAAACTCAATTTCGAAATAATATAATAAAGTATTTTAATTGGAAGGAGGAAAAAATGAACACAATAAATTTGTCTTTAAAAGTAATATATTCAGTTTCCACTTTGTGGAATTTTTCAATGTTATTCATAATATATATATATTTATATTTATATATATTATATACAGATGTATACACTCTATCCATTTTGCTCTATGTATACTTATACATTACCATATCATTTGTACATAAGCGAAAGTTTCATACTAAAATCGCTATGCAATTGCATATGACAGCACTACGTACTATATTCAGTTAAATATTTTTGATTATGACAAACAGGCGCGTGGGCTGCGGTTCGCTTTATTGAACATTTAATTGACTATTTTAATTACACCTTTGATCGTGAATATGCAACAGTTTACATTCACCTGATTATGACTTTTCAATAACTCCAGCGCGCCTATACCGTTATTAGATTACAGAAATTACGAAAGTGTTAATAAACAGTTTTTCATACTCGGTGGATTAATTTTAAATATATCGTCGTATCGGTAACTGATAAAACAATCTATTTATAAATATTCGAATACCGATTTACATCTTTAACAAATTCCTTCTCTCAACGCTAACAAATTGCACTGTTGCAATAACGGATTTAAGGGCAGTGTTATTTTAAATCCACGTAATATTATTTACAGGTATCTTGTATAATACAATAGATTTAAATTACTGCATGACAAGGGAATGCAGATTTATGCATATAAATTAAAAAGTGTTTCTCCTAAAACCTAATAAAGTCGAGATTTTAAATTAACGTGTTTTAAGCTCTTTTGAAAACTCAGTTCCGAATTGAAGATCGTAGACTTTCGCATGCATACTACAGATATAAATGCATTAATAATTTAACCTTCATATGTGTGTAGACCCTTTCGATCTCAAAATAGTCATCGTGGAAAAATAGTTATCCTAATATTACAGAAATATTTTCTATATTTATGTTCATCGCTCTCGACGTACAAACTCGACGCTCTGCATTGCGATATTTATTAGGATAGCTCGCGAATTCTCTGATTGATCTGAGCGAACTGTACTGTGGGAATTCTTTGAATGAAAATTTCAATCGCAATTATAACATTTTTGTTGTTACCGTTGTTCTCAAACTAACTTCGTTACGTGAAAACAACTTTTAAAAACACCGACAAGAACAGAACCGTGAATGCGTAATACAATTTGCGATATGTTACTACTGTTATGTTACTGAGTAATTACGCATGAATTTTGTATCATATAAATTAGCTTGCCTCGTTAGTATTTACTCCTAGCAACAGAATAAACTACTAGAACGTTTTCTTTTAAAAAGAAGGCAGTGCATTTTCTATGGATTATCATCCGTATGCAAATCTTTCATATAAGTTCTTTTTTTTTGCGTATTTATCAACTACTACTGTACAACAATTTTCTTTACGGTACTGAAATATTGGTTACTCAGTCGGTCGAATTCAAAAGGCAACGATTGTCGTCTTGATGTTATAACACCGTTTTATTACTTCTGAGGAAAACAATTGCAATAAAATTCTGCGTGTAGTTCTCTCACATAAAAATTTGAAAATCTCCATTCGACAAAGTCAGTACAAATATTCATCGATACTAAAAAGGTCACTTGCCTTTTTTTATGAAAGTGAAAATGACGATGAACGGTGACTACATACTCGATTATCTAATCTGTACATATGTCAACAACTCTCGCAGGTCCATATACATGCTGTCTTACATCTAATACCGGAGCTTATTCTCGAATTTTCTCGTAATCACCTTACGACGCTCGCGCTAGAAAAAAAAACTGTAGCGTTCGCCGATAAACTCACCATTAAAAATGCACTAAATCGTTACGTGTAACACGATAACTCTTCACAATACTGGAAATAATCTTCAAAAAGGTATAGATACGTCCGCGGGATGATCGGCTGGTTTCTTGGTCGCTGCATCTCTGACGTCTCTTTTCGGCGATCCGGCCGAAGATCTGGTCCCTCCCGAGGAACTCTCGGCTGCGTTGACCCGCGAGCCACGTCCGTTCCTCCGCACGGTTTTGTTAGGCCAAGTGTCGTAGATGGCGTGCTGGTTGTAGCGTTTCAGGGCGCACCAGGTGGCCAGAGACTTTCTGGGTGGTGGATGGGAGTGCGTGGGGCAGGCGCAGTGCTGCCAGGACAGGGTTGGCATCTTGCACTTGAATATCGATGCCCGAAAGCCCTCCGGGGGTGGCAGGATGGGCATGTGACTGGACCTCGAGTCCGCACTTCCCGAAACTTCGTCAGGGTCGATCGGCCTGAGAGCCGAGATGTCGCTGAAGATTTGCGACTGAGAGACATTCTCATTGACACCGCAGCTGGAATTCTTGTCTCTGATAGCACCAGGTATGTTCAGGTGCTCGTGCATCGCTTCCGACGAGTCGTCGGTGTCCTTGCCCGACTCCGGCCGATCGACCTTGACGTTACTCGTAGATCAGGAGGAAGAATTGATGTCTACCGTGGAGCTCGTCGATGCGTCATCGTCCAGGGAGCTCTGAGTGGCGATAGTGACTTTCGTGGCCGAAGTCGTCTCGTCGAGATTTGGACGGGGATGACGTCTGCGATAAGGCTCCCAGTCCCCAGTGTCCCAACGTCAGTGCGTCGCGATCACGTCCGGGGCGCTTTTCGTGCTCTCTATGCTGAAGGGTCTCCTCTGATCCACCTCTATAACGGCTTCTGCTCTGTACCTGGGATCCGCCGCTTGCTGCTGACTCTTGGGCGTGCCGGAGTGCAGCGAGCTAGGCGTCGTGTTGTCGGACCCGCGTCCGGAACCGTAGATGGAACTTCCGTACCTCTCACCGGAGCCCACAGTGCCCTGTCTGTGCAGCTTCGGAGACTGATGATAACTGGGTTCCCTGCTAGGTTTTGGACTCTGGAACCTCTGGTAGCTCGGATAGTCTATCTGCTCGTACTGACCCGTCTGGCCGAGAGGATAATTCACTTCGTGCATGGACCATCCTGGCGGTGCTGGGATTGGGTTGTGCTTTGGACAGCTCCCCATACTTCCGTCCCTTCCTCTCACCGCTGGACTGCATCCAGAGCACTGGGAGCTCGGTTGGGATCCGGAGTGCGCCTGCTGGATGCTGTGCTGAGACGTCGGCGAGGCCGTGTGCTGCTTCTGCGGGCTTCGCTGGTGGTGATGGTGGTGGTGGTGATGATGCCGATGCTGAAGATTGGTCCCGTTTGTACTAGGCGCTCGGATGCCAAAGGTCGTGAACGAAGGCGCTACTGTCTCCGGTATGCGAGTTTCGAAGAGACTTTCTCTGGTCTGGCAGGAGTTGTCGCGCATCTCTGGCTCCTCGCTGCTCTCTTGCATCTGCTCCTGCGTCACGTTGTTGGTCTGATGAATCTCGTGGAGCTCTTTCGCGGTGTACGTCATTTCCAAGACGAGATCTTTCGTGTATTCCTGAGTTATCAACGTCGTGGGCGGCAGAAGTTCTTTGCTGGGCACCACTTCCAAACTTGGCGACTCGCTATGGTCTCTTATGTCAGTTCTGGAACTCGAGATCGGGCACGGCGTGGACTTTCGGCCCAACTCGTCCAATTTGTTCTCCCTGGATTGTCTTATATGCTCCTGAAATATGCATTACATCCAAGTCCGACGGAAAAGAAATTTATACGATAAGTCAGTCGAATACGAGTCGACAAATCGCTTACCCGAATAATCTGATGATCCCGTATGAGCTTGCGAACGCAATTGAAGACGAACGCGAAACTCATGCCGAACATAATGAGAGAGAAGACAACGAGGATGATGACGATGTGTTGAGAATCGAGCAACCGTTTCGTGTTTGCCTGTAACATTAAAGACGTAATTATTCGCGAAATTTTTAGTCGCGAAAATTTTCGTAATTCACGTCGAAGCGCTTCGCGGACATATCTCGGCAATTTCGCCCATTCAAGGAAATTCCCGTCTCCGGAGTGACGCATGCAAATCCCAAACACGGTTAAGGGACAAACGTGGAAGCGGGCTAATTATAGGACGACGTGTTCTATGCTCTTTAATACCCGGTATCGTAGCAGCGCATAAATCAGCCACGATCGGTATAAAGGACGCGGACGTGTGACAAACGCCCTGCCCGACAAATCTCATTCCGTTGTCACCTTTAGCATTCCATCTCGCCGTGAGCTGAAAGCCCATGGAATCGCGTTAAATGCCTGCGCGAAATCTTGGAACGCGGCGCTACAGAGCGTGTAATGTCGATGAGCGGTGGCGAGAAACGAGATAATGTTCAACATACGTCATATCGGATTGCCTCGTATACGCTGTTTCTCATTATTTTCTTTCGACTTTACGCAAGAATGGATATTTTTCGATTAAAATTACATCTCAAATTTAGCAAATATTCTTTAGAATCGAACGATTGTTATTTTTGTTTGAGTAGAATTTTGTTGCATTCTTTTGCAACTGCTTTTAGTTTTATCTCGATTCGAGTTTTGAGGAATAACCTTCGAGAGTTTCTCTTGGGGCGGGAAGTTTGCGGGCAGTGTATACGAGAGCAGAGAATACACGCCTTCCATAAAAATCTTCCTGGCTGTGTATAGAACAAAAAGAGGAAAAGCCAATTTGGCCATTACGTCGAGGAATAAAATTGCTCGTGCGCGGTTGCGCGTTCTCATCAAAATACGTCGTGGCGATTTCCTCACGTCCCTCCTGTACGACCAATTTTCTCCTCTCGCTGACCGAATGGAAGGAGTTATTAGACGACTATTGTTCGCTCAACTGTATCCTCGGCTGGGGAAGAAAGGATAATGAAAAAAATGGATTCACAGAAATTTCGAAACTATTACACGACCGAGGGGGTGTCAATTAACAGCGGAAAAGTCCCTGAAATACTTTTTACATGAGAATGAAAACTTTCACGGAATGTCGGTCGGAGGCTACTTTTCGACGAAAAATTTGTTCTCGAAAGTTTGTATGCCAAGGTGAAATTTTTAACAATCTGAAGTTAGATACTAGTAGAATTTCTATCAAGAACCATTATATTTGAAAAAAATTTCTGTTCATTGCAAATTTTCAGCAATCCGAAATTAGCCACATAGGAAATTTACAGAAATAGTATTGAGAACCACTGTTCGAAGAGTCGGAGGCAGTGGTACTCAACGTTTCTCGCGTGAGCCCCGAATATGGCCAACTGGAGACTGTTGGAGATTAATGTACGTCGCTGTACGAACGCGACTCGTAGAGTTTGGAATTTCTCGAATTCATTCGACTACCGCTTCGCCACCTTTGGTGGGATATTGCTATTCGTGAATGACGTCACCGTTTTGCCGACTGACACTTGTTATCTCGAACGCTGGAGCGACGCTGGCTTCTCATAAATCGGGATCAACGGTAATCCACCGACCGCAATCTAGAAGAATAACCCTCCTCGAGTCACCTGAGGAAACTACGGGGGTGTTCAGCACCATTTTTTTACCACTATTCTGTCGTTTGCGTGTACGAGAAACGTGCTCTCTTTCAGGAGGAAGAAAAGAAATCCGATTACACCGTTCCTGTTAATAAATTTCAACTTTTTCCTCGAGACAATAAGACGAGTTATTACGGGAAGTAAGGAGAGTCGAATTTGTGTATCTTTTCTCTGGAGATATCTTCTATTTACGAAAACGAAATTAAACGCTCGCCGAGAATATTGCTTCTGATTGTTCAGTGCAATTTTGCATTGTGCTTCGTCTTTGGGCTCTTCGCTCGAGTCACGTGATAACTTACATGACGCGCGCGAGAGTTGTACAGGCTTTCTGTCAGTTTTCCAGCATTGAAAGAGAAGGAATTAAATTACGCTCGAGTGAGCTCCTACTCCCTTTGCCCCCTTTGAATTTATTTTTCAAGAACACGAACGCTCGAATATCGAAATCGGCCACCTTTACACAGCGTTGTAGTCGACTCTAAATTCTTTTTCTCTCCAATTTTTCCAAATTCCAACAGCGAACGAATTAAAATAATTTTGTCGAATATTCTGTGAACCTCTATTTATTTCTTACTCTATTTTTCAGTACGAAATTGAGTTAAAATACTTCGTTAAAATTCTACAAATATAGGATAATCCCAGAAATGGTGAAATTATATATTACTTTTTTCGTCATGCACGCAAGAAAAATTCCGCAGCACGTAGCGACGCTACGATTTCCTGCCTTTTTTCGACCTGCCTAAACCTAAATGAAGCCGAGCTCCAAAACCAAATAAGCTCGGCAAAACAAACGACCGTGTTGCAGTAATAGCGAGTATATTACATTCGAAGCGTAATGATATCTTGTCAGTGGTATCGCGTAGTTAAAAGTAAAGCGCGAGATAGATAAAGACGGCGTTGCGCTCTTTCTGGTTCGATGCCAAAAGCGTAAATGCGACGTCAGAGTCCTGGCAAACCGGAAACGCCGAGCGGATCTAATCGACGTCTCCGTTTGTTCTCGGAAGTCGAGCGAGCGAGTGGGTAGCTCACGTGAGCAAGTAAAGGACGCTTCAGGGACAAAACTTATGTGGAATATATTAATTAGCCGCGGTTCCTCGTGGAACGCGGAAACCGTGTAGGGCGATTAAGAGCCCCTCTCTCTCTCTCTCTCTCTCACTGTCTGTGCGAGCCGGGCTCCCTCGCTGCTGGGACTCGACCAGCCACTATTAACGCCAAGAAACCCCGAGGATTCCCGACGAATGAGTTCCCGACGTAGAAAACGTCGTGCAAATCCGATGAAAGGGTTGTTCCAACTTCAACGTCGATTCGATGAAACGTTTAATGCCCTTTTAAGGAAGAATTTTCTATTCGCTTGGAGAGTTTTACGAATTCCTATGCGCTTCTACGGTTGAATTTTTTCAGTTGAAATAATATGTTTGAAATACTGGCTACTCAGCTGATGTAACATTTTTTTGGTTCAAATTAATAAGAATTTTGTGTCTATTTCTTCTGAGTCTGACACGGAAAGTATGTTATCGCAAAAATAAATTCAGAAAAGTATAATAAATGTTCGAAAAATATCAAATTTTCTATTATGTATTCGGACGAAGCTAGACTACACTTCCGGATAGTTATGGCCTATTTTAAGGTTTGTATAGGATTATTTCTTTCACTCGTATATTTACACGGTACATTTTGGCAGCTGCTCGCAAAGTGTTTTCCAAACGTCGAGTTTTCGCGGAGGGGGAGAGGGGTGGGGAAGAGTTCGTTTAGCTTTTTCCCCGTTTACCGACGCTATTTAACTTTTCTTTGGAGGCGATTTATAGCGGCGTGAAAAACTCTTTAAACGGCTAGACGTTGAACGACGGTAACAAGAACTGTGATGCGGAAACACAGAATAACATTCTTCGCATCTCGAGAAATTCGAAACTAGAATCAAATATGTTTTTGTGTTCCTATATTTTGTTGCATTCGTTAGAAATCGTGTTTGCAAAATCTTAACGTTTAACTGTTGGCAGGAAATTTTCAGTAGCACAAATTGAGTATTTACTTATACTATGTAGTACGTGAATTAAAGACAAACAGAAACTCTGTAGAGGTTCATACAGGCTGTTACAGACCGATTGCAAGTCAACAAAAACATGCGTACCAAATTTGGGATAAAATAGTTTCATTATGTGACCCTATTACAGAGTAATCTAGATTTATTCAGCTAATCTGCAATTACCATAATCAACCAGTTCGAAAAGAGATCAAAGCTAACTTAAATAGTTTCAATATATCGAAATAAATCAACGTTCCCGATCAAATAATGTGTCAATTTTATTTCATTATTCATTTTGATGGAATAAGAACCAATTACTCACCCCACACATTGTCTCGTCCTCATCGAAACGGAAACGACAGTTGACCCTCCCGTTGCATTTTAAATTCGCTGCTATGCAAGTCGTGTCTTCGCAATCGTACTCCTCCTCCTCGCAATCTGCAACACATGAATTTGCGATGCGTTCGTTAAAATTGTTTCGTAATTCGTAACTCGTTAATTCCTCAAATTCAATGTAGCTGATGTTTTTATTGCATTACCGCCATTCTAATATCAGAGAAAGAGAGAAGAAGAGAGAAAGAGAGAGAGAGAGAGAGAGAGAGAGAAATTGCGAATTAAACAAAAAATCTGCTTCATAGCGAAAAAACCATAATTATACGATTCATCGATCTCGAATTCTTCGCATAATCGGGGAGAGAATTCAGTACACGTAGGTGTGACTGCTGGGGCATTCTCATTTGCCATTCGAGTGGCTTTGGTGGCCATTAATTTTGAATTTGGCTCCTTTATCGAATGATTATTCCAACGGAATAGGCACTGCGTCGATCATTAATTGCATTCCGGTTAAGGAGAATGATCTGTGAAATGATTTCTCGTAAACTCACATTTTTCCGTGGATTCTCTCTCGCGAATCGCTGTCATTAAGCCCTCGAAAGTGCTGTTAAGGGCTTTCGGCTCCGCGTAAAATCTAACGTAAGCCGTGTTGGTCTTGATCATCACGTTATCTGCTATGCTACCACAGAAATTCTTCTCTCTCGCCTGCATGTCCGTCCGTTCGGCAAAAACGTCGACGAAATTCGCTTCGCACTCGTTGGGACGCTGCAGTTTGAACAAATCCGTAAATGACAATTGAATCTGGAAAAAAATTTCGATTTGAATATGAATCAAATGCACTTCTATTATGCTGAAAAATGCTGACCGAACCCCTGGAGAAGAACAACGTCGCGATCGGTCAGTATTTTCCCAGCCCTGTAATATTTATTTTAAAATTGAATTTCTCGATTCGAGGACTGATCTATGAACGCACCTTCCAACCTTCTTTCACCGTGATGACCCACATACAATCGAGGGGCAGTCCCTCTATTTCAGCCTGCTTCTTTCTGTCCTCGAAGTCTTTGCTGTGGATAATTGCCTGGTCGCCGGTGACATATTTTATGCACGGCTCGGGTTCTGGTGGTACGCCCGCTGAGGAACATATTTTTCACGGTTCTATTTTAACGTATAAGTACGATTCATAATTCAGTTGAAATTTCAGGGAGAGAAGAGAGAGGCCGAAAACTCGGTAGGATAGAATGATAAAATAGTAGGAAGGACGAAATTTTTTTCATCCCAGTTTTTGAATATTTCAAAACGCGATACTTAGTCCAGCGAATTGACACGAGTGGAAATTTTTCCTCGCTCTCGCGCGAATATCAATTCGCGAACTCATAGGCCCGGTGGAAATTCGTTTGGACGACTATAAACGAATTTCGCGTTCCTATCCGGGAGTGGGAATTTCATGGCTATTTTGAGAATGAAAAACCTTCCCGACCGTGATATTGGGTTTGATTTAGTACCCCTGATATCGTACAGGTGCCAATATATGTATTCTCAATTACGCATTTGATACATAGTATAACGAATCCATTTTTTCACACGCGGTGTACATAGTTTGATATTGATTTACATGTGAATGCCCATTGTGGGGACGGAGCATTTATTGATGATCAACGAGCTTCCCAGGCGCAATATTCTCCGAGATTGCATCTAGTTTCAAATAATGTATGAAATGACGCCTCGGGTGACTGCGCTAATGAGATTTATGTCACTGAACACTTGCTTTGTCGCTATAATTATTTTAATCACACAACCGTCGGTATATTATTCTCAAAATTGGATGACGCGTTGCCTCGTAAATTTTCGACGAAGTAATCGCTCGACGATTCCACTACCCGTAAAGTTTTAAATTCGTATTTGTCAATTATATTAATTGCTTATGGGAACTGCTGTTTCCAACTTACGTTGTTTTGCTCTATCCAGCAGGGCAAACTATGAATCGTTTTCCTGTTCATACAATCAAGCTTATGGCAATATTTGAGAATACACAGACTGGATTGTTTGTACAATACGAATTATAATTCAGTGTTATATCTTCTGGCTATATTATACAGAATTCCGGAACAAAAGGATATTCCTCGGACTGTAATTCATTGAAAAAATTTCGAACAAGTTCTTAAAATTTTACGATCGATCAATTCAATCGATAAGAGCGTCCACTCCAATTTTGAATCAATTTAACGACACGAAGAATAACAAAATAAACGAACCAAAAAATTGATCTCGAACAGTCTCGCGAAAACAGCTGAATATTCATACCGAATAACAGAATAACAAGTATATAGAACGACTTACGATAAGTCGGCCTCGGTATCATCGTGTAGACCGCTTTAAAACCCTTCGCCTCGATGTTGTCATCGCTGTGAAACTTGAGCCAGAGGTAGCGAGTCTTGGACGTGATTTCGGGAGGGAAATTCGTACCGCAGAAGGTGCCGAGTAGATTCGAGTAGCCGTACTGTCCGTCCCGGACCTCGAGAAAGTCGAAACGACACTCCGGGCTGTCCTCGAGCTTGAACTCGTCGCGAAAGTCGAGCTTCAGTAGCATACCCTCCGAGGCTGAAACAAAACAGTGCAACGCGGGTTATTTTAGTATCTAATTTCGAGCAACTTGCGCGAAGTATTTTCCGGCGTTTCGAAGCGCGAGGAGTCCCTCCCGCGAGAGAATAACGTTACGGGACACTTTTCACGATGAAAAATCGTGACCCGAAGTATTACAAGCTACGTATCTTATTACGTACCTCGAGAGGGCATTCGGGTGCAACTGTTGCCTCCGATTGCAGATTATTTTTAATTTCTCCCCTCGCCGGGCTCTTACGGAGAGATTTATCCTATATAAATTACGGCGGTATTTCAGCCGGTGCTACTTATATACAGAACGTAGGGGTCTCGCTATAAACTGTACGGTGTCGATAACGTAATATGAAATACGTTATGTATAGGGCAACCGAGCCGAGGCATTTCGCTGAGTTGCTCGTTACGAGGGAGAATCGAGGAAACAAAATCGATGTCTTTAAAATACGATAGCGACTTATTCCCTAATTGCGCGGATTAATGCATTCGGGCGCCGTTTCGCGCTCGGATAATCGTTCCCGTCGTTATCGAGCAAACTAATAATCCGATAATAACCTTCGGAGCTGTTAATCACTCGTACGTTTCTTCTACCCACGTGAGGTTAGATATACGATTACTCGTTACTCTTTAAAACTTGAATCAAAAATCTTGTTTGGACATAAAAAGACAAATTTTTGAAACAAAACAGCTAAATGTTTTTTCATCTTACAGAATATTCTTCCGCTGCATTTCATTATTTCAAAACCTCCGATAAACATCGATGAGATATCGCGAGTTGCGCAACGCGAACAACTAAATTCACCGCGTGCAAATTAAATCCCGTTAGGGAACGTCTTAGGCGAATGATAAATACTCGATCGTTGTTAGGCCACGCCGGCTCGTTCTTGGCTCACCGCCAAACCGTTCGTCAAAACGATCTCGCGGGCTACTTTTTTGCTCTTTGGTTATTTTTTTCTCTCCCGGTTGGTTCGCGAAGCTCGCGAGTTTTAAATTGCACGACAGCAGAGTTCTCCGGTAATTTTCCGCTTTGTAGTTTTTTTGGGCGAAAGTAGAGGGGGAAGGGAGGGACGCTAGCTCGTATTTTACGTCGAATTTGAAATTCCAGTCGTTTCGGGATACGTCTTTTCTCGCTCTGGGCGCGTGTACTGTGATAGCCGGAGAAATGGTCGACAGTCAAATCGGAAATTCTTCCCTATTGCGTCGGAATAATTACACACGGCTTGCACCAGAAAGCCGAATACATTTTGAGTAAGATAAATTGCAAATTTTTAAAAGATTACCGTGTCGATCGATCTCTCCGGGGTTTGTTTTAGGTTGTAGAATATAATAAATGCTCAGTATGAAGAGAAAACTCGAAACAAAAACGTACACTGAAATTGTGTACCTGAATTATGTTAAAACCGATAAAAATAAAACAATTTTAAGTAGCAGTAAAATAGTGTTTTTGAAAAATTAAAGTTTAGGGGAATTTTTTTAGGAAAAATTGAGCAAACGAAATTCAGATTTTGCTCGAGAGGACAGAGGGAGAATTCATTTTCGCGACAATTAACGTTAACCGGGTGACGTAAGGAGCACGTGTATCAAGGGCTCGGGTAACGTTGGATTTTCGTACGAAACGAAGGTGGAGAGATAAAGTGAATCCTAACGATCGGACGGCGTTGAATAATTCGCGGATAAGCCCCGTACGTGCGGCGAAAGTGAAGTTGCGTTTGCATTCGAACGACCTTATTACAGATTGCATCGCGTACATACGAATTTACGCCCTGCCCCTGAAGAATGCGCCGCCTCTTGATCTCGAACTAGTAAACTCTGCTCGGTCCGCGTTACTCGCTCCCAGCCGTCGCTGTGGAACGAGTGTAAAAAGTGTAAAACCAATTTTTCCTTCCCGCTTTACCGAATCCAGATAAGAGTTACGGTAATAAACCGAATCGTGGTTCGTAAGTTCAGAAATTCCAAAAGAAGACATAAAATTACATAGGATTCCATATAAACGACTTAAAAAATTCATATAATTGGTATTAAAAGATTCTGTTGTATACATTTATTAATTTTGTCTCAGGGTGGAACATCTGAATGGTAAATTCACACACAGTGAATGTAACTCGAGCTTATTAGTGTACTGTTCTTGAACTATGTTTGTGTAACATTGAGCAACATTGTAAATAAATTGAATGGTGTTGAATTTAATACCAAATATTCAATTCTGCAATGTTATACTTTAGGAATGAATAATTAGAGACTTCGATTTCTCGAATTTTGAGTTTTCAGTTTCTGCAGATACGATCCTCTCTGATCAAATATTCTCAGCTCTAATTGCCTCGTGATACTTTCGCAAGTTATCAAATTGTGATAATGCGTTTTTCGAACTTTCTCAGATTGAGATGAAACACCGCGAGGATCAACATTATCCACGGAATTCGAACTCTGGCCATCCATTCTCGAAGTTTCAACCGAACGTAAGTAAATTGCCCTCGATGCTTTACGCTCGGTCACTCGCGATATCTGCATCTCTTTCCATCGCGGGGACACATCAAAATTCTCGGGATCCGCGAAATTTTGTCAACCGAGGTTCGAGAATGCGGCACACTCTCGTAAACTCGAGAAAACGTTCGATATAGGCGAGAGCGCCTATTTTAATCGTTGAAATCGCTCCAAGAATGGCTATATAGATACATAATAATACGAGAATTACTCCAAGTTCCTTGACTCAGTTCACGCGTTATTAGCGATAATTCATGCGATCTTCACGAACGATTCGAATCTCGTTAAAATTTTCATTCTCCCGGAATATTTCTTCGATATTCGATAACTATTTTTCTCCCTCCTTCTACGAGGTGGCATACCGCCGTTTCCAATATATTCTCGCGTGCATTGTAAAATTTTTTCACTCCTATCGTCGGGAGCGCGAGCGAAGGAGGGACCGCGAAAAAGGCCTTGTTCCAATTTACCCGCCGGAGCCCGACAATACATCATTATTATACGCTCAATAAAGCAATTCTATTTGAGCTCCGCGAGCAAACCGAGCCTGAGAGAGCATCGGCACACCGTACCCATTATCTCCGCGTTGCTCGGGAAGTATGCG
>NCVS01000944.1:44640-55318 GCA_003055095.1 Goniozus legneri
CTTCAGCTATGAATGAAGCGTCGGCCGATGTCTGTGCGAGCTTTGTACGTCCGAAGATCGAGTTCGACTTTGTCGTTCGTTGTATTCACTTTTTCGCGAAAATAAATTCATGACTCAAAAACCGAATGCAATAATAGAATCAAATAGTCCGAATTCGAATTTCGAGTTGACGAAGCAGTACTACGAGCGAGATGTGGTTTCACGGGGCGGAAATTCATATTCGTATTATTTATGAACGTAACAAGTTCCGAAATTAATATATTTATGTTGAAAATACGAGTATCGCGAAAATATTTTAATCTCGATAAATAATTCTGAGAACAAGGTCATTAAAATTTATATGCACTGTTCACACGTACATCAAATATGAGACGCAATATTATAATTGATCTACTCGCAATTAGCACGTGACATCATGACAACACGCATAATGCTTTTAAACCATCCCATTCATTGGATTTAATAACTACCGGCGCACATGGCACGTAATACATCGATCATTAAAACGAAATGGCATATATACAAGATTCATTTGGATAATTGTATGAATTTGTATTCATTGGGGATTATAAAGCCGCCAAATAATTACGAAGTGATATAATAGCGAGGCCGAACGAGAAGCAGCTTCGTGCATTAAGGGTCGCACGATATAATCGCGGAGTTTGTCGAGAAATCTCATTTACGTCTCTACGTAATGTACTTTCAAAATAATCCCTTGGTATATTTTATTCATCAATTATTCGAAAAGTTATAGGGAAATTCCCAGGATAGATTTTTCTTCGGTATTATTACGTTTGAGAATTTTCTTTTTTTTTATATATGTATATGTTTATGTATCGCCAGGATGGGCAGAAACGAGGTGAAAATATTTTCAGGCCACGAGGACGCTGCATGAGACTCTTCTCTCACTCTCTTTTTCCCAGGACGTCCTTTTTATTTTTATATTTTCGCTCTCGCGGTTCTGCTGTTAACGACCCACTCGCGTCCTAAGAGATTTCGTCGAATTTTCCGTGGCGCGATAAGCGACAGTTTTCCATAACGGGATTTTCCACAAGATTTCCGAAAGCTTAGCGGCTCAACTGTTTATCGCTAAAGAGGTGCTCGCGAGTAGTGACTTCGAATAAAATTCATCTCCTTTAAGATCCAACAGAGGACGAAATTGCCATTCTCGTCGTCAACCGAAATAATAATTTTTCGAGTGTTACGTCTGCGAAACAAATTTAAAAGGAATCTATAACGAGATTTTCCGAAAGCGCGACACTTCCAAACTCAAGAGGTTCTAAAGTCGCCGACTTCAAATGAAATTCGCCTCTCTTGCTCTTTAAAATTCAACAGAGTACAGAAGTGCCATTTTTGTCATCAACGAAAAATGAGTAATTTGTCGAAAGAGACTCTTGTACAACAAGGCTTGGAAAAAATTGGACGTGATTTTTAATACTTCATCCACTCTACTCATGTAAATTTCACAACGAAATAGTTTTACGCGTGTAATCAGAAAAAATAACGCAGACGGAAAAAATGAAGAGGAGATTGTAAAATATTGTACATTTTTCAGGAAATTAATGAATGTAATAATTATTCTACGAGGCAACTCGAAATGCGTTCTTCTCACGGAATGGGACAGGTACAGCACGTTTAGAACAGCTTTAATAGAGAATAATTATTATATTTGACAGAATACCAGAATAGAATTCGATATGTCAATTGAACGTATTTTGTAAAATTAACAAATCTAATTCTAACTGCTATCCCGTAATCAACAAAAATCGCAATTTCACGCTACATAGTACATACACCGAATATGTACGAAGCTCGATTGAAATTTATATTATTCATAACGAATAATATTATTAATTTTTCGAGTTAACCAAATTAACAGATGGTTACTGCAATGAATGATTCATCCCGAATTTTCGATTACAATCAGAAGCCAATCGATGAATAACAAAACTTCCGTTCGCGAAGAGCGTTATATAAATTATAATGGAACTTGGTGAAACGCAACAACAATATTTTACAACGTTACACAACAAGAAATGCACAGCGATACCATTATCATAGTCCATTGCGAAGGGTCGCACGCCCAGCGTGCTCATTCGGAATACACATTTTTACAGTATTCGACGTGCCAGCAGCACTTTACGAGAATCGGAATTGCGATCTCTCCCTTTCTCTCTCTCTCTCTCTCTCTCTCTCTCTCTCTCCGTTTCGCTCTCTCGCTGCCTCGCTGCTCTCCGGCGTACGTAGAGCCGTAGAAAAATATCGCGCGACGCTCGCGGATCTCCGCCTCGGATGTTTATTGCGCATACCGGGTGTGACGTACGGCAGAGAGATCTCCCTCTGCGTTCCGCGGAATCGACCCGTTCGAGGGCAACGCGAGGGCGCAAAAAAAGCACGCGGAAAGGGAGAGAGAGAAAAAAAAATAAAGCGCGTGAGGCGGTATAGACGCTCTCGGGGTTTATGACACGGAACTAACGTCAGCTTAATCTTTTATGGCGGGAGCGCACGCGCGAATCTTTCTCTCGAGTTTTACGAGTAAGAAGGTGAGGTGCCTTCTGGTTGCTCAATTATTTGCCAACGCGAGGACGGGATCGTCCGTTCCGTTTCTCCAATCAGGGAATTCTCCGATCGGAATGATGAATTCATCAACTTTCAATGTTCCTTACACTGCGTTTTGGATTTAACTGTTGTACCGAATGATGAAATTTGCATATGGCAAAAACGAGAAGTTTTATTTCTTGTTTCGACGTTAATTTCTGTCTTCGGCGTAGAGACTGAACCATTAGTCGACTCGTGTCGAATAAAACAAAATTTTCAACTACGCTTCCTGCAGTAAACGCTGTAAACTGCTGCAGATTCCGATGTACCCGCTATTAACTCTATCGTGTAATGTATTCCCGTCAACAACAACAGTTCGCGAAAACGTTCCAAACCAGACAAGATCGGTATTTATCCAACTAAGCGCCACTATTTCTGCAGTTCTTATCTTGAATCATCGGCCTGTAGTTTCAGTTAACGAGGCACGCGCGTGACTATGTCAAACGCAATGAATCACCATGAGAAAGTGAATATATCCCCTATGTGAGTGTTTGCAGAAATGTACACCAACTTTGGGGCCGGTCCTGTGTGTATATACGTCGGCCTCATGTATATGTATGAGCGGGGACACTTCGAAGCGAGAACACGACAGGAGATATACATACCTACACCCCCCGCGCTTGTGCATACAAGAGTACATTACACGTGTCGGTGAACTCGATATTCGGTCATGGATATAAAGATTTTCGTATTTGCATTTTTTCCCAAGAATATGCATACTTGAGTAGAAAGTAAAGTCCGATTTAGGGCTTATTTCTCTGGGGTTCAACGACGCGGAAAATGTTACGTCCAAGAACGGACCAATTCAGGTAACTGTGTTCAACTTGGGCCATAAAAGAAAATCAAAAAATTAAAATTTCGACTTTTAACGGTTTCGAGCCAATTTCGTTACGTTTTGCAAATTTCAATAATGAAAAAGTGCAATGACCGAGCAAATTTCCTTTACGTATATTACCATCGAGGAACCATTATTCGCTGCAATTTATAATCTAAACAAAAAATTTATTCGAAACAGCGATCATTATATAACACGAAACTCAACGAAACAAATTTTGCAAGGAAACAATCTAACGAAGGCGCGAAGTTTCGTATTTTAATATCGCAAAACTCGAATTTCACGAGAAAGGTATTCCGGATGAACGAGCCAGGAAGACTCCGGAGTTCCATGTATTGGCTCGAATTCGACTGCGGCTGAAATTCGATTTACCGGCGAAAATATGAAGAAAGGGGCGTGAACGAGAGAGGCGCGCGATAAGTTATACTCGAGAATATCGATTGCCCCGGCCCAGATATCGCTCACGGTTTCGTGCCGAGCGTGCGAGTCCTCCTTTGAATCTTAACGAGTCGTATCGGGCGCACGCGGAGGGGGATGCCCCAGCGAGGATATCCGTTAACCAGATGAAACGCGTAATAATCGTGCAGTATTAGATTGCCGCAAGATCCACCTTAACTATTATCGGCCCAATGGTTACCGCGTTCAAACGCCGAGTTTATACGAGAGCTGTCCGTTACCGTCGCTACCTCGGGCGAGTTCGACGAACGGGGGCCGAAATTTCGCGAGCTCTCGAGGAACGATAGCGTTTTCGAGACGGAATTCCGGAATGAACTCGTCGAAAAAACTCGTCGGGGGATGTATCAGTTTCGGTGTGGAAAATATCGAGAGCCAGGATAAATTCGTATACGCCGGGTTGAATCCCTCTCGAAGTATCGCTGGATGTTTTTCACAGAGCTAACGTCATTCACAGCCATGGAACAAAGACTTTTCGCGATATGTATTGGTGGAAATCACTCGAGCGTATTCGACGTGTTACACGCTGATTGACGTGAGAGGTATAGGGAGCCCGGTACCGTCGAGAGCCACCGGCGGATGAAATTCATTAATATTCGCGTGACTGTAAAATAACGAAAAAAAAAAGAATATTCGAATAAATTTTCTGCGATTGAACAATTCAGTGGCTGTACCAAAGTTATTTCGGTTTGAAAATAATGAAGCAATATCAAGTGAATTTTTTTTCAATATGTGACAATGATACGTAATATTACAAAATAATGAAAAACGCGAACAAATTTGCTCGTACGATATCAGGGTACATTCGTTATTGCGATATTTTAAGAGATGAAAGATACTTCAAAAAGATTTATTTTATATTTTTATTTGGATTTCAAACTATAAATTTGTTTAACTATTAACGAAAATGTATTATTGGAAAGATTTCACGTTCAAATATTTATTGTTTTAAATTCAAACAAATATTTTCATCCATGAATAAAGTAAATATTAAAAAATACAGAAAGTATCGTTTTATCGGACCATTTAAATGGTCGTATATCTGATTCAGAGAAAATAAAAAAATCTAGCTTTCAAATTTCAAGGTGGAATCGGTAACCAGATGTCAATGGTGTACGATTCCATTTCACGAGCGGGTCGATTGACCCGCGAATTGCAATTAGTACGGTCCAGCTGCGTGAGTACACGACTATGTGGGTCACTCAGTAGCCGCAATTAATGAAGGCCTCGCGTTGGTCAGTATAGGTCTTAAGGTATTTGGATGTCCGGTGTTACCGCTCGGGCTCAGTGTACCTGATGACCCTGATTTACTTGGGATCGCACGAAATGCCTCTTTGATGGGCCCTTACCTCCTGAGTGGTTGATAACTTGATTTTCCAGCACACTTTGGAACTACGCCACGACTTTCGGACCCCCTCCATCTCCCGTCCTCCCTCCCGACTCCTCCGAGTCTCGCGACTCTGAAGACTACAAGTGCCTCCGGCTATCTAGGATTTTCCCTTTTTTTCTACTTTTAACAACTTCTTCCGGTGGACTTAAATATAGCGGTGGTACTTAAACTTCGTCCAAGTATCCACCGTTCGTCCTGACCCTGGTCGCTCTCGAATAACTTCCCGTTCGAGACCGCCCGAAAGCCACTCTCCTTTATTATCAAACTTCCTCGGTAATTAAAACGGGTATCGTTAACACATCGGCTATATAATTTCTCGCGGTATAGACGCCGATATCTCGTTTCGGTTTCAAACTCGTTCTAGTCGGGTTAAATCCAATTCTTCCAATTCCCCACGTTTTGTTTCTTACTTCTGAATTCCTGGAGGGAGTAATGAGACAGATGAGCTAAAATTGATACAGAAACCACTAGAGGAATGGTCCCTTCGTCGAAGAGAACCGATTGTACGTACTGGGTGTCCAGAAATAACAACTAACATTCTAAGTGCTCGAAAAATTGGAAAATTCTTTTTCTTTCACGATTTTCGTTCTTTCAGCTATCGGAATGTTCTGTTAGGTAATCAAATATAAAATTTAGGCTCGAATCAGTTTATATTAAGTTAAAGTCCCATCTACTAATTTGAATCTGACTGATTAGCGAAACATTAAAACTCAACAATATCATATTAGATCTTTAAACGATAAAAGACTTGACACATCTATACCCTATTCGAAGAATACTGGTCGTTCTAAGACACTCTGTAATATCGGGTACCTAGCCTCAGGGGCCAACGGGTTGACTTTCGTGTCACGGTCCAAGTTTTCGATCAAGCTTAACGAAGTGTCGCTCACGAGTTCGGCAACTAACCGCAAACTCGACTGACTCGCGTTTCCCATTCCGGGACGGAACAATTTTTCTCGGTGTTTCTTCTCGAAATTAGAAGTATCAAAAACCGATCGGGTCTCGCAATCATATCGCTCATTATACGATTCGAGAGCAAATTGGAAGGCGAGAATTCGAATTGGTCGAAAGTTATGATCAAGGTGGTACAAAATGGATCGAAAGAAGCGCCGAGAAGTAATTAAATCGCGCAACGAGAATTCTCAGGGGGTAAGGGTTCGTTATCGGGGTATGACGAAACGCGATGAGGCGGACTCGTTTAACGAACTTCCAATTCTTAAAGGCCTCGGCGCGACTCCGTTCGAAAGTTCGATCCATGCTCCATAGCGCGCGAGCTCTCCCTCTGTCTCTCCTAGCTCACTTGATCCAGATCGCGACGTGCCATGATCTCATTAGGCAATATCTCGCCTGGATTAAGAGTATCCCTATACATTTTCATAATGATATCGTATAACCGCGTTTTCGCTTTCACAAGCGGATAATTAAAACGAAAAAAAAAGTCGGGGAGGTAACACTTGGCCTGTTTAGTATTCGTTCAGTAGCTTGGCTCGAATTGGATGAGCGGAGGATTTTTTTTCCCCTCGCTGTGGAAAACCTCATTTTTCATTTTCGTCAGATGTGAATTGACACTGGCGTTAACGCGAGCTACACCCTACGCCGAGACTGTTCGAAAAGTAGTGCCACTTTGTCTGGTAGCACTACCTTAAATTAGATAGCGTAATAGTTAGTAATAGTTTAACTAAGCACGGATCGGATTCGATTAAAACTTTCCATTGCAGCGTGGCCATGACGGCACACTCTTAATCCAATAAACAGCTTTATATTTTCCCCCTTGCGGAAACGAAATTGTCGTTAAATCTGATACAAAGAGGGATCGAGATAATACAAATTAAAAATTTTACAAAGATGTATTATTAATATTTTCCCTTTATTTCGTTAAATTTCCAATAGCGAGAAAATTATTTCGCGAAATATTTTGTAAATCAATCTCTGCTCTTCGTTATAAAATTTTTCCGTTTACAAATAATAGTTTTCTTTCATCTACAACCCAATCAACGGCATTATCGCAAATCTCACAGATGGGAGAAGGGAAGAATCGGCAACGATTCTAGGAAACGCTCGATTGAATCCCGATGAAATAAAAAAGAACGCAAGAAATCATAAAAAAGGACGACAGGCTATTTTTCCGGACGTTACGAAGATGTCCTATATGAAAAGGACGAGTCCGACGGCAAGGAATTCGAACGAAATACGGCAAAAAACTACGGCGCTGTAGGAATTCCTGATAATGCCGACAGGATCTGGGTATCCTTGGGGAGAGACAAGCTCGTGAGGAGAGTGTACATGTATATGTGTCCGGTTACAACGGCGATTCTCAGTTCGCCGACAGTCGAATGACTCTCGACTGCCATCAGGGGCGTAAGAAATAAAAGAAGAAACTCGTGCGGGAAAATTGTAGAGAGATAGAGGGAGAGAGAAAGCGAGAGTGGGATAAAGAGAGAGAGAGAGAGAGAGAGAGAGAGAGAGAGAGGCAGAAGGGTGAAAAGATCCGAAGCATTTTGATCCCGCAGGCCGATACCTCATGAATTTCAACGTCACTTGGTACTCGGGAGGGCTCGCCTCTCTCAGACATCCACGGATATCGCACGTCCGAGCACGTCGAAACCATCGGGACTCGTCTTCTGTCGGTCAATCCTTATCGCTCTCGTTCTATCGATTATTTCCGCGTCGGTGCACTTAACCGTACACGCAACGCACGTAAACGCTCGATATTCGATAAATACCACGAGACGTCACGATTTTGACATTATGAATATTCGATTATCCAATAGGAGCTGAATTCGCGTTCGAGAGGCAGAAACGGATTTAATGTAATAGTCTGTGTCGATGTACGAGCGTTTTAACGATCCGAAATTTTTTTTAAAAGAAACACGCTGAGAAACGAATGTACTGAATTTAAAATGAATATAATAATGAATAAATAAGCGAATTGAATTTTTTAGTATTTCGTTTCCGAACCAGAATTATTGACGTTGATTCCATATCGACAGGACGCAACAAGACTCGGAGTTTGAAGATAATACCTCTCTCAAATTGATTCAATCGTGCCCCGTTGATAGTTAATGACGGGAACGCGCTACTCGAAACGAGCAGAATTCTCGACTAACCTGTGTCGTACAAAAGGAATATCGGTATTAACTTCGTCCATAATGCGTCTCGCATAGTTGCAAAGATCGCTGTCAGCGGCAGAGACTGTAAGCCGTAGGAATACCATGTCGGAAACTCCGTATAGTTGGAGTAGTTATTGTATTTAAATTGTACCTAGTCGCGTCTGTAAGTTGAAGGGATTGTAATATTGTACGTTCGAAGTACGAAATTCGAAATAGGTATCTTTCGAGTTCACAAAAATAATCTGCATCGTAATTTTCGGGAATAATTTTCTATAATGTATGCATATTAAATATGCATGTCTTATACAGGGTATGATTCGACTGTACAGTATTCATATTTAAATAAATTTCAGAATTTTTACTGAGAATATATTATAAAGTAAAAATATATTTTAAATACTTTCCAGTTGAATCGGATACATGCATATCTAAATATGTATTTTTTGTCAAAAAATTAACATCGCTAACCACAAACGAATGAAACATCGATTTCGTTTTTACTTCCAAAAAATAACAATTGGCGTTCGAGTTCTGCTGATCATTTTATCGCTGATGGAGAGCGCTTCCTCTCGAGCTTGTAACGGTACTTTCAATTATTTTTTCCCCATTTTAAATAAAAGTCAATTTATCAACGGACATCGAAAAACTCTTTTTCGAAAGCATCGAGGTCATTCGGCTACAGTTTTCATACCCATTGTTCGCTGTACTTGTACTCTTCTATTTTGTAGCACTTTTTTCAATCTCTGTAGTTCTGAAAATTCGTACCTCGGGCGACAACCGGATTTTCGGGTGAAATTCAGAACGCTTAGACTAATGACCGACGACATGAAACTTCCTTCATTTCCCAAACAACGCGAAATGCGAAGATCATTACCGACATAATTTACATGGTTGCCCTAGTACGACGTAATTAACTCGCCGCTTTGACAAACTAGTTAATTAGTTATACGATTCCCGATATTCGAATCAAATAGCGAATTTATTGCTTGTTCGGACGAAATCGCCCTCTCGAGCTGGAACGATTAAGACCTTTGCTTTCAACACCGATCATCTATTGCAAACGGAGCTGTATGAACTTGGCACCCGACTTTAGCAAAATAAGAACGATTTCGTGTTATTACAAACGATTACCTGTTACTACAAACGATTTGGAGTTGCTACACATGATTTAGAATTACTACAAACGATTTTTGAGTCACTACAAACGATTTCTAGTCACTTCAAGCAATTTGGAATTACTACAAACGATTTTCGAATGTTCGTAGTGACTGGAAATCGGTTGTAGTGACTGGAAGTCGTTTGTAGTAACTGGAAATCGTTTGTAGTGACTGGAAGTCGTATGTAGTAACACGAAATCGTTCTTATTTTGCTTATTATTCGTTTTTAAAGCCTGACGCGGGTACACTAAATTAATTTTAATGATTATATTTAAGTTCATTTTACCACAAACGAAAATATGTTCACTACAATCAACTACAAACAATTCTAAACCATTTGCATGGGACAAAAATTTTTTTTTTCAAAAGTCGGGTGCTGGGTCAAAAAAAATTTTTTTTCTTCGTAATTGAACGTACTACAAACGAAACTATGTTCACTACATTCAGCTACAAACGATTCTAAGTCATTTGCACGAAAAAAAATACATTTTTTCGAAAGTCGGGTGCCAAGTTCATACAGCTTGCAAACGGTTCTGTTGAATTTCTCACCCAATTTAAAAAACCACGTGTTTTTTAATTTAAAAAACCACGTGTTTTTTAAATTCCACGTTCTGTTGGCATATGAGTGTTGGTCATCGGTGTTAAATTGGAAAATGGTCAGTTAAAATACCAATAACAGAACCGAAATATTTTGTGTTTTCTAAGTCAAGAAGCATTTTTTTTATGTTAAATTAAACATGAAAATAACGCTGATCTAACTAGCTGGTATTATATTTTCTCAGAATTCGGCCTAAAAATATTCACCCACAAACCGATCCAGTTGTATTTTCAACTTAGCGTAAACCTGGCAACGTAATTACTCAATGTTCGAGTCGAAAAATTATTTACGGTCTGACTCGTACATTTCTCATTCGACAATAGCTCGATGCGCGACTCTCGGTTGATCATCCATCGTACCGCGAAGCATTCGAGCGAATTATATTCATCTCGAGATATCGCGTTTAAGAATATTTCCTGCGGGGATTAAGGTCGGACTTTTGCGAGAGCTCGCATCTCTGGAAAATTCACCGCCGACAGTACTCATGAAATCAATCCAATATCCCATATACGTTTCGCGGAGATGTAGCCCCCCCCC
>NCVS01000945.1:0-38763 GCA_003055095.1 Goniozus legneri
TTTTAGCTAGTCGTGGCTCGCCCCGATAATTTTCTACCTGGAGAGTATAGGCGTATAATAATGTAAAAAATATATTACGATATTAGGATATTGAGGTTCCAAACAAGAAATACATACATTAAGCAAAAGATTTTGTTAAAACCAATCAAACATGTAATCCTACACTACCGAAAAAACACTTCATTAGATGAGGTGAACATTTTATTAGTTGGCATAACAAATATTTTCTTAAACTGAACGATTATTTTATCGAACTGTCAAAATGTCCTTTTGGCAGTATAGAAATGCACATTTAATTGGTTCAGCAATTTTTTTTTCAGTGTAGAAACATAAAACAATTGCACAATTTTTAAATAATTTTATTTGCCTCGTTTCAGGATGAAGGGTGGAAGCAGTTTGGTCGAGGATGGTTTGGAAAAGGGAAAGGGGGGATATCTCAATCACGGACTGAGCGACTCTGCAAATTTGGAACTCGAGCATGTCAATGGGACGAACGAGAACCACCGTGATATCCAGGGCTCGTCGAATTTCATACGTGAGTAAAAGAAAACAAATACGAAATAGTTTTATTGACAATCTCTTGCCCCTCGAACGTTATCATCGGTATAAAATGAATACCTTATCTTCATATAAATCACTGCTCTCGCCATGATTTATATTTATTTTAAAAATCATGAAATGTATGATTTTTATTTTACTGAAAATATTTTTTTAAATTCAATTCATCGATGCATTGTTCATAAAATTTTTTATTTTAGTCCATTCATGTTTTTGTGTAAAGTAAATAACATTCATTTAATAGGTCATTTAGTACAACATTTAAGCTGTATTTAAAAAAAAAGTAATCAATTATCTTGAAAAATCGCGGAGTTGTCGAACTGTGTACACGATAGCGTCCGTAATTCTTGACTCTAACAAAAAATGATCATATTTTATTAATTTTCATACTATAATACTCTATATGAACCAATAAAACACTATAGAAACAGCATATATATATATATCTTTTTTCAATATTTGAACTTTTAATTTGATTTTTCATTTGTTTCTGGTCGATATTTTTATCTTAAAGTGTTAAAATCTGTTAAAATAGTAAGTATCTTTGGTTCGCATAGAACAGAATATAATACTCTTCAAAATGCAATTTGAATCAACTCGATAGGTTAAGTACTTTTCATGTAATTGTGTACACAATTTTTGAAAACAGTTTCTGGAAAACATGATTCAAAACTACTTCGAATTACGGGCTAATATTTAAAACAGGTGTTATTCGAACGTTTTCGAACCGATTAGGCTAAAAAAAATGATATTTTTTTCGAATTTACATGCACTGACCCTCTTAAAAGATTAAACTCAAGAAATTTCACGTGCAAAAATTTGAATTAGTGGTTTCTTGTTAAAAAAGTCTAGCTTGTATGTTAATTCCGAAATACCGATATTGAAAATAATAATTCATTTACGAGAAAATATTGTTGCTGTAAAATCGTAATCGCATCGATGCATTGTTCGTCAAATTCGTTTAATCTGCCCAACACTATGAAATAATATCAATTTGCAAATCACGTGAAATTTCAAAAGGAACTTGAAAAGAATCGAGCAATCTATCCGACGAAAATGATCGACCTGAAAAAAAGAAACGAATGAAAATGCGTAATCTCGTTTTATTTCCCGTTTTATGGGCGATCGTAAAGCATTTATTGACTCGGAAGAATTTATCGTTAAATCACACACAAAGTGTGACATAATCAAATGCCCGATAGTAATTACGACGGTATAGTATACGCCAGAAATAAACTTAACCACGCGAAGGTAAGAAAAAGAATGTGAATGAGTTTAGCACGTGCTCTGATATCTGCGAGATGATCTCGATGGTATTACGAGCTTATTTCTCGAGTGCGCATCCTGACAGGAAGAGAGGTCGAGACTAATTGAACGTGCGAAAACACGCTCGTAAAAAAATTCAATTTAAATAGGTATACGTTCATGATTGAAACTTTTTTACGCGACCAAATAGCGATTTTAAAAAAACGTTATAAATCGGCGAGAGAATTAAGCGATATCGGTGATGAATGTATGAATTTACATATAAAGCGTTCGTGTTACATCGTTAATTTTTCATTTTTTATCGGGAAAACTGGTTCACCTCACCCACGTCGAGCGCATGTTTAACGGAAGAATCCATCGCGTGGCACGCGCCCATCCGCAGCTCTCTTTTTTTTTGTCGTACGGCCAGCGCACGATAAATTACTAACCAAGTCACGCCGACGTCAACCATATCGCTGACTCCTATTGACATTCGGCTGTGTCGGACATTTTTGTTCCTGAAAAATCAAGATAACGTACACTGTTAAAAATTTTTGTATTAAATTTCAATTAAAAATGTGGGAAGCAAATAACACCTATACAGTGTGTGAAAATTCAACTAAAATTTATACATAGAAATCTAAATAAATATGACATTAATATTAAGAAGATATGATATTAAATTTCATATTTAGTTTTGATGAAATTCAAAAGATCAATTATTAAATTTAATAAATGTGCAGACGTACTGACGATCGTACTTTCAAGAACGCTGTAAAATATGTTCTAATATACGTATCACGTTTGCGCATTACATTACAAATTTTTATGTAACGACAATATTAAATTTCATGTAATATTCAAGATTTTCAAACAATAATTAAATGAAAATCATTTTATAGCTCCGATGATTAAAATTTCAAGTATAAAATGTTAATTTTAGTACATAATTATGAAAATTAATAATTATTTTATATTACTTTCATTTCATATCACAAAAATGTGAAAATTCAGGTAATTTTTTGTGTTAAATGCCAAAATTTTCATAACAGTGTGCAATGGTTTTATCGCGACTTATATGAATTTGCAAATTCCCATGTTTGTATCAAGCGTAAGCTAATAAATTACAAAACGATTTACGCATTGATTAGTATACGGCATTCGATTTTGATACAGTAAGACTATTACGCGATGAGAAATTAATTATCCTCTCATCTGCACGTCTTCCATACAATAATTATTTCTCGCGACTACGATCTCGTTGTTTGTACGAAAATTTATCGATGTAGAAATTTGAATAAAAATTTAGGTTACTGTGGCGATCTAAAAACTTGATGAATTTATCATAAATTTTGAAGAAAACACCAAATCGGTTCAAAAATGGTTCAATACTCCATTCAATAAAAATTGAAAACATTTGTGTAGGTACATACCGAAACATTTCATTTTTATATAACAAATTCTATTTGATTAATTATATTTTATCGAATAATTCCCGCTATAGGTATTTTTCAAGCTTAAATATTAAATTTATTAGTTGATAAAATAGAAAAAAAATCTTTTTAGGATTCTAGAAATTCCGGATTTTTGAAAGGAATGTCATTGTTAATATTGGAAAATATGAAACTATTGTACTCAAGAAGTGTCGTGAGTATCTATTCAACCCGCTCAATAGATAAATTAAATATCCAGAAATTATATATTCCATTTTAATATTCAAAGTTTGAAAAAAATTATAATACTTGAGATTGCTCTAAAAATAACGAAAAAAAAAGAAAAAATGTAATTTAACAACAAAAAACTCAAAATAACGATTACAACAACTAATTAAATATAATATTTCCTTGCAGGTGTATTTACGCAGAAGAAGTCATGTCGAGTGTTAATCAGCTAATATGAATAAGTTATTTTGTTTCCAGTGGTCGAGGAGCCTGGAGACGAGATAAAACCAGATGATGGTGTGGCGAAATCAGCGATTCGCTACGTGACACGTCGTGTTAAGTCGGCCTGCACTAAGAAAACACTCTACAAGAGGTTACCCATTGTCAATTGGCTGCCTCGATATAACAGCCAAGACGCTGTAGGCGATCTTGTTGCTGGTATCACAGTCGGCCTCACTATCATTCCGCAATCACTGGCCTACGCAAACGTAGCCGGTCTACCGCCACAGGTGAGCATTGTCTCCGTATTTTCATATGTACAGTGGAACTTCAATAAGTCGAATTTGAAGGGAATATCAAAAAATTCGAGATATCGAGATTTCGAGTTATAGGATCGTTCGAGTTAATGAGTTGATGAATCGTTCTTGCTTGAAGAATTTCGACTTACAGAGGTGGTACAGAAATGAGGAAATTGGAGTACAGATAAAACAATTTATTATTATTTTACCGACATGAAAAGAATTAACGAGCTATTTTATAAATTATTTTAAATGTAACATAGAAATACAAAATTTCAAATAAACTTTTCATGTAAAACGTGTCCTACGAGGGATTATAGAAAACAAAACACTGACGATAGGCAAACAATGAGTTCTGTTTTAGCATGCGTATGAAAATATTCGAGTTACAGAGGGAAAATTCCTCAAACTTCGAAATGTAGAGGTTTTCTTAGATATTGAGAATTCGAGATAAAGAGTGGAAACGATTTGAATAATAGAGGTTTTTAAGCTTCACGGGAAGGGAATAGATCAAATGTTCGACTTATGGAGGTTCGAGTTATTGAGATTCCACTGCGTACTACAGTGGAATCTCAGTTTACAGTTTTGTTTTATATTACAGCCAAATCTTAATTTTATGTGTATGTCAACAGCATGGACTGTACGGCAGTTTCCTAGGTTGTTTCATCTACGTTATCTTCGGTTCTTGCAAAGATATACCGATGGGACCAACCGCAATTATATCGCTACTGACTTACCAAACGGTCAGTCACCTCGATTCGCCTTTGGAGCACGCAATTCTATTGTGCTTCATTGCCGGGTGCATAGAATTAATAATGGGAGTTTTTGGTTTAGGTATTATTTCAATTTTGTTAATGTTACACACTCCCATTAATATCTTGCTACTAAATATCCTTTTTTGAAATCTCTTAGGTTTCCTTATTGATTTTGTCTCGGGCCCTGTGAGCTCGGGTTTCACGTCAGCGGTAGCTCTAATCATAGTCTCTTCGCAAATGAAGGATATTCTTGGTTTGCCCGCCAAGGGTTCGACTTTTTTGCAAATCTGGAAGAGTTTGATCACAAATATTCACGAAACATCTGCTTGGGATGCAAGTTTGGGTGTTTCCTGCATCGTAGTTCTCTTACTCTTTAGGGTATGTAGTTATATTTAATACAAAGACGTCCGATTTTCAGAGCGGATGTGCAAAATTCATCAGATTTAATTATCCTGGTTCCTAAAAGTATGAGGAACATTATTAGAATGATTATAGAGTATTATTAAAAATTCATATATTGTATTAAGCAATATATTTTCGTTTGAAATCATAACTATAGTTACTTCTGCTCCTCATAAGGATTCTGAATGAATAATAAACAAAATTTTTAGCAATGCTTCACATTGAACATAGTTTAAAATCGTTTTTACATATTATACATCGCAAAGTTTTGTACTTTGTATTACATTGGTGTTTGTTTACAAACATATGTATAGTATTTGCAGATTAGAGTGTAAACTTATGTTTTTATATCATACAATTAATTTTATGAATTTGACACGTTCTCTTGGAGGTGAAAATCGACTATTATCGATCATCCTCTTTTTTTGAAATAGTAAAAAAAAATCTTAAAAATCTTAATCTTAATCTTAGTCAATTTCCTGCAGATGCTGGTATCCGTTAAGATTGGGCCAGAAGACGAAGAGTTGAAAACGACAAAGCATCGCGTCGTAAATAAAATCATTTGGTTAACTGGAACTTCGAGGAACGCACTCTTGGTTGTGTTCTGCGGTATTCTAGGTTACGCCTTTCAAGATCAATCCCCATTCAAGCTAACTGGCTACATACCCAGTGGTATGCCTTCCGTCCAGTTGCCTCCTTTCGGATTGACTAATAGCAACAACACAACAATCTCGTTTGTGGATATGTGCTCGAATCTGGGAAGTGGCATTCTGGTTCTACCTCTGATCTCACTTATGGAGGACATAGCTGTTTGTAAAGCTTTCTGTAAGTATTTGTAACAGTGAACGTATTTTCAATTGTTTATTTCAAAGAGTTGATCTCAAATTTTCACACTTGTCTCAGAATTGTAAGATATAAAAATCATATAGTGAGAATATCAATCGAAGTTATTACTTGAAGATGTTTTAAAACTTTCTAAAAAATTATCGTTCCGAAATTTATTAAGGTTTTGGGTCCTCTAGGCTGAGATCTTGGGATTTTACATAATTAACATAAAAAATAGAGGAATGGTTTTAATCTATCAACATGAATAAAATACCCATAGAAGTACTAAATCAAAAGATGCCAGAGTTTTCGAATTACTCTTTTGCACAATGGTAGTTCCCGGACATATGAAAAGATGCCCCAAAGGGTTTTTGGCGCAAATCGACAGTTCACGCCCTGCAGCCCTCGAAGTTCACCCCTTAAAAACGTTTTTTGCGAATATCTCGAGCACTAATAAAGATAGACCGTTAAATCAGCTCCAAAATCTTAGTTACTCTACAAAACATTTTACCATACTTTTTTCACAAAGTTAATAGTTTTTGAGTAATTTGAGTTTTTAATTTTTTCGTCTTCTTTTTTACAATATCTTCTGAACTAATAATGATAGGAGGGCGCATTTTCACTAAAATGTTCATTTTGTTGAGCTCTATGAAAAATGATATGAGCATGAATTTTTTATCCGAGTAACAGTTTTCCAGTTACAATGTTTTTTTTTTATTTTATTAAGGATTACTTGGCTATAAATATTTCTCAAGATATTAAAATATTTTGCCCTGGGTATTGAGGAGTGGTTGTTAAAAGAATTTTCGATGAGTTGGGCATCTGTTCTACAGAAATCCCTTTCCTTATGAATCACACATAAATATTGCGAGTTAGACGAAATTGTGTAATGTGTAACAGTAGTATAAGACATAACTTAGATTTATTCCCATGATAGGGTGTTAGATTTTTCGCAATTCCCATGATAGGATATTAGTTTCTTACGCTATTCCAAAGGAGTATGTGCTACATATAACGAAAGTTATTTTCCGAAGCGTAAACACTGAAATTTCAGCCAAAAGCTGAAATTCGTCCTGGTAATGATTGGATACCGCTGGTAATGTTTCTTTTTATTTAATATTTGAAACACTGCACTGGGCTCACGAGGCGTGCGTTGGATATTCACCGTTTTGTGATTTAATTCACTTAAAAACTATCGATTTTATGAAAGAAGAAAATAGGTTTGCAGAGCTTAGAAAAACCAAAAATTTGGCGCTAATTTCAACTCTCTATCTGTAATATTTCAGGAGACATTCTTTAAAAACCTCTTTTTGGGGATGAACTTCAAAAGATTGTAGGGGTGAACTATCAATTTATATAAAAAACCCTTTAAGAATTTTTTTTATATCGCTTAAAATTACTTCTCTGTAAAAGGGAGTCTCAAAAGTTGGAGTGTCTTTTTCGGAACTCTATCCTTAATCAAAAATTGTCTGTGCGAAATGAATTTTCTTCAACAAATAAAACTATTGTTCGATGTAATATTGTTTGGCTAAATAATGTGACTTTATGAAAAAAAAATCTCGTACAAAGATAACGTTTTAAAATGAAATAGATTTCGTCTATAAACTCTGTGTGAAAAGTATGGTAGTTAGTAATTGTTACATTGTTTTTTCACGTTGTTTGATTTTGAAATGCATTTTTGATTCAGCTAATGGAAAATCGGTCGACGCAACGCAAGAATTGATAGCAATCGGTCTATCGAATATTGGCAATTCTCTCGTCCAAGGTTTCCCCGGCACGGGATCTCTAAGTCGGAGCGCAGTTCTCAATTCTTCTGGTTCGAGAACGCCATTCTCTGGAGTTTATACCGGTATAGTAGACATTAATGAAATAAAGATATCAAAGAATTTATTCTACATTTTTCTAACAAATTGTAGGATCTATTGTCATCTTAGCGCTGTTGTTCCTAACTCCCTACTTCAGCTTTATCCCAAAATCGACGTTAGCTGCCATAATCATAGCTGCCGTTATCTTCATGGTGGAAGTAAAAGTTGTGAAGCCGATGTGGAGAACGAAAAGTGCGTATCGAAATCGAGCGATTTCTCAAGGCGCGCTAAAATAATTCGATGAATTTTCTTTCCAGAGTCTGACTTGATACCTGGGATAGGAACATTTTTCGCCTGCCTGATACTCCAATTGGAAATTGGTATCTTATGTGGTATCGGTATTAACGTTCTCTTCATCCTTTATCACGCAGCCAGACCAAAGATATCAGTGGAGAAGTTAACCGTGAGTATATCGAATTCAAGTCTACACAGTAAAAAAATGATCTAATTTAACATAAAACAACTATCTATAGAGGTCCATATATGTACAGGGTGATTCAAATTACTGTTGAACCTCGATAACTCGAACCTCCATGAGTCGAAAACTCCTATTAGTCGAACATTTGCTCTATTCCCTTTCTTCTGAAGCTTAAAAACCTCTATTATTCAAATTGTTTTTACTCTTTATCTCGAATTCTCAATAATTAAGAAAACCCCTACATTTCGAAGTTCTAGGAATTTTCCCTCTGTAACTCGAATATTTTCATACGCATGCTAAAACAGAACTCATTGTTTGCCTATCGTCAGTGTTTTATTTTCTATAATCCCTCGTAGGACACGTTTTACATGAAAAGTTTATTTGAAATTTTGTATTTCTATGTTACATTTAAAATAATTTATAAAATAGCTCGTTAAATCTTTTCATGTCGGTAAAATAATAATAAATTGTTTTATCTGTACTCCAATTTCCTCATTTCTGTACCACCTCTGTAAGTCGAAATTCTTCAAACAAGAACGATTCATCAACTCATTAAGGGGTTAAGTGGGTTTCAAAATTTGAAAAAATCGATTTTTTTTGCTCATTTTATAATTCAATATGTTTAGAATATTGTCTTAAAATTTCAAAACGATCTGAGTAATATTCTAAGAGATATAGCCTTCGGATGTTCCGCCCATCAGGCGGACCAAGCGTGACACGTCGAAGGTATATCGCGTTTTTCTTGGAACTAGGTACATTTATGAAATCGGTAGTCACGATTTCTCGAAAACTTATGAACCGATCTTTTTCAAATTTGGCACACTTCTTCAAAATAGCATTGTCTTGTGCTTGAACGAAGGATTTTTTTTTATTTTTATTTTAAGTGATTTTTCAAGGCCATGAAAGGTGTAAATTTTACTAAAAAAAAGCGGTTTCTTGTTCTCAATGTCGCCAAAAATGCAATTTTTGTTTTATTTTTGTTTCCTTCGTTCAATCACGAGCTTTAAGCATCTACTAACAGAAAATTTTTGGTTTTTGCATTTTGGATGAGTCTGTCATGAGTTATCATGACTACGCCGAGAGACCTTTTTTTCGAGGGGTCACAGGAGACAACGTGTCCACGCCTAAATTTTCAATATTTTTCGATGAAAATTTCACAAATTACTTATAAAATATATATCTTTTATATAGTAAATTGGTGCAATGAAATATTTTGTTGGTTAGATGAAAAAAAAAATGGTAAAAATGTACGTTTTTCAAGCCTTTGAAACCCACCTAACCCCTTAATTCGAACGATTCTATAACTCGAAATCTCGATATCTCGAATATCGAGGTTCCACTGTATTAACACTTTATTGACGATTCGATTTTCTTAATATTTTACACATCTCTCTTTATCATGTACGTATCGAGTTTCTGAAACTGAACTACCGATTCACCTAAAAAATTGTATCTTCGACAGACTCATCGTGGCATCGAGTATCTAATGCTGACCCCAGATCGTTGCCTGATATTCCCATCGGTGGATTACGTACGCAATCTCGTAACGAAATACAGCAGATGCGCCGGAAACGTCGCGGCGCCCGTCGTCATCGACTGCTCTCACATTTACGGGGCCGATTACACAGCCGCGAAGGTCGTCGAGACACTGACGAAGGACTTCGCCGCGCACGGTCAACCCCTCTTCTTCTACAACCTCAAGCCCTCGGTCTATGCGATTTTCGAGGGCGTCGAACCCACCGACTTTGTCGTCTACTACAATCAGGACATACTCGACGATCTGCTCAAGCAGAACGGATACACCAATCAGATGAAACGAGAGATTTTGTCGGTCTGAAGTCCCGAAGTGGGAAGTGAAACAAGACTCGGTGTAAGTAAAAGTCCCTATCATTGAAAGGGCCCCCATTATTGACATATCGTTTAATTTTTTGAATTATTTAATGAATTTGATAATTAAATTCAAAATATTATAATTCAAAACACGTTACGTCCAAAACGTTAGTTTATTGTCATTTAATTATCAGATTCATTAAATAATTCAAATATTAAACGATATGTCAATAATGGGGGTCCTGTCAATGATAGGGACTTTTACCTTATTTCTGCATTTGTATTTTAGTAGTGAATACTAATCGTAAGATATCGAACTGTGCTTAGAAACAGTATAATTTTTTTTTCTTCAAAAACGGCTAATTTATTTTTACAAAGGAAAATATAAGAGTGAAGATAACCGTTTTGTGTCGTCGTATATTGTCGCGAATTGTGGTGTTCGCAACATAAAATTTTGTACATAACTGTATACATAAAACAAGCCGTTTTATGGCTAGTCTTCCTTTAGCGTTAGTCTTTCTACGTTTTAAATGCGTATACCTTTGCTGTAGCTCGTAATTTTTGCGAAACGGATTGACCATGCGAACATTACCGAAATTTGTTATTCACTGAATGAAATATTCACGATAACATCGAAAATATGTTATGTAATTATTTCTATTTTTTTTTTCTTATCGAATGTATTTATTGCACTTTATATACATTGTGATTTAGATGAAAACTGCGTACAAATGTTTTGTAAAATTGTCATTAAATAAGAAAAGTAGCAATTATGCATGTCGTAACATAGAATTTTACTGGAAGAACCAATGACAATAAGACTATATCAGGAATTGAAATTATCTATATTGAAAACTAAGTATTATTAAATGATAAGACGATGATAGATGCGTATGAAAAATTAGGCGTGATTGCCTATGCTAGTAATAACTACGCTATAATATGTATATAAATAAATACGTATTTAAATTTTTAAGATTTAAGTATTTTTTAAAGTGAATTTCGTAGCATTTCCTACGTGAACAAACTGACAATTTTTTATCGATAAATAAAACGGGTATACTTTAGTTTTATTTCATATTTTATTTCACAGGTAGAATATATCTTTTATATCGTTTTATACAAATCAGATTATATCGAGTAAGATAAATCATTTTTCAGCTTAATTTTGGATTACGAACATTTTGGAAACTACTTTTCAAAAATATCTAATTCATATATTCTGTTGTTTACGATTTTATCATGATAATTGTAATCCCAGGAACAATATTACTTTTGCACGTTATCAATTATACTTTCACGCTAAGGACGAAGATATTTTGTTTTTTTTTCATCGTCTAGTTCGAAAGACTTTTTATTACAATAATACCTACAGAAAATATATAACTTCAAATTATACCAACATTTATTTATAACAATACAACCAATATCATCCATTCGTTGTTCAAATATCACGTGTGAGTACGACAAATTTAGATATGTAGGAATGAAATATCATTTGATATAAATACTTTATAAAAAACAAAATTAACAAAAAAGTATATTACATACAAATGCGTTAACAATTAATTTGAGCAACAAATTGACATCGAGATTCCTCAACGTATTCGAATCGTTGTTGAAAATATCGAGTATGCATTCCATGATATTATTGCTAGTTTATATTGACTTATGAAAAATCTTTCAATCTTGTTAAAAATTGCATAAAAAATGCTATAAATATATCCTTAAAACTATAGAAAATATTAGCGATTTGTGATAATTCGTTAATCGTCTCGGTCGTTAGACCATGGACTTCGACGCCGTTTAAGGCCACAAGCTTTATAAGATTGAGCATTAGACGTATACCTATCTCATGTTACTTGGATATGTTAGTTTCAAGTGATTATTATGACCTTCGATTAGTTAAGAATTTAGAATATTTTTTCTTGAGCCTACATTGTGTCAATTATTGTTTCGCCGGACAAAGCTATCAGTCGCATATAAATCTCATCTTTGGCTTAATTTCAAAATACTAATTGCAGTTGAATATGCTTTATTGCTTTATCTATCGTTATAGATATGAATTGACTTGTATGAAATTTTCACTGCCAACCGAAATCCATTCCGGTTAGTTGATAAAAACGTTGATTAAATGGCCGATAAAACTCTCGTAAGCGTTTTATCGCGATAAGATCGATGTAAGGATGAGTACGTCCTTTATTTTTACCTGAAAAAAGTCAAGTGTTTTTTGTTTAATTTTCATCACGAGCAATTTGTTACTATCAAATAGTACATACCAAGACAACGAGGAGTCGAACGCTGTTCGGATTTAAGTAAACAGGGAAAGCCTTTCGTGGTATTGAAATAAAAATGTTTCTCGTAGATCATCCTCTTTAATTTCAAGAAATCCTGGACACGATTGATTTCGGATACTGGGTCAACAACAAGACGTTCGCCCGATACAAAAAGAAACTGCGATAGAGAGAAGTATTTTAACCATCTTTCGAAATGTCGTGCGTAAACGCCAATACTCAAAGGAGCCCAAGACGTATCAACGATACTCGAACCATTAACAAAAGCCAATTGCTCGAATTTCGGCATATTTTCTCGTTTACTGCTAACCTGATCGAAAGGAAAAAGTCAATGAATCGATAGACAACCTTATTTTTTGATGCAAATATTACCTGTGTGTAATCGGAAATGGCTCTTGTTACTGGATCTCGAACAACGAGGATTAATTTCATTTTTGAATTCATGTGCTGAACTCTTTTAGGTACGTCGGCGGTAATAAAATACGATGGTGTTTTCTCCATTGTGATCTGACCGGTTAATGTTGGTGGCATTTTACGTCTTTTAAAAAAAATTGGTTTCAATCAATATTTAACAAAAGTATTGAGATAGATGAAAGATTGTATAATCAGTACCTGTACCAATGATAACCTTTCGTGTAATGGTGATCAAAAAAATGAACTTCGGAACCAGCCGCACGTATGTCCGGGTGCAGTCTTAGAAATTCGAGGAGCGCTCTCGTTCCTCCTTTTTTAACGCCGATAATGAGGGCCGTTGGTAATTGGCGAACGGGCACCAATCCTCTTTGTTTTAGAATTTGGTACTTGGACGACATTTTCGTTCCATTTTTTGCACCATCCATCACAGACCAGAACGGTATTACCTCAACTTTCGAAACGCTGCGCTCGGATATTTTGTTTCGTTCTAAAAATATATTCACTCTTAATCGTAAGAATTTCTAGGAGCGAAAAACAATTCATACCTAAAGTTTTATCCTGTAGGAAAATTTTGTAGGATTTTCCACCAAGAAAATCTTCATCGGCTATTAACACCCATAAGAGCATGACGAAAAGAACTATTAGGCCGACGATTTTTTTCGACCAGATGCTTTTTCGAAAATCCATTTTTTCATTTGGAAATTTTTGTTCTCTCGATGTCACTCAATGAATATTCATTGTGAGGGAGAATGTTGGCGACTATCATCTTGACATTTTTTTTATCACGTTCGTCACTTTGAATAAAATCAAGAGATTAAAGAAAGATTTACGTAGATTGGAAAATTTGACGAGTATGTATAACGGTTTACCTCAGATTGTTGGATCAGACTCGGAGGACAGGAAGAACAGTTAACGTACGATAGAAACGAAAACATAAACCACATGGGTACGAAGGTTATCAACATTCATTCTCGTCATCGCTGTTGATAGCGAACCCATTTTCGATCCGCGTGCTAGACTCTTAACTTTTATAGTACGCTCGAGTTCTTTTACGGCGTTACCAAATGAGGTGAAAATCGATAGGTTCCTGTGAATAGTGGGGGCAGAAAGGGTTAACTAGTCTTTGCATCATACTCGAATTGCAAAATGGTATTAACCTTACTTTATACTAAATACTTTACAAAAATTTATTCGCGAAGTAAGAGAAAAAAGTAACTTTGTAATCGATTATTTTACGAGAGACAAATAAATATAAATGTGAGAAAACGAAGGGATGAAATCGATTGCAACCGTTGCAGAAAACTAAAATGGTGGCGCTTCCCAGTGAATTTTATAGGAAGTAATTTGATGGTTGGTAAATTGTTCTGGAAATTTGTGAATAACAAATTAAAAATATCTTAAAATTATATAAATCTAATAAATTAAATTTTTTTTAAACGGTCTAATTGAGAAATTAAATATATTTTTATGTATAATAAAATTACCTAACACGCTCTCATACCATTTGCGCTGGTAAAACAGAGATTAGTTTGAAAGTGAAACGCCATACACCATCATAACCTTTACGATCAATCTAACGAAATGAGATGAAATTTTTGCCAATCGTTTAGTAGTTAACTAAGAAATGATAATAATAATTTAGTTTGAGTAATTGTCACGACGTTAGCAAACAAAAATTAACCCGGTAATCAAAAATTTATGTTTCAATATACGTTGATAGGGAATTGTTTGGTGGTTTCAAATTAATAAGAATTAATTTTGCGGTAGAATAGAGTATGATTAATGAAAAAGTGAATCAGTCTTACTAAGTGAATTTTAATCTAGTTATATAACACTAGCGATCAAGGGATTAAAAACCTGAAATCCAGTAACTTATTTATAGTAACACCAACAAATACATAATTTATATAAATAAATGTAGTAAATCTATTAAAAGTAATCACTGTTAGAGAATCGTTAAGTTTATAATTGGCGCCATTTAATGCGAAGCAGACACCGCAGTTTAACATCCGTAGGCTGAACAATTTTTGTTATTAATTCCGTTTCAATTAGATACTATCAAACGATTAAAAAAATACAATTCGAATCATTAAGCGATTCTCTAACGATGAGTTGCACTTATTTAAATGAATTGTAATCTTTTTTTAGTGTTGTTGCTAGTAAGTTACTAGATGTCTGATCTCAAATTCTCAAGTTACTTTATTTTTGAAGATATGTCACTAGGTCTCAAAAGTCACTAGGATGAATTTAGTTATCTATTAATTATTGTATAATTAGGTGTGTACTAAAAAATGATGGTGTTTTCAAATTTGAAATCATCAAACAATTTTTTGTCGATTGGTATAAAAATATTAACTTTTAAATTTTAGCGAACATTCCGATATAGAAAATACAAAAATACGAAAAGATGGCGCTGTACAATTATTTTGTCGAAATCGCTTGAATCGTACTCTTCTTAAATTTCTTTCTATTTTCAGCATTCTCTCTTCCAGAACGTAGGTTTGTTCGTTTTCGTTGGTTCACGTTGGTTAATTAGCGCCGCGCAGCAGTAAGTTTCATTGCGCATTCGACTGACGTCACATCCGTGACGCTCCCGGTATACGTGGGGATCTCACTTCCGTTGAACCTACCTAAAATCCATTTTCTTTCTGGCCGTTCATCTCGTCGGATTAATTTTATTGGAAGGAATCTGCGTTCATCGTGGATCGAACGAGGTGTGTTGATTCAATCGATATAAAATATTATTATTCGTTTTTACAATTATTAAAAAAAAATAATATTTATATTAAACTAATTTTACTTTCATTGATATTTGTGCTCATATAATGAATGTAGAAAACTGAAATGAGTTAAATTTTCGTTTATTTTGCCTAATCATAGACAATCCATAGTTTTATGTAAATGAAAATTATGTTTTATTCGTTTTTTAAATCTTTTATGTATAACAAATACATTTGATTTATTGTTTCAGCATGGACCTGAATTTTGAATGGAATAATTATTGAATTTACCGGTCAGTTACTAAATTGTAAGAACAATGTATCTTTACAATTTAACGCTACAGCGTGCCACTGGCATTACGCATGCTGTTCATGGGAATTTTTCTGGCAGTAAAATGCAAGAAATACTAGTCTCACGAGGTAAATCCTTGGAACTCTTGAGGCCAGATCCAAATACTGGAAAAGTACATACATTACTTACTGTCGAAGTTTTCGGCATCATAAGATCATTAATGGCATTTAGATTAACTGGAGGAACAAAAGATTACATAGTAATAGGATCGGATTCAGGCCGCATTGTAATTTTGGAGTATATTCCAGCAAAAAATGTATTTGAAAAAGTACATCAAGAAACTTTTGGTAAAAGTGGCTGTAGGCGTATTGTTCCTGGTCAGTACCTCGCTATCGACCCAAAAGGCAGAGCTGTTATGATTGGTAATTATTATATTTTGATATCAGTACTAATTTCTTAAATTCTGTGCAATATTAAATGATTATTTTATTGATCCGTGTTTCACCTGATTAACATTGATTATACACATTCAATAATGATATTATTGCAAATCATGTAACATGAATTACTCTGATATTTAATTAATTTGTTATAGTAAAAATATTGATATTCTGTTACAGGCGCAATTGAGAAACAAAAGCTTGTATACATATTGAATCGTGATCCTGAAGCTCGCTTAACTATCTCTTCACCTCTGGAAGCTCACAAAAGCAACACTTTAGTGTATCATACAGTTGGCGTTGATGTTGGTTTTGAAAACCCTATGTTCGCTTGTTTGGAAATTGATTATGAAGAAGCAGATAGCGATCCAACTGGAGATGCAGCTGTTAAAACACAACAAACTTTAACGTTGTATGAATTAGATCTTGGTTTGAATCACGTTGTGAGAAAATATAGCGAACCACTGGAAGAACATGCTAATTTTCTTGTATCTGTACCTGGAGGGAATGATGGACCCAGTGGTGTTCTTATTTGTTCAGAAAACTATTTAACATATAAAAATTTAGGAGATCAACACGATATCCGTTGTCCAATTCCAAGAAGACGTAATGATTTAGACGATCCCGAGCGAGGAATGATTTTTGTTTGTTCTGCAACTCACAAAACAAAAAGTATGTTTTTCTTCCTTGCTCAAACAGAACAAGGTGATATTTTCAAAATAACACTCGAGACTGATGAAGACATGGTTACTGAAATTAAATTGAAGTATTTTGATACTGTACCTGTGGCTACAAGTATGTGTGTTTTAAAGACTGGTTTTTTATTTGTTGCATCTGAATTTGGAAACCAGTAAGTATTAGTAAAATCGAATTTCACATGTCGAATAATAAGAATTGATTATTAAAAATAGTTATTCTTCACAGCTATTTATATCAAATTGCTCATCTTGGTGATGATGACGATGAGCCAGAATTTAGTTCTGCTATGCCATTAGAAGAGGGGGATACCTTTTTCTTTGCTCCACGTCCTCTAAGAAATTTAGTATTAGTGGATGAAATGGACAGCCTATCGCCTATAATGACCTGTCAGGTATAATAGTTTAGAATTTATAAATTTTAAATTGCACTGATAAGTAGAGGATTTACATTTATTGTCTATCTTCTGTGGTCAGTGCAAGAATAAAAATTCTTAGTCGCCTTCATTTTGTTTTTGCAAACTGAAGTGAAACCTAGGAATGACAATAATATCACATCATTTTATTATATTTATTTGAACGTAAGTCCAGCCATTCATCATTTTTTCATCCGATAGGTTGCTGATCTAGCTAATGAAGATACACCACAGTTATACATAGCTTGTGGAAGAGGACCTCGTTCAACTCTGAGGGTATTACGTCATGGTCTTGAAGTATCTGAAATGGCTGTTAGCGAACTACCTGGCAATCCCAATGCAGTATGGACTGTCAAAAGACGAGTAGACGGTTAGTCAATAATTCGTATATTACTGGAATATCGCTACCAATTATTTTTTCAGTAAATTTCTATATTTTAAGAAAAAAAAAATTCTGAAAAAATAATAGATGGTCTTTAAATCTCTGTACATTTGCGTATCGAGATATCCGTTGAAAGTCTAAAAGATATTAACAATCTGGTGGCTTGATACACTCTTATCAAACACCAGTTCTTTCTTACAGACTGCCTGCATTCAATTGGTTGAACTCCTGAACGCTGAAACCTGTGAGGTAAGAATTGAACAAAATTGGTATGACAAAACAATCCCGTGTCACCACAAGAGACCGTGAAATTCGGCTCAGGATCATCTACTGCTGTTTCATTATTTCAGTCAAATTTTCATATACGTTTTATAAGAGGTACAAATATTTTTGTTAATTTTGATTACAGAAGAATATGATGCATACATCATTGTGTCTTTCGTCAACGCCACTCTTGTACTGAGCATTGGTGAAACAGTCGAAGAAGTTACAGATTCCGGTTTCCTTGGTACCACACCGACACTTAGTTGTTCGGCTTTGGGAGAGGACGCTCTAGTTCAGGTAATTGAACAATTTATGCATTATTATTAACAATGAAACGCACTATGGTATCTACAACACCTGGTCCACCACGTGTTGTTCGTTAAACGGTGCAAGATTAAAAGAGTTTACCGCATCGTTGAAAAACGCAGATGTTTAACTGCGTTTTTCTGGTATATCGAACTCGACAAAAATTATTATTACAATTTTTTATGAACTTATTATTACTTTGTTTTCGATTAAGTATGTCGTTTTTGGTTTGTAGGTGTATCCAGACGGTATTCGTCATATTCGGGCGGATAAACGTGTTAATGAATGGAAGGCGCCAGGGAAGAAAACTATTGTAAAGTGTGCAGTAAATCAGCGACAGGTTGTAATCGCTCTTACTGGCGGCGAACTAGTATACTTTGAAATGGATCCAGTACGTATATATTTTTCTCATATTAATTATGCACTACATTGTTCTCTTTGTGAGATTTTATTTTCACTCAGACGTAAGTTAGTGCGAAATTAAAGTAGCTTCTCTAACGACGTTGCCTGCGGTTATGACAATTAATAGTCGCATTCTATACAGAGTGGACATTTGAATAAGAAATTTGAGTGTCATTCGTATTGTTTCATAAATTTAACCGCAAATAATATTTGTATTTTTCAGACTGGTCAATTAAATGAATATACCGAAAGGAAGAAAATGCCATCAGAAGTAATGTGTATGGCTCTTGGAAATGTTGCGGTCGGTGAACAACGATCTTGGTTCTTGGCGGTCGGATTACAGGATAACACAGTGAGAATTATCTCATTAGATCCTTCAGATTGTTTAGCTCCGAGAAGTATGCAAGCTCTTCCTGCTGCAGCAGAAAGTTTGTGTATTGTCGAAATGGGTATCAAAGATTCCGATAATTCAGAAGATTCTGGTCCTCAACAGTCTAGTTTATATCTCAATATAGGTATGATTTTCTATTACTGGTATTATTTTTTATTTTACAATTAACGATAATTTATTTGTTTGATTTTTAACTTGTAGGATTACAAAATGGTGTATTATTGAGAACTGTATTAGACCCGATTTCTGGTGATTTGGCTGACACGCGTACTCGTTATTTAGGTTCACGCCCCGTAAAACTTTTTAGAATAAAAATGCAAGGAAATCAAGCCGTACTTGCGATGAGCAGTCGGTCTTGGCTAAGTTACTACTATCAAAATCGTTTCCATTTGACACCACTTTCTTACGAGAGTTTGGAATTTGCGTCGGGATTCAGTTCAGAACAGTGCCCCGAGGGCATTGTTGCTATATCAACGAACACGTTGAGAATTTTGGCGCTCGAGAAACTTGGTGCTGTTTTCAATCAAGTGAGTTTTCCATTGGAATACACGCCAAGGAAATTTGCTATTCATACCGATTCGGCACACTTAATCGTTACCGAAACCGAGCATAATGCATATACGGAAGAAACGAAGCAACAAAGAAGATTACAAATGGCGGAAGAGATGCAAGAAGCTGCGGGTGCTGAAGAGGCTTCAGTAGCCCGAGAATTGGCAGAAGCGTTTTTATCGGAAGAGCCTAATGAAGCTGTATTCGGTGCCCCCAGAGCCGGTCCAGGGCTCTGGGCGTCGCTCATTCGAATAATTTCACCAACCACAGGAGAAACTTTTGAAGTTCAGAGATTCGAACAAAATTTAGCAGCGTTATGGTAAATGTTTATGAGTATATGTAATTAGGTGAGGAATGTTCTGATTTACTTTTAATTTGTGTAATTTAATTTTATTACAGTTTGGGACTTGTTAAATTCGCGAACCAAGGCGATCAACTGTTTCTTATTGTAGGCGTAGCCAAAGAATTCCAACTAAATCCTAGAGTTAGCAATGGAGGGTTTTTATACACATATAAGTAAGTTTATAAACATGAAAACTCTTATATCTTCAAATTATTTTATAAAATTCGTGTTCAAATGATGACAATCACACTATCTGTTTATAATTGATGAGAATCCTGCAGTTCTGATTTTAAACAATTCATTAATTACTACATCGATTTAATTGAAATTGGTATAATAAACATATTTTGGTTTTTAGAGTTAATCCAGAATGTACAAATCTTGAGTTACTACATAAAACTCCGGTGGACGAGGTACCTCTAGCTATTTGTCCTTATCAAGGTAGAGTTTTGGTTGGAGTTGGACGAATGCTCCGACTCTACGATATGGGAAAGAAGAAGCTACTACGAAAATGTGAAAATAAACACATACCTAATGCGGTAGTTTCAATTAATGCGGTCGGTCAACGAATTTACGTTAGTGACGTACAAGAATCCGTTTATGCTGTGAGATACAAAAGACAAGAAAATCAATTGATCGTCTTCGCTGACGATACTCATCCTCGCTGGATCACTACCACTTGTGTATTGGATTACGATACCGTAGCCACCGCCGATAAATTTGGGAATATTGCTGTGGTATGTATCATTCAATTAGTCAAAAATGTTTGCTTTATCTTTCACCTCTTTTCGAAAAATTTGTATTTATTATAATTTTTTCTCTGAAGATACGATTAGCGAGTGGTATCAACGATGACGTAGATGAAGACCCAACTGGGAATAAAGCGTTATGGGACAGAGGTCTCTTGAATGGAGCTAGTCAAAAAGCAGATACCGTTGCGTGTTTCCACGTAGGTGAAACTGTAATGTCTCTACAAAAAGCAACACTCATTCCAGGGGGTTCAGAGAGTTTAGTTTATACAACATTAAGCGGTACTGTGGGAGTCCTTGTACCATTTACAAGCCACGAGGATCACGATTTCTTTCAACACTTGGAAATGCACATGCGATCGGAACATCCTCCTCTCTGCGGAAGGGATCATCTTTCGTTTAGATCGTATTATTATCCTGTGAAAAACGTGATAGACGGCGATCTTTGTGAACAGTTTAATTCTATAGAGCCAACAAAGCAGAAGAGTATAGCTGGTGATTTGGAAAGGACTTCTTCCGAAGTCTCGAAAAAGCTCGAAGACATACGTACTCGATATGCCTTCTAAATATTCCATTATTTTATTGTATTATTTAATCATCAATGTGATGATCCGGTGAATTGGAATTTCTCCAAAGCCAAAAAGCAACAAATTTTATATGAAGATTTACAAAATTGTTCTAGCGATTATTGTATTTATTGAACCATTTGCGGTTGTTGAAAATCACCTCTTTAATTTATTATCGCCGAGTCATTTGAAAAATGAATTGTCATTGATTGGTATACATCTACAGAATGTGGGAAGTAAAATTTTATTTATAATTGAACCAAAAGCTGTTGAAGTTTTGAAAAAATACGATTCATTATTCTTCATTTTGAATATGTACAAAACTATTTTTAACGTGATAACTTTTATATGAGCCAAAAAGTAAGATTTTAGATTGTAAGATCACGCTAAACGTAACGAACGAAATTAAATAATCGATCTTGTAATAGAAAACTTGGAAAGATATTACAAAGTTGAATACTTTCTCTACGTTATTTCCAGAACCAGCGAATTTTCGGTACCCGAGAAATAACAGAACGTAACATTCTGTTGAATTAAATAAATTACAAGGCATCGATAAATTTAAGTGTGTTAATTTCTTGTTTTGAATATGTCACGAATGAACTGTCTTATTTTAAGTTAAGAATTATATCTATCTTTTAAATAGATATTCTGTAAATAGTGTATCATAAATTTTTGTTTTACCGAACCTGAATATTATTAACTTTGTTTATTCGATAGTCTGGTTCCGCATATTACACTTCCCGCGTTATAAAATTGTATTTCTTTTCTCTTTTCTTTTACATGAAACAGTCATTAAGTAAATATAAAAATTGAATTCAAAGCGATAATTAATTCCTCACTATATATATCATATCTTCGCTAATTTCCTCTACTCCTTGCCAACGTAAAGCAGAAAATGAAATTGCGAGACTGTGCGAATTAATTTCCTTGCAAAGGAAATCCTTGCGAAGGGAATCTATTTGAATGCATAAAACAACGAGATAACGCGTTCGTGAAATCACAAGAGTAGACCGCTGCCTCTGAAATCGATGGGAGTTTACATTTGTTGTGCAAACACTGAAGCAAATTACCGTACTACCAGAACAGAGTGGTAAAAGAGCAAAGAACGAGCTACGCTGGTTAGAATTATTCTCAAGTGGCGCGAGATGAGTGATACGTATGTATATGAAAACTCGCAAAGCACTCGACTGCGATTAGCCGTGGAATCGCGCACGGCGCTTGTTGGCTTATTTAAAAAAGTAATGAAAGTAGTGGGTGGACGGGGAATAGGGAGGTAGGGGAATAACCGCGAATCGTGTCTCTCAAGAGAAACAGAAAAAAACATAAAATATAGGCTAAGGCTCTCGAGGTGAATGCATCGGTGCACCGTGCCAGAGCGGGATTTTCAAGGCGAGGCTGGATAGAGTGTCGATAGACGCGAAAGCCGAAAGGAAATGCTCGACGGAAAATGGCAAATGGGAAAAGAAGCCGAGAAACTCAACGTTATAAATGCGTGGATCCGTCGAGAGTCGAAAGTAGCACTTTCTACCTGTTAATTGCCACAAAATTCGTTGAAAAGTACGAATTTTGTGCTCGTGAAATAAAATTACCTCTTTCCATGAAATTCATTATCAGTGTTACACTTCATTGTCGAGAGATTCGATTCGTCGAACGGATTGAATGTATACCAACCGAGAGAAAGAGGGAGAGAAGGAGAGTGGTAGTGGGAGAGGGCATGGGAGGCATTGGGGTCAATCGGATTTTCTTCTCCTGTATCGCGACAAAATTTGTTTATCCACATTGTGCCTCTCAGATTGCCAATCGATTCGAATGTTTTTGTACGAAAACTCTACGAGAGGAGGTACATCGTGACAGTTCCTTTGTCCGTTGAGCAATAGTAAGTATTTTATAATAGCGATAGTTGGATTCAATGAAAATTCATCGAGATTATCTTTCATTAAAACTGAAATTTTTATTATTCACCACAATGAAAAAATACGTTTTAATTTCATCGACACCCAACCTGTAAACATGAGCAAAAATATATGCTGCCAAATATTTTACATACAATAGTAATATCGATAAATAGAATATCGTATACTAGTTTGGTATATATTTACTATCAGCTGTTGTGATCCAGTTTGTCAAATTTCAATTATTTTTATTTTTTTAAATTAATAATTGATATTACATTTTTATGTCAATAAACATAATTTGAATACTATAGTCTATACGAAATTGTGATCTGGTTATTATTTGACGAACGTACAACCAGGAGTTTATGAAATTAAACATCTTATTAAAAGTAATGGATAGAATTTCGAAAAGCACTCCCGAGCATCTGAGCTAAAATTTTACCCGCATCAGAGACAGCAGCTAACCAGTACATCGCAATGAATCTTGGCTTACCGTATTATTTGAAACCTGTATTACTTGATCTTATCGAGATAAATATTGTGGCTCCGATACAGTTTTTATGATATAACCAGAAAATGAAAAAAATTTTTTAATTACTTCAAAATTGTTTATTTTCAGAAATTACGTAAAAAGATTTTGTAAGACTCAATAGTATAAATTTTGACGTTACGAATGCTTGCTTATCGATAATGGTTTTTCAAACACCATTACATTCGAAATTGTAATTTTCACATTAATTCAACCTGAAATTCTCACAGTAAACTCCAGAAATATTGCATTATCGAGAAAATATATTCTCCTTGGATGGCTGTTCACTTCTTTCTTTATAAATAGTGAACTTTCGAAGAAGATTTATGAAACTTCTCGGTTATAGATTGTGTAATTTTACACGACCTTATTCAATTATAACCCAAAAATTAGATACTACATTGAAGAATATTGATTGTTTGTTATTCGATGTTTCATGAAATTCAAATCTTTTGGTGTAATAAAAAAAAAATGAAAGTTTATCAACTAGAACTATTTCGAGTTCTAAGCTTATGTTATTGACAAATTGGCAAAGACTTTTAACCCTTTCACGACCAAGCGAAATATTTTTCCCATCTACAAAAATCGTTATTTCTTGTTTAATTATTATTAAATCAATATTTTTTTTACTGAAAGTCAAAGTAAAACGTGTGTCCAAGGCAGCAAATATGTTTCTGAAGGAATAAAAAAAAAAATATAACTGTCCTACTATCTTTTTTTTTATATTTTCTCATTTTACACCCTCGCAATAGCTAAAATATTGTGTTGGATTGGCATATTAAGTCTTGGAAACCTATGGCCCTGAAAGGGTTAACCTACTTAAAGAGACTCTATTTAACATTACTGTTGAACTTGAGTCAAAATAAATATTAATGCGAAAAAAGATAAAAAGTTTATCGGGACACGAATAAACGATGATCGAGAATTCGGCAACGGTTAGATTATTTCTGTACGCGTTTTAAAAAATACGAAAAAACAGGGAAATAGGGTTGCATGTGTATAGAGAGAGAGAGAGAGAGAGAGAGAGAGAGAGGGAGGAAGGAAAAAGATTACGAGTGTGTGCATCCGTGACTCGGAGGGCGCTTGGAGATTGGCTCGGATGCGGGAGGGTTGAAGCGTGCGCGAGTGAGAGGAGGCGGGTGGCGGGGTGGATGGCAGGAACGATCGATGCATCGAGGCGTCGGGGCGCCCAGCGGCCAGGCCCCTGAGCTCAACCTCGTTCCGACGTTACCGAGTAGTGCGAGTGTAGATTCTCGCGAGAGGGAGAGAAAGAGAGAGAGAGAGAGAGAAAGAGAAAACGGGAGTATCGCGTTCAGTTGCGCGCCGATCGTCAGCTCGTCAGCTCGTCAGCTCGCGAGATACGCGCTCCGACCAGTAACGATAAATCGGACGATAAAACGTCAAATGGGAAGGCAAAATCGTGTAGGATGAGCCGAGCGAGCGAACCGAACGTCCTCCCTCGGCGATCGAGCGTGCAGTGGAAGAGGAAGGAGTCCTAGTCCCGAGTGTGGTGCATGTACGTGCACGTGTGTGGCAAGCGACTCGCGACGGGATCGAACGGTGATGTCGTGTGATGCTGGAGTCACCGGCCGACGATTATGCTAAAGACGTTCGCGAAACGTTCGCGCTCAGTACGGCCGACCGATGCGAGGGGCCGATTTCACGAGGATAGCTGATCACGGGGCTGGCCGAGGATCGCGGCTGATCGCGACACTCGCCTTTACGATTCTGCTGCTCGAGGGCGCGCGTCCGGCGCGGGGCGGCGCCTGCGGCCTCGCCGAGCTCACCTGCGCGGACGGACACTGCGTGCCTATAGATGCCTACTGCAACGGCCAGAACGACTGCGGGGATGGGAGCGACGAGCCCTCCATGTGCACGCCGTGCAATAGGACCTACCACGGTCAGGAGGGCAGGACGTACAAGCTCGATCTGCCGCGTCCCTCCGAGGATCGTCTGCCCTTCCTCTGTCATTTGACGTTCACGGCGGCCGGCCAGGGCTACGGCGAGCTCGTTCAGCTGCTCTGGGACGCGTTCAGCGTCGGCCGGCTCGAGCCCGACGCGCCCAGCTTGCAGAGCAGCTGTCCCGAGGGTTCCCTACAGCTCGCCGAACTCGGCAGACACTTCACCGGCGGCTTCTGGTGCGGCGCGTCCGAGGCTCGCGCCACCTACTACAGCGAGACCAGCACGGTCACGGCGTCGATAAGGCTCTTCCGTGCCCCCTCGACGGTGCCCTTCGAGTTCAAATTGAGGTACCGATTCGTCGCGAGGAACGAGGCTGTCGCTCGATTGGGGAAGCCGGAGTTGCCTATCGAACGTGGCTCGCCGGTACCAGGTTGGTTCATCTTCTGTTTCTACTCGATCCTCCCGAGTCAAAATTAAAACATTGAATTTAGCCTCCAAATCCTACTCGAGGGTAAGGAGACTAAAATCATTTTTTTAAATCATGATAACCCTAGTAGAAATGAAATCGAGTTTTTAGCCAGTAACTGGCCAGTTTTACTAGATATCAACAAAAACATGGCGACTTTGAATAAAGCTGACAGCTTTCAGGTTATCAAAATTGTGATTGTATTATTGTAATCGTGATGATGTTACTGGATACGCTTATTGCCTAGTTACTAGATTTGATTGCTGGCCAGTTTCTAGACATAATCAAGTAAAACTTAGTGTTATTTATTATAATAATCAGTGTTATTGTGATTGTGATAATTGTGATTATGTTACTGGATATGCTTACTCCCTAGTTACTAGATTTGATTGCTGGCCAGTTTCTAGACTTAATCAAGTAATACTTGATTAATTTCTACTAGGGAAGCCATGTATCGAAACTGTAATTTCAACCCAAACTTGGTAATTTTGTCCGCTTTTACCAAGTTTAGGTTAGAATCATTGTTTCAGAACAATAAATGTAGCCTCCAGAACCTACCTTTCTACTTTGGTGTGATGAAGTGTGGTGAAAGTAAGTTTCGGAAGCTCAAAATATTTTTTTAAAACACTAATTTCAGCCTCCATATCCTATTTTGAGGGTATTTAGAGTTTAAATAATGATTCCCTTTTAGCGGCAAGTACCACAACAAAAGAAATGAGGTTAATGAGGCTGTATTTATTGTTTAAATTTTGACTCGGGTTGTATGGCTAATTTTCGAATAACTGTCATTTTTACAGCCAACGCTTTTCATGAATTAAAAATGCTTTCTTAGGTGTTTTTTTTTCGAATTTCACATAGAGTTAAACCAAGAACGCCTTTCTATTACAACTCTGTAACAGAAAGAAAGTTTAAACGATACCGGAAAATTTTGGTAGCCATGGTACTGACGTATAAATAAAATAAAAGCAGCATCGAAAATACTTATCTAGTTGCTGCAATAATACATATTTTCACTGAAAAAAAAATTAAAAATTACAATAACAAAATTCTGAGTTATTTATTAATTTCTTCGATTCTCTTAACAATGTTAAAATTTCATTCATTATAAAATAATTTAACAGTGTTTTTTGTAACAAAAAATAAATACAAATTCGACCGATATTACGTTCGAAATTTAATCGTAATTTATTATGACAAATACTTTCATCAAGAAAAAAGTGACGTTAAATGATAAATAAAATAGTAAACATATAAAAATCACGTTTATCTGAAAATTATCCATATACAAATGTGGAACCAACATACTTTGATAAAAGAAATTATTCTTTGTCATTTATAATCATATAGTTTCATTTATATGGGATATACGAATTTTATTAGAAAATACACATGCCCAAAAATGAGAAAACTGATTGTTTCTTTCATTAATTGAATTTGGTAATACTTTTTTGATCAAATTATCATTAAATAAGTAGTTGTCATTATGCAGTTACACAGTTATATAAAATTATTTGTGGTACTGTACCATTCTATTATATTGTATTTCCAAAATCAAAAATAATCAAAACAATCTTCTACGTTGGAATCGTTTGAGAATGAGAAAAAAATAAGTTCTCGAGTATAATTGTTATCTTATTTGAATGAGCAATTAGTCTCATTGAGCGCTTTTAGTAAACTTTAGTCAAAAACACCGTATGAAATACTTATCCACTAGAAGATAGGAATGCACATGAATTAACTTTGGAGAACTAGCATTTTATCCAGTTTTTGTTTACAAATTTATTACTATTATTATTGTTTTGAATGTTGCTTTGAACCCTGAAAATTTTTTTTATACTCGTTATGATGTTTCCAGACAATTTGGCGTCTTTGGTTCTTTTTTCGGTTTCCAGTTACTAATACTTCAAGAAAAACCATTAAATAAAATTGTCTCTTTTTCCCAATTAGTAAACCGTCTATAATTTTTTAATATTGATTCCGCGTATTATTATCATCGACTTATTTAGAATTTTAATTAGGTTCGCAGTTTCAAACTTGAGAAGTTTATAATTAAAACTGACACATAAATATGTATTATATTTTCCATATCGCGTGTTATGATTTGTTACTCTGAAGCGGTAATACAGATTTCATTTAAAAATTATTCATTACTAAAGGAAAGTGAGGCGTACACAGAAAAAAAGGATCACTTGAATCAAGAAATATATACTTGATTCAAGAGAGTTATGCGGAAGAAAGAAAAATTCCGTCATCAAGAAAATAATTTCTCCATATTAGTAGAAAATTAAATTCTTGAATTGAGAATTTTTTTTCTTGAATGAAGAATTGCCATACTTGAACCAAATCTATTTTGTTTTATCTTAAGATGATTATTTCTCAAATAAAAAAAATAGTTTAAAAATAATAATAATAAATAATAGTTTCTTGAATGAAGAATATATTGACTTATTCAAGGACACACGTTCTTGGATCAAGAAATTCACAACTATTGTTTTTAAAATTTATTTCTTCATTCAAGAAAGAAAAAAAGACTTGATATTGGAAAGTATATTTCTTCCGCATAACTTTCTTGATTCAAGTAATCCTTTTTTTCTGTGTATGCGTACATCGGTGTAAAATAAAATTGTTTTACCGTTATTTCGAATATAGTATGAAAGTACTTTTATGAAATTTTAAAAATAATATATCTACGTATATTTTGATTGTTATAACATAAGTACACGAAATAAATTATTAAATCAAGAATTTTTATGAGTTACTCAAATATTTATTTTTAATGTACTCGATACTAATATCTCAATATTATTATCCTCGGCTCTTAACCATTAAAAATTAATATGAAATCCACACATAAATCATCCTTTTCCAACAACATCTCATTCAAATTCACTCAGTTTTATCAGCCCGAGATATAAAACAATATCTTCCCTATTGGAATACAATTGCGGTTCACAGATTCACGTAAAATCTACCCTAAGACCATCTTACCCCTAGTAGAAATTAGTCAAGTTTTATTTTATTTAGTCTAGAAACTCTATAATTAAGCATATCTAGTAACATAATCACAATCACAATTTTGATAACCTGAAAGCTGTCAGTTTTACTCAAAGTCGTCATGTTTTTGTTGATATCCAGTAAAACTGGGCAGTTATTAGACACTTACTCGATCGTACACTAGCCAGTTCCTAGTTTAAGTCCAGTTAAACTGGCCAGTTACTGGCTAAAAACTCGATTTCGTTTCTACTGGGGACCTTACGTGTTGTTTGTTTTCTTGTCTAATTGGGTATTTAATTTCAGGTACTTATTGCTCTCGAAATTTCTACGAGTGCCATACGAAGCAATGTCGAATCCAGAGCCCGAATTATCCTGGAGAGTATCCACGAAACGCCAGCTGTCTGATCACTCTGAGGCAGAAGGAGGTGCCGACGTGCAAGCACGCGATGATATCGGTGAGGAGCGGCCCGAGCGGCTCCGCGGTTTCGAATAACGGCAGCTTGAGCGTTTGGCGGGACTGCCCCTCGAATCGCGACAGGCTGATCTTCCGCGATGGCACGCGATCCGAGGATCCGATACTTCTCATCTATTGCGGCGGCCCACTTCCCAGGGTGACCGCGCGCGGTCCCAGCATGCAAGTGGAGTTTCGCAGCTCGTCCATCGCCATCCCTCTGGGTTCGTCCCAGCTCAGAACGGAGTTGGACATTCAGGTGATATACGTGGATTCGGACGGTCTCGATTACGCGAGGGATCCTCAGGGCTGTCAATTTTTCGTCAACGAAACGACCAAGAGGAGCGGGATTTTGAGGGCACCGTTGCACGCGCTCGCCCCGAGCAGCAGCTGCACGTGGAATATGAGAGGCTCGATCGGTGACAGAGTCTGGTTGTATTTCTCCTCCTACTCCCAGAGAGACTTTACGGGTAGTACCGAGAGCAATGTGACTAGCAGTCAGCAACAGCAGCAGGAGATGTCGGTACCGTGTACCGTCAAACTCTCCGTTTGGGACGGGACCTCGGTGACCGGCTTGCCGATGGCTACCCTCTGCGACGAAACTCCGAAACTGTGCGCTCACGCCGCTCTAAGAAACGCTACCAGAATGACCAGACCGTGCACCAAGGACGAGAGTTACCTCACGATCACTCCGAGCCTCACTCTTAAAATGGAAACCGTTTTGGGCACTGCACTCCACACAGTCAACTTTCATGTTAGTAGAATTTGGCTCTAAAATTTGTCGATAAAGCGAATCTTGAAGCATTACAGAACTAGACATTGATTTTTTGAATAAAATATCGCTAGATCTAGTAAGCATTTCGGTTAGTTCCTTCGGGACGAAATTTCGCGAATAAACTCTCCTCTTTTCAAATAATATCCTTATTAGAGTGTCCGTTAATTTGGTGATTTTTTATTTCGTTTGATTTCCACCAAAAATCTTGTTAATATTGTAGAAAAAAAAAATTATATGAAATTTGAGCGTTGTCCGATGACATTAACACGTGCCACCGAGCAATCAAACTTTTAAACGTAAATAACATTGACTTTTTGAGGTTTTTTACTGTTTTAATTATTTTCCACGTGAGACGGTTAAAATAAAATGTTAAGTACCATCTATTAATAGTTCATAGTTTCTCTTCAGGGGCAAATAGAAAGTTTTCATGGGGAATATCAAAATTTTTGGTTTTGAATGTGTTTATTGAAATTGTGAAAAAGCTGAAATTAAAGAATTATGATTTCCGGTTTATATGATTTATTATTGTTTCTTTATCTATGATGAGGACTGGTAATCGATAAAGTATATAAATAGATGGCGTATGAGTTTAACGCAACGGCTAAATTTCAACATTATCAATTACCCTTTAATTCCATCAATTCATAATTACAATACACGAGTTTCAAAACCAAAATTTTTGATATTCCCTTTAAAAGAAACTATGAACTATTAATTTTACATTTTTGTTATTAACAAGATTTTTGGTAGAAATTAAACGAAATAAAAAATCATAAATTAACGGACACCCTAATCCTTATACATTGTGCGCAAGAATTAAGGAGTCACTTTGTTTTCGATGAAAAGTGAGTGATATTCAACAAACTGTAACTTCGCAAAAAATGGTCGTACAATAATTCTGAAAAAAGCGTTGGAAAGCTTGGTTCTTCCACTTTCGAACCGCTATATTATAATTTTTTTCGGGAGTTCAAAAATCATATAATCCGAGGGAGTGTAACATTTATTTAAAAAATTTCTGAATCTTGGATACAAAAAGATACTAACATGTATAAGTATGCAAAAATATCTGATTTAAAGGGTAACGGTATGCTGTAAGAGGTAGAATGAAAATTCGATAAAAATTCACTTCAAACACTTTTTTGTTAATGGATGTATATCTTTGAACATAGTATATATTGTGTATCGGTGGTTCGGTCAATCGAGTCATTTTCGAGCTATTCTTCAGTTCAGTGAATATTTAGTTCATCCAGAAAGATGACAAAGCATGTGTCATCAGTCAGCTAAGTTGCTGCTGTTCGATAACATTGCCACCTTGTAAGGTTATTTTAGAAAAGATAGTACAAAGGAACTCGGTCGAAAGTACGTTATTTCGGCTTCGATTTTAAGACAGAAGTTCTAACATTTATGCTCCGTCTTCTGTGTTAAGAGGAAGTCCTATTTTATAAGGCTCAAAAAATGCAGTTTTTCAGGAACTTTTTTTTGTGATAGGGAGAGATAATTCGTTCTCTAAATTTATCACTTCTATCTAAACCTCATGAACTTTGAAAACAAATGTGAAATTCTATATTTTCAGCATCTTTTAAGAGAAAAAATATCTTTATATTCTCAAAATAGCTTGAAGGTGCTGAAGAAATTGTTCATACAAGTTTTTTAAACAATTTTTGAGATTTAGATAGAAACAAGGTACATAAGGAGTAAAACTTTTTATTCCTCATCCGTTTTCGATAATTGAGTTGGTTTTTTCGAAAGTGGTATAAGTCCACTTTTTAAAAAAATTGAGTTAATGCTAATTTTGATTAGCTATAGACACCTTCACTCCATAGTTATAATATGAAAAGAAGAAAAAAAATGGACTATACCACTCTCAAAAGAACCAGCTCAATTATTACGAGGTCTACTTTTCCTGCTGTTAAAAATGCAACATTACACAAAATGTGTAAATCTATTTTTACCTAGAAAAAATTATTTCGTATCCTACGAATATAGCACAAACTATACCTAAAAATTCGGTACAATAAATTATTTCTTTCTATCCTCAAAAATTCCCGAAATCTGTGTTTTTAAAGTCGAAAGTACGTACTTTGTACTGAAGTATATATAATGAAAAATAATATTATTGAGAAAAAAATCTTGTTGGACCAATTAAATATGCATTTCTATGTTGTTAAAACATTATTTTATAGAACGAAGAGGAAAATCTCTGAGAGAAAAATATAGTTGATTCAAGAAATATTTTGTTGGACTAAACGAATATTTTATTGAACAGTTAAAATGTCGTTTTGGAAATATTGGAAAGTACATTTTGTCGGTTCAACAATTTTCTTAGTGTATACATTACAGGGGCAGGAAGTTTGACATTCCTGCACTTCGCTTCGAGTATCGTGGCGCAGAAATATCAAGCTTCCTGCACGTGTAGTGTTATATAGGGGAGGGTGGGGCAAAATGGGCACCCTGAAATTTTTTATTAATAAAGCATATAATTAAAATAAATAATAATAATTTATTTAAGGGGGTATTCTAGTCTAGAGGCTCGATTTTGAGGTGATTTTATGGACGTAATAAGAATAAACAGTAATCATTTCAATTATCCATGTTTTTATCAGTCTTTCATTAACACTTGACCAATATAAGAAAGTGAAAAAGTTTTGAAAAAAATTCAAAATTGAAGCTGGTAGATGCCCTCAAAGTGGGAACTCCAGAAAAAAAGGTGTCTCCTCGTTGACACGATTCCAATCCTCCTGGTGATCGGATAAATAGAAGGAAAGGATAATTCTTAATAACAAGGATGTAGAATTGTCTGGACGTAGCGGATTTGAAAAAAAAAATTTTTTGCACAAAATGGCGTCTTTCTGAAAAAGAAGGTTATATTTTGCTTCCGTTTTTTTAACTTTGGTAATTTATTTAAAATAGTAAAGAAGGGAAAACACAAAAATCCCTACGTCGAGACAATTTTGATGATATTAAGAAAGTCTGTACCAAATTTCAAGTAAATCGGTGCATTAGAACTTGAGATATCGTGTCAATCGTATCGAAAAAAGTAGTTTCGAGGAAAATGCGTTTAAAGTTTCCACTCATATCGGGCAGTTTGAGTAGTTTAATGGTATATTATGCTCAAATTTTTCAATCAGCCATCCCTGTCTTATACAAAGCTCCTTCCTCTACCTCAAAAGCTGCATTTTCGACAGATCTTTCAGCCATACGAGCAGTTTTACCTTCTGTGGAAGGTAGGTTTTTTTTTGTTTTGGAAAATTTAAAGAGGGTAAAATTGACTATGACTCCGAAAATAATTCGAATTTCCGTAAATCCTCTTAAAGGCTTATTCTTGAAGGTCTAAAATTGAAAAATATGAAGAAAAAAAAATCGGTTTTTTCGAATTTCTAGACTCGAATACCCCCTTAATTTGTAAATTTTTTATTTATTATAAACACCGCTTAATGATAATATTCACGGAGTAAAGAATTTCGAAATCGTAAAACAACCAATTAATTTGTCTCACACAATTTGTATGGATGGGTTCTATTTTGCCCCACATTTTAGATTTTTTCATTTTAATGGACACAGCTCATCGATGTTGAATAACAAATAATGGCATATAAAGTAGTGCGTCGAGTGAAAAAACGTAAAGATATAACCATTTTTGTTTAAGTGGCCCATTTTGCTTCCCCTTCCTTTACTATGGTATATTTGAACAAAGCCTACGAAAGTGTCAAACAACGATAACCTTGACGTTCATCTTTCAGGCTCAATACGAGTTTGTAACGACCCTTCAAGGTGGAGAACAGTGGGGCGATGGGGTGTGCAGCAGGATCTGGCGAAAGGTCAAGAACGGAGAGGTTCAATCCCCGCGAGACGTCAGATTATTTGGCAGGGGTGGATCCTCGACTCTGGACTGCAAGTATCGAATCGAGGCTGGCGCAGGCGAGAGAGTCCGTTTAACGTTGCACAACGCGAGCTTCGGAGATGCCACTTCCTGCAGCAGCGAGCCGGACCCTCACACCGGCAGACCGCACTGCGTGAAAGAAACGGGAAGTCGCGAGGCGCGGTTCACGCTTTTCGAGTCCCCCTGGCGCGACGTGAAACTGCCGCGAGCCTGCCTCTGCGATAACACGACGAACCTGCCACTGGTTCACGTCAGTTCGGGCCGAGCACTCGAGATGACCTTCGTCATCGAACGTCAGGCACCCTACGAGGACTTCGACACGCTCTTCTTTCACGCGAGCTTCGAATTGATTCGAGCGCCCGAGTGCCCGCGAAAGCAGCGAGTTCGCGGCGAGGGCGGAGAGCTGAGGTTCGTCGCGCCCCCGCTGTCTCGACCGGACATCTATTGCGAAGGTCTGCCCTGGCTAGTTACTTCTTGTACTTTTTTGTTCTAGTTACTTCTTGTACTTTTTTTGAGTTAGTTTTTGTACTTTTTTTTGTTGGTCAATAAGGCCTATTTACCTTTTGTTTTAATATAATCAACTATATGTACAATACTGGGAATATGTTATTTTCTTATTTACTCTATCATAAGATATCTTTGTAGCACACATATGCTCTCACGTAGTTAATGTCAGTAGACCGAGTGCCCAGTGGCCGAGCCTCTATTAATCTCCTTTGAGATCAAAACGCTCATAAATTTTTACGCTTGTTTTTGTTATGCAAACTCTGTAAATAACTTTGACGATTAATAAAATAAGTTAAAAAAAAAAAGGTCTGCCCTGGCTGGTGGAGGCTCGCGACAATCGCTCGCTCTTCGTCCTCACCTGGGGCTGGTTCCTGCCTCTCGAGGGAGGTCCCGAGGTCAGCGACAGCGGTGCGAGCGCGGTCAAGTGCCCGACCACGAATCGGATCCTCCTGTACACCGGCTGGCCTCCGAGACTCCTGAAGGTCGTCTGCCCGGCGGAACCAGGAGCGCGCGAGTTCACGGTCCACGTTTTCTCCGAGGAGTGGCTTCACGGACCGACGGAGGGCCGTTACCCAGGCCCGCCCAGGGCGGCCGCTATGATCCTCGACTTCGTGGCTCGGGAGCCGGGCCAGGCTGCCGCCTCCTGGCTGGAAATTTCGAAGAGTCGAGCGGCTCTGAGGCGCCAGTTGAGGCTGCCCGAGCGCGGCGCGGACAACGAGACGAACGGCGCCGTCGACTGTCCCCACAAGTGCCCGGAGCTCGGTGCCTGCATCGCCGCGAGCCTCTGGTGCGACGGGCACAATCACTGCCCCTCCGGTCACGACGAGGCCAACTGCGGCAACGGGGCGAGGCTTCTCGGTCTCCTCCAGCCGACCATGTGGCTCGTCGTCGCTGGCTCAGCTGGAATTGTCACTGCCTTTGCGTGCCTCTTTGCTATATTACTTAGCAGGTTGGTTAAACTCAAAAGTTTACGTATGCAAACTGGTTAACCTCTTAGAAAGCTCAATGTGACATTACCCGAGTCGAAATTTGGAGCTTCTTTCTCGTTTTTAATGTCTTATTTGACAAGACGAAGAAGTTTTAGAAAAGGTAAAGTTACCTATAATGTTAATGCATTGTATTGTCTTAATTTCGACTTTTAAGTCTTACTTACACTGTTAAAAATTTCTATTGTGGTTTTACAACAAATGTGTTGGAAGTTTTGACGCAAGGCGGATTTAGTATTTTTACAACATGCCTAGTAATTTTGCAGAACAATTTTCGCTGAAGATTTTCTGTAAAATAACAAAATTTATTTGTAAAATTACAAAACTTATTTGTAATTTTACTAAGTGTTTTTCGTTAAATCTTTTATTAATCATTATTATTTTCAATATTATTTTTTTTTATAATTCTGTCGGTATTTCCGTTTGTATTTATTCAGACTCCTACCTATCATATGTTTTATATTTTATAATCGTAAATTTTATATGACGCAGGGTGGGATTCGAACACGTGACACTCGCATAATTTATACTACTAATATTATTTTATATTATGTAAATTGTTAAGAAGAGTTACGCGATTCTAATGTTTTTCGAAAATTTCAACTTCAAAGATTCAAAATTCGTAATGGTAATATTAAGAAGTAAAATTGAAACACAGTAATAATCATTTTACGACGACTTTAATAATAATAATTATTTATTTGTAAAGTTGGAATGAATCTTTGTAATTCAAATTACAATAGCAGTTAAAAATGAATTACAAATTTTTTTAGTAAAACTACAGTACTTATTTTACAAAAATACTGTACCAAATTGTAAAATTACAAAATTTAAAGAGTGTAAGCAGAACAATTGTATATTTGCAACTCATTATAATATTTTCAGAAATACTTATACTAATTTTACAAGAAATGTATTGCAATACCACATTACAACATAAAAAAGTGTAATTTTACTAAATATTGTTTTGTAACAATGTTGTAATTTTACACAATTTTTTAACAGTGTAGTATCCAAAACTGTACTCAAAAGTCGAATTCAAGACGAAATTAAAGACAAAAACGTTGAAATGAAAATGAATTTAAAGTTAAAAATATCTAGATAAAGTGGAAATAAAAGGTAAAACAGTCATATGTATATAAGACAAACGAATACAGCTATAAAATATTTATTTATTTCAAAACTTTTAATTTCACACTTAGTGTGAGAATTACAATTAGTATGTAATATGAAAAATCTTACATATAGTTATTTAACTATGAAAAATGTTTATCGAACTCAATTCGACTTTCCATATCATCCATATCATAATTTGAACGAATGCTATTAAAATTATTTATATTTCCATTGGGCGAAATTGAAGGTATTTGAAAGTAGTTGTGGTGGTTATTTTAAATGATTTCAAATCCAGCATTTTCAAAACTAAAATAGTTTACTATTTGAAAAATTTTTCCAAGTTAAATACATCGAAAAAGACAATACGTGTTACAAGTTATTGAAGATGAAATTCAGATTAGGCGTATTTCTTTAAAACAAAAAAGGTAAAAGTACGCCTAAATAGATGTCACAAGATAATAAAAGATAGAATTAAGTGCAAACGTATTTTTCGTAAGACGAGAAAGTTGAAAGAAATTTAAAAAGTTTATTGTAAAATAAATAAAATAGAATTAAATCGAGAAGACTTTTTGTTAAGATTAAAAAGTAGAATATAAGTCTAAAATTGTCGGCAAATCAGCGACATAAATGAAAACATGTTAGAAAAGTCCTAATCAAGTTTCAAATTTCGACTCAGGTTACGTGTAAATGATACAGCATTGCAATGTGTGTTGGATAATACCGTTTTTCACACGAGTTTTTTTGGAATGCCAAGAGAAATCACAGAAAAATTGCATCCGCAAAAGCCACTGTAGTGGCGTATAGTGCCTTAGAGATTATGTTGCAATCAACATTTTATAGTATATCCGAAGGGAGAGTCCTGCTTCACGATGCCTAAAAACGTTGTTCTTCGTGAATTTTTTTAGAGTAGGAAGAAGTAATTGATCAAAGCGAACTTTATGGTATTGTTTGCGTTTCATTTCTAGACTACAAAACCATTTTTATCAAGCAGAAATATTTACATTTGCATGTTCTATGTGAAAATTTGCATAAAGCCTCGTTTTCAATTATGGCAAAAGTTTAACTTCTAATACTAAATCTGATACAGGTATGGAACGAAATTGTTTAATTCTTATGTCTTTTTCCTGTCTTAACCTAACAACTCTGAAAAGAGTGTAACATTCTGTATTTTGAGCAACTTTTAGGGAAAAAATACATTCTCGATAAACAAAGATATGATTCTAATGTACTGGAAAAAATGTACATACAGATGTAATTTAACAATTTTGTAGATTCATACGAAAGAGACATATAAGTAGTGAAAATTTTCATTACAAGTATTACAAGCTTCGCTGTAAATGATGCTTTGTGCAAATATGTACATAAAATATGCAATTAATGTAGCAGGATTCTCCCATGAGTTGCAATCAACATTTCATACATCTTAAAAATCATAAAAAGGGTCGAAAAAAGTTTCAAACAAAAGTTTCTTGGTTTAAAAGAGAAAACTCGATGGTCATAGTTTTGAAACTCCACAAATCTGAAAGTAGATCTTTGCATAAATCGGTGAAGAACAAATTCAATCGTACAATATCTTGATGGTATATAATGAATAAAAGTAATGTCAGCAGCGAAATATTATCTCATTTACCACTAGAAGAATGAATAATTTTTGACAACTAATATCTTTAAGAATAACAAAAGAAGAATATGCTTCGTTCAAAATTTACGCATTCTTTTTTCTTCTTCGCGTTCTCGTGAAAAAAAAATTACAAAAAATAGGGATTGCTATTCGAAACAAATCGATCTTGGCATAGATCAAATTGTTTCTCAAGGTTGCGAAAATATGACCATTGGATGTCTCAAAAATCAAGAAACTTATATCCTTTGTAATTTCCCAAGTGAAAGAAATCAATATTTTAACTGGCTTGTTCTATACAGGGTGTCAGCGCAACCTCGTTGAATCTTCCGGCAGTGAAT